>ML780537.1:265545-291587 GCA_009831015.1 Picea engelmannii | reverse complement strand
TCACAAGCCTATCATGTAAGCTGCTTCTATACACTATCTAACTTTACCTATACTTTATAAAGCAGTTCTATGAGTGTGTTCATACTAGTTAAGAGTATGGTAGTCTCCATATTCAATGAAGTGTGATAATAGTAAGCTTGTAATTATCAAGTGTTCTAACCCTAATCAAGCTATGGGAATACTAGCCTATGTGTTACATATTGAATAACCATTATAAGCTTCTTTGTAATCAAATGAGTAGTGATTAAGTATCCCTATTCTATCCCTATAAGCTCCATGTTAGTTAAAGAAATGGTGTTTATAGTATTATCCATAATCATAACACTAGTACACTTTATACTAATACCTGTTTGTATGATGTATACAGTGTAGTTGTAACTATAGTAATGATGGAACTAGTGTATAGATATTCCCCTATTTAGAAATACTAGTAAACATCATAAGCTCTAATGTGAATACTATGGAAGCTTAGTTTTATGTGAGCAAAGTAATGGTAATAAGCTCTAATGTGAATACTATGGAAGCTTAGTTTTATGTGAATAGAGTAATGGTAATAAGACTGGTGTAAATGATTACTATTAAGTATTTTCATAAGCTCTAATGTGAATACTATGGAAGCTTAGTTTTATGTGAGCAGAGTAATGGTAATAAGCTCTAATGTGAATACTATGGAAGCTTAGTTTTATGTGAATAGAGTAATGGTAATAAGACTGGTGTAAATGATTACTATTAAGTATTGGTTTACTTATTGTTATCCTTATATGTAATGCCAGATTACAAGTTACATTACTATTACTGTAAGTGACCACAGTGGCTATTTTATGTTAATATTCAAAAACATTGCTTATAACATGCTTGTGTACAGAATACGAAAGCTCAAGCTAACTTGGAATACAATAAACTAAGCACAATGTAGTTCTAGAAACATGATTAGCTTCTACATAGTGATAATAAACACTATTACTGCTACTAACACGATATGGTATATACTAATATAAATGACTATGCCATGTAGAGTCTGAGTAGAAGGTATGAGCCACTAAGATTTAGTCTAAACACTATGAGAGTATGGCTTATATTATGGAACTACCATAAAACCGTATCGTAATAAGTCCAATTGATTCCCCTTACCTCATATATTCCATATATATTGTACAATGAATCTAGTCTTTTTACTAGAGGTTGTCTCTATTATAGTAGTAATACCATATACTAAGTTAGATTCAGGTACTACTAAGCTATGCCTAGTTTTCCTAATTGAGTACTATATTTGATGGTGACTATGAATATAGGAACATAAGCAAATGAACAATGCACACATTACAAATGGCAGTAGTAATAGAACAGCCATAATAGCTTCAATATATATACTTAGAAACAGTGGTTCATGATAGAAGCTCAGACCAAACACCATACATAGTAGAGTTGAAACACAATGCTTACTTCTAACATCCTTATGTACTGTATATGAAAGCTCAAGCAATATCAATGGGGCATATCCATCTTAGTTACACTTACTCTATTACAATGATTCCAGCTAAATCTTTCTTCATAATATCTAACGTGTTAAGTATCACTATTCAAACTATGTGCATTACTTCTACCCTTGTTATGTTAAGCTCTAATTCCACCATTAGTGTGATGTCATATATCTCATAAGCTGACCTAATAGCCTTGTATAACTAATACAAGTAGAGCTTAGATATAATAACCATCTTAATTAGGGAGATAACGATATGGGAATCATAACATAAACTAGAAACATATAATGTATTACAACTATAAGGGTGACTAGAAAAAAGGGATCAATACTAGTTATACTGGGTTTGATTATTAGGGATATAAGCTAAGAGTAATGTAAAAATACTAGGATATCAGAGTTACACACATACTGTATTTCAATACTTATTGTACTCGTTATAAGCAGCTTTTGTGAGGAAGAAGGAGTCAAAGAAAGATTGGTCAAAAAAATAATGGGAGTTATCTCTAGACCAAAGATGGAAGTGCCTATGTATGAGGGAAATTTGAATGTTGACGAGTTGATTGATTGGATTATCCTTGTGGACAAGTATTTTGAATATGAGAATGTCAATGGAGATGAGAATGTGAAGTTTGTTTTCACTAAGTTGAAAGTTCGTGCATCACTTTGGTGGGATGGACTACAACCTACGTGGAAGAACAAAGGAAAATAAAATATCAACAGTTGGGATCGAATGGTTGCAAAGTTGAAAGGTAATTTTATGCCTAAGGATTATCAGCTTAATATTTTTTAGACAATTGCAGAATATTAAAGAAACATAAATGTTAGTTAAAGAATACATAGAAGAATTTTGTAGGATAAACATTAGAGTTGGTTGTTGGAAATTTGATTGTCATTGATGCCAACTTTATAGGAAGTCTAGAAGCCTCTAGATGTAATGGGTATAATTGAAGAAGTCTCCAAAGTGGTCCCCTTATGGCATAGATTTAAGCATGGTCCTCACGGAAAAATGCTTTGAAGAAGTCTACAAGAAACCCAGAGGTGTGGTCATGAGGCTTGAAATTGACTGAGAAAAATGAGGTTGAAGAACATTACAATTACATACAAAATCCTCATAGATGGATAGTCCTCGTCATGTCGTTTCGGATAGTAGGTGGTACATCACGTAGTTCCTCATGGTTGGGGAGTCATGAGGTCATGAAGTTGGAAGCCCAGAAGAATGGTTAAGAAACCCCTAAACTGTTGCAACAAAAATTTACAAGTCATTAACTAAAGGGTAAAATGGTTATAAAAAGAAGGTAAAGGTCGAACCTAAAGTGAAGAAAATAAGTCACTTGGAAAAGTATAAATACACCTCAATAAGACTCTCATCTTTACACACAAGTTCAAATGATTATATATCTTTCAATTGATATTTTGGCAAACCCTTTCATAGCATATATGAGGAATAAAGGAGTGCGAAAGTATTGGATTTGTAGAGAAGGAAGGGTTTTAGAAAACCCTAATTTATCAAACCCCCACGGGTCATGCTACTAGTGTCCCATGAGGCCCCCCATGGGTTGTTTAGTCCCTGTCACGCGAGGCCCCACGTGATAACTAACATCTGTCCAGCGAGGCTAAGACAAATTTGAAGAAGGATGCTTGGTTCATGTTGTAGCAAGGTATGATGATACAACATGTTATAGTAAGATTTTCCTCACCATTTCTATCTTTCATAGAGGGCCTTTTTCCATTTCCCTATGCAGACTTGTCATCCATTTTTAATGAATCCAGAGCCAAAAATATACATTTTTCCACATATACGCTTCCCATCAGCTATGCAAGATGCGTATACGTTGGCTACTCCACTATAGCTCGCGTACATCAGGATTTGTGCTAGAAAATACAAAAATGAGGTCGAGTTTCCATGTCATGATAGAAGATCTCTGATCCTTGGCCTTCCACATATTGGAAATGTTCTGATTCGGCCCTTCAGTTGCATTCTAAAGGCTATAAAAGCACAATTTCGAGCTATGGAAAAAATGGAGAAAGCATTCAACTTTGAGAGCAAAGTTACTCTAGAGAAATTACTTCATATTGAGTCTGCATCCCTTTGTCCCTCAAGTCTGAACTCAGTGTTTAGCCCCCAAAATCTTTCCCTATTGTTGAGAAAACCTCATTGAATCTATCTTATGAGCTTGCCTTTGGTGGAGGATTGAAGTGGTGGAGGCCCAGTTGGAAGGAACTTGGTTTATTGGTTTCGAACCATGCCGACATGAAAGTCTGTAATGCTGTCACTTTTGCTGATCAATTATTAATAGAAATACTCCTTTCCCGTCCTATTGGTATGTTGCAAATGTATGATTATTATCCATGGGCATGTTTGTAATTTTTATTGATGGATTATGCTATATAATGTGCTAACCCCTTTATATCATCACTATATACTTACTTTGCTCGTTTGTTAATAACTTATTGCAGGTATAAAGCTTTGGGTCAAAGTGCTCAACGGTGGAACATCATCAAACATTGGATCAAGGTAGGCCTCTTTCTTATCTTTCACATTAGTTCAGATAGCATATGTTGGAATTGAGTTGATTTTTGTAGTCATACCTGTCTGTTGTGGTTTACCCTTGGCCATAGAGTGTTTTTCCCTCGTAACAGAAATGGCGACTCCACTAGGGAGAGATCTTCCTTCTAAGGGTTGAAGTACTTTTTCTTCCTGCATTTCTCTTTTTCCTTTGTGCTTCTTGTCGTATCACTGCTTGATAGATTCTGTTCACTTTGGGTCTGAGTTTTCAACCTTCTTCCCTTTTTCTATCCTTGTTTTAAAGCATATACGCTCCTTTTGCCCAGATAGTCGCGTATACTCGCTTGCTATCTCACTGTAGGATGTGTATATATGCCCTGTTCTCTTGAATAGTCGCGTATACCACTTCCCTTTGCTTGTTTGCTTGGTTTAGTGATTGCTGGGTGAGTTTTGAGGATCGTCGAGCCTTGTTAGGCCTCTGTAGTGCCTATTGAGTTTCTGTAGGTTGACAGGAAACTTGTTGGAGTTGAATTTTTGGGCATAGTCTTTCTCTTTTTTTTTCATCCTTATTGTCCTTGAACCCTGGGCTGTTTGCTTGGCTTCTTTGTATTTTTCTTGAGTTATTTCATTTATAAACAGTAGAATTTATATATCAGGTTTCTTTATAGTCCATGCATCTTCTCTTTAATATATTGAAAATACAAAAAAAATAGGCATTTTGTATTAGTTAACATTTTTTTCCTTGAGCCTTTATCATTAGCTTAGTTCAGTTAGCGAAAGATTGCATTTTACTTCTGAATTGCAGAGTTGAAATTGAAAATTGCACTTCTTTTATTAGCATATCATTCATTGAAAAGTTAAAGATAGACTTTGCATTATATTCATATTCATTTTCTGGCAGAGTCATAACATCATGAGTTTCACTTCCATACCCTTTTGAGTAATCATGACCAATAAAATTTACGCTTTAAACTAAAATTGATTAGTCACTATTTTATTTTTTAGGGTGCACAAACTAGTTTAGGATTTAGTGCCTTGGAATATGATTTTGTGAGTAAATTTCTCCAAGGCAATTAAATCAAGATTTGTGTCTGAGACAGGGAGGTGAGAAGTCCATTGTATAATTGGTAATATTAGGAGGCTCTACTCACACCAGAGTTAATCACGAGGTCACGCGAATTTAGTTGAAGGGATAACCCCTGGATACTCACCTAGAGTCAGAGATATTTCTATGGATTTATTCATATTTGGGGATCTTTCTAGTACCCATACCTCTATGAGAGGCAGTGCTTTCAAGGTTTCAAGATTTTATACCCTGCCCATATGGTGATCCAGACTTACGAACCCTTTTGGGTCTCTTTTTAGTACTCCAGGATGTAATTCTTAGTCCATACCTTCGGTCTCTAACCCTTTTTCGTTTGGTATGCCCAATATGATGTTGCAACTTTCATCCTCCATTCTAATGACTAATGAAAATCCTATTTTTCTACCTGGGGGCATGGATCCTTTGCATAATCCTCTCTCATTTGGTGGAGGTCATATTCTCCAAACCAATCCTATGGTAGGAGGCCAACCTCCTTTTCCTTCTGGTTCTAATCGTAGTCTCAATTCTCCTAGATGGAGTAATCAACTGGGCAGACAAGATACTTTATATATTCCATACGTTGCCCCTTATTCCTCCATGTTGATTTCGAAAAACAATTTTTTTATGACAAATCCACCTCTATCCTTTGGAGTTCCACCTAGAGGGAGTCAGTTTCACAATATGGGAAACCCCCATCCTGGAGCTCCTCCAGCTGGGGGCAATGTTTATAACCCTCACTATGTTGCCCCTGTAGGTATGGCTCCCATAAAACCTCTTAGGAATTAGTTTGGAAGACGATATTACCCTACCGAACAGGGCCATGGTATATACCAAAAACCTAGATGGTCTGCAATTCCTCAACACCAATATTTCCCGGGAACATGGGCACAGACGCCGCAACCCCAACTTCATTTTTTGTCCACACTTAATCTGCCAAATGTTTCAAGATTAATGAATGACCCGCTACATCTCAATACATCATGCCCCCCCGTCCCCACCAAGCTTCCTTCATACATTCCAAAATTTGAGGGAAATATTGGCAAGGATCCAGGTGATCATGTTACTACTTTTCATCCGTGGTTATCATCTAATTCTCTTAATGATGATTCTATTCATTTGAGACTATTTGAATGCACCCTCACGGGGGTTGCCACAAAATGTTACATTGAGCTACCAAGGAGAACATAAAGAAACTTTAATCAGATGATTTTGGTCTTTCTCAACCACTTCCAGTTGTTATTTCATTATGATGTCGACATAGAAATTTTGTCGGCCTTCCACCAAGGCAAGGCCATGCATATCTCAGACCATATCCAAGAGTGGAATAGACAAAAGAGGTTGATTAAAGCCTACATTCCTCCAAAGTTTTTGTTGGAGTGGTTCCTTAAGTATTTATTGCCTTATATTTCGAAGGATGTTTCTACATCTGGAGTAACATCTAAGGAAGAAGCTATTTTCAAAGCTCAACAACTGGACCTCATATATGCTCAGTATGGGATGTTGTATGAAATTATTCCTGATGCACCACAGTAAAATTATGACCCTAGATAAAATCCTGGGCCTCATGCCAATGGCATCATAGGCTCTACAAATGCTAAGTCTACAGACTTGGTGACGAACCCATTGAAGGATTTATCTGTAAGCCAACCTGTAGCAGGATAAGCTTCGGCTTTGTCCTCCACTCCCACTCACTCGACAGATGTGAATTCTATACAATCGTTGGCTAACCCAAATGGTAACCAACAACCAAGAGATAATAGAAAGAAAGGACGAGGTAATAATCATAAGGGTGGGAAAAATAATAACAAAGCCAAGGACGATACTAAAAATCATAGATCGAATCACAATGTTGGTGAGGGAAAGAAAGAAAAATGAAAGGTGAAGTTTCCTTGTAAAATTTGTAAAGATGATCACCTTACCCACCTATGCCCCAAAATTGAGGAATCCTTGAGCTCTTATCACAACCGCATGCTATGCTAACCAATCCATTTCTAAATAATCAACACATGGCTTCGAGGTCCTCCAACACCACAAATGCATCGAGCAGGAGTCAAAACCCCTTGACACATGAAGTTGGTCATCTATGTGGTAATATGGTAAAATATTAGATTTATGTACCCACTTGATCTCGTGATTATGGTTATTCACACATTGTTACAATTCTAAAGCCTCCCCCTCCTCCGGAAACACCCTCGCGGATCGAAAAACTAGAGCCTCTGCCTCGTATTCCGAAAGGAGTACTGAAACACTCTTCCCAAAATCCTAATGCCATAGCTTCCCATAACTGTTAGATTGTCGAAGATCTGGGTCAAACCCCTTGTGAGATGTCATCTTTGGAGGTGCTCAAGATGTGTCCTTCACAGATGAATGCCTTGTTATCTTCTTTAGGATATCTAGACCCATGTGGCTCGAAGGTTATTAAGTTTGACATTACAGATGTTAAGCCTCGCTTGCCTTACCATGTAGCCTTTCAAATCCATGTGGAGTATAAGAAATTTACCATCAAGTTCACTATAATTGATGAAGGTGTTGCAACATGCATGATGTCCCTAACCTGTTGGAAATCCATTAGCTCTTCGAATCTATCCCAATCTATGACTATGTTGTCCACATTTGATGGAATTTCTTTTCGACCCCACAAAATTCTTCCTTCTTTTCCGGTCCAGTTAGGTGGAAAGATAGTGGAGGTTGATGTTGAGGTGGTTGATGCGACCCTTGACTATAATCTACTACTAGGGAGTAGTTGGACTTATGCCATGACCGTGGTCATGTCATCTGTTTTCTACACTTTATTTTTTCCTCATGAAGGAAAAATAGTGGCAATTGATCAATTTTACTTTGTGCATGCTAGTCCTAATGCATAAGTTGTACCTTTGATCCCAGTGATCGACAATTTTTGACAGGAACCCGAGGATCTTGGTGTCAAAATGTATTCCTCTTTCACAGGTATCTTTGATTTCATGGCACCAATCCATTACATTCATGCCATTTCCAGTAGGTCTTCATCGTCGATGAGGTCTGTTCCTTTCCGTACTTTGTATTTCAATGACCCTTGGACCCTACCTTCCCTGACTATGTCATGTGAAGGTCAGTTACACATTGGGATGGAAATGCCATTGTTAGTGGAAAAGGTTGCATATCAGGCTATTCTTAACACTACTTCTGACCTAGATCTTTGCTCCTCATAGACAGATGAGGAGGATCCCATTATAGAGCATGTATGGGCCACCCAATAATATTTTTCGCATGATTTCCTCAATGATACTTTACCTTTAGATGAAGCCATCTTAGAGGCCATGAATAGTCCCTATAGGCCTTGGGACGATATGCACCATTGCTCCTATTTCCTCCTAGAACTTGTTAGGATAAAAAATGATGACTTTAGATCTACTTTGAGTGATATGGTCGGTCATGATATGGTTCTCCTAGATACGCATGGTGTTTACACCGAAGGAAACATGACGAATATTTCTCCTACCATCATGATCAACATATCTCGAATTCCAGGAAAAATTGAGAACATATATATCGGTGTGGAATGTTCTCCTGAAGAAATTCAGATCTAAACTGATCTCTTCAAAGAATTTTCTGATGTATTCTCTTTTTCGTACGAAGAGATTCCATGGATCGACCCCAACATTGTCGAACATGAGATAAATAATTATTCGGATGATAGACCTGTTTGACAACATCTTAGAGATGTTAATCCTAGGAAGGCCCTTGTTATTAAGGTAGAGGTAGAGAAGCTACTTAATGTTGGTTTCATCTACTCGGTTCCCTTGACCGAATGGGTGTCCAACCCCGTTCCTCTGAATAAGAAACAGAGAACCATCCGCTTATGTATGGATTTTTGAGACCTGAATCAGGATTGTCCTAAAGAGAACTTCCTGAATCCTTTCATTGACTAGATTCTTGATGAGCGTGCAGGAAGCGAAGTTTTTCCTTTTATGGAAGAATTTTCAAGATATAATCAAATTCAAATCAAACTCGAGGATCAACATAAGACATCGCTTATTTTTACTTGGGGTACTTTTGCATACCAAAAAATGTCTTTTGGCCTTAAAAACACCAGATCAACCTTCCAACACACCATGAACTTTTCTTTTCACGATCTAAAACATATTGTCGAAGCTTACCTCGACGATATTGCTACTCACTCTCGCAAGAGAGTAGACAAATCCACTCACCTTCGATTAGTATTTGAAAGATTCCATTACTATCGCATCCATTTGAACCCTCACAAGTGCATCTTCTACGTTAGGTCTGGTCATCTCTTAGGATTCTTAGTCTCTGAACATGGGATCATGGTGGGTCCTATGAAGGTTGAGGAAATAATTCTATTGCCTCCCCCGCACAACATTCGACAACTTTAGGGTTTACAAGGGAAGGCTAACTTTTTTCGTTGGTTCATAATGAAATATGCCAATTTCACTAAGGGTTTCATGCATCTTTTGAATAAGGACACTCTGTTTATATGGGATGAGTGAGCCCAAGAATCCTTCATTCTCTTAAGAAATCCTTGGTATCATTTCCTTTGTTGAAGACTCCAGACTACAGTAGGGGCTATTTTCTTTATATCTCCACGTCGGAAGGGACAATTGGTATGGTTCTAGTTTAGGAGGAAGATGAACTCCATGAGCACATTGTCTATTATCTCAGTCGAAACTTAGTCAGTCCTAAACTTAAATAATCTCATGTAGAGAAGCTAGCCTTGGCCACCATACATGTAGTTCAAAGATTACAGAATTATACATTACTTTGCAAAAATACCATAGTTGCAAATATCAATCCATTTCAATACATGCTTACCAGGCATATCATATGGGGAAAATACAATAAGTGGATTTTTATTTTGCAAGAGTTTGATATCGATTTTACTTCGGCAAAGTCTAAGAAATCACTAGTTTTTGCCGAGTTGATATCAGACCTCCCTTGACTAGATGAGGATATTATTCACGAAGATTCATTCACGGATGAACATATATTCCTTATCTCATCTTCAGACCCCTGGTATGGAGACATTCTAATTTAATTCAAACCTTGAAGTTATCCCAACATCTGTCGAGAGACGACTGAGGACATATACGTCATCAAGAAAAAAAATACCTTATCATCGGTGACACTTTGTATCGTCGAGGAGTAGATAATATTTTACATCGTTTCTTGAATCACAAGGAAGTTGGGTCGGTTCTCAATGATTGTCATAGTGGGGATTGTGGTGGTCATCTATCTGGGCTTGCGACAACCCAACACATTTTGCGAGATAATTGTTTTTTACCGTCAATTTTTAAAGATTGTGTTGAAGTGGTCAAGAAGTGTCACCCTTTCTAGGTGTTCAGTCGGAAAATGTGCTTGCATCCAACCCTTCTTCACCTAGTCATCACCGTCGGTCCCTTCACCAAGTGGGGGGTAGATTTTATGGATTGTAACCTAGCTTTGGCTGGGGGGAAACAAAATATTATTGTGGTCGTGGATTACTTCACTAAATGGGCAGAGGCCATGCCTACCATTAAATACGATGGTAATACATCATCATTCTTCGTATTCAACCAAATTATAGGCCCATTCAGAGTCCCAACGGATATTTTCATTGATCATGGTAGTCACTTTTATAATGAAATGGTGAAGGAGTTAGCATCAAAACTGGGGTTTAAGCATGGTCATTATTCCCCTTGTTATCCCCATGAAAATGGACAAGTAGAGGCGTTGAATAAATCTCTCAAGACCATTTTGCAAAAAACTGCCAGCCAGAGTAAATATGACTGGCATCTAATGATTTACCCTGTGATTTGGGCATATCGAACCTCAGTAAATAATTCCACCGGTTTTTCAAATTTTTAGTTAGTACATGGTGTGAATTCAATCCTTTCGATTGAATGAAAAATCCCTTCCCTCAAACTAGAAATTGAGCTCCTCCCTAACATATCCGATCTTGAAGAACACCTTGTGCACCTAGAGCGTCTAGATGAGTAGCATCGAGATGCCTCTATGAATATCGAAGAATATAAACAATGTGTTAAGGTTCAATATGATAGGTCTGTCTATCCTCTACAATATGCTAAGGGTGACTTGATTCTCCTATATGACCAAGCCAAAGAACCATTGGGGGTAGGCAAGTTCAACCCCATGTGGCATGGTCCTTATATCGTGCGACGTACTTTAGCGAAAGGAGACTATGAATTGGAATATTATGAAGGGAATATGTTGTATGAGCCTAGAAATGGGCTCTACCTTAAAAGATATTACACTTGATCCCTTAAGCTTGGGCATGACTCTTTGTATACTAGTGTATCTTAGTGTATATACATCTTTTCCTTTGTGTCATCGGATTGCTTATCAAGTTTTCCCTTGGTTGGAAGATGTCAACAGAGTCTTCAATTTTCTTAGGATTCACAAATGGTTCCAGTTGTCATACACAAAACATGGCTTCCTCTGCGTGGGTCATTTACTCACCCGAAGTCCAACTGGTATCTTCAGGTGGCGTTTGTCTTGAGCCATCAATGGGTAATGTGGCTAAGTATAGCATCATTATAGAACTATTACGCGACACCATTTCACATGGTTTTTGGTATTTAGAGGTTTTCCTAGACTCCTCGTTAGTCGTATGTCAGTTGAACGTCAGTTACCATGTGTGAGACCCTACTCTACTCTGACGATTCCTACGGATACGACTTTTGGAACAATACTTTGATTTTATTACTTATAATCACATACCTAGAAGTTCTAATGATGTATCTGATGAATATGCTAATTATGTTTTAGATTGGAATTTGTCACATAACTAAAGTAAAGAAAACACATTCATGCATGTACACATTGTAACATATATAAGTAAAGTTGAAGACCAAAATTATTTTTATATTTCATCTTTTCAAAAAATATGGTGTCATAGTACAAAATGGGTCTCACACCCTCAAAATAAATATATGCCTGGTATATATATGACCATGGAATATACACTTGTGGCACTGGATGCGTATCATGATATCACACTACAGCGTTTGTGAGATGCCAAAAGATTCACACCCACGCATGGGGCACACCCACCACTTTCCACTGCATAGCCTCTGGCAGATCCCCCACTTGAACCATTGGAATCTTGTGCGTCAATCAAGACATGTTCCTCTACACATTTTGCAACACTCTCTCCACATATCCTGTCACATGCTCATATCCCTGACTCCTCTGCCTATGTCATGGGAATCCATCTAGTCACCGTGGACCTACATCTGCGTGAAAAAGCAATTGTTAATACTTGATACCATACACAAATATTTGTGTTTTTTATTCTTTTTGAAAAAACACAAAAAAAATGAAATATATAAAAAAAATTCTTACTAATATCACCGTAGGTGGAGCTTGGTGGCAAAGGCATATCTGGATCCCCTTTGTAGTCGATCCCAGCATAGGGGTAGTCGTCAATGGCTATGACCTGTCGACGCCACAAGAAAAATAA
This sequence comes from Picea engelmannii, assembly GCA_009831015.1. NCBI lineage: Eukaryota > Viridiplantae > Streptophyta > Pinopsida > Pinales > Pinaceae > Picea > Picea engelmannii. The sequence continues at coordinate 279,058 of ML780537.1, read as the reverse complement.
CTCATCATTGTAGGGATTGACACCCTACCACCTCTTAGCTACTTCATCACGTAGGTCCACCATGAAATGGCTCGATCATGCGGTCCATGTGGAATGATCTCTACTCTAGGACTCAAAGTTGGAACCCGCTCAAAGAAAAAAATACACAAGATGGATGAAAATCTGAAGTTCCTCTTTCTTCCCTATTTGCAATCCATCAGTTGGATCTTCATGTTAGTCAGCACTGAGGTACACCACTCATAAAAAATGGGTCATAAACACTCCACCACATATAACATGAGTGGCCTTGATTCTTGGAGAAACTAGGCTGACCCCAAGATCCGTGTAAGAACAAGTATGATGATATTCATGCTCGGGTTCTCGATCACCCTGATTGTGAGTTGGCTCCCTCTTTATCTATGCCTGCAACACAGTGGGTGGCAATGTAATCCCCCATGGTCATACAACCCCTAGCCCCCTGGGCCTTGAGATTCACTACCTCTCCTCGATGAGAAAATCCTGTAATGAAATATATGTTTTCCACTTCAATCCTCAATGGTTTCCCATCGATATTTAATGCCTCTGTCTCCAGATCCCAATAGTTTACGAGCATCTGGAGTAACCTCACTTGAGCCCTCATTCCTTTGAGAGACAAAAATTTATAAAGGCCACATATTTTTAAATCTTGTTGTCCCTCTACATTCCTTTCCACTGCTACGTCTATCTCTTCATGCTCCCTCTCTCTCCATTCAAGCACCATCCTGCCAAAGGAAAGTCATTTTTTGAGTTAAATTTTTATAAAAAAGGTGTTCACGGACTTGTACGTGAGCTAATATGGTAACAGTCACATATAGGGCTTCATATACGCAGGCATGCTCTTCTTTTCTCTCATATATGGGCACATATATCGACTCGATAAACTATCACCTGCGTACACCCTAATTCACATTTTGCGCCTTCTAATACTAAAACAATTGGACCTAAATTGAATTTTAAATCACTGAAAATGAAGAGGAGGGGAAGGGAACTTACTTGGTCCAGACAGTTTCTAATTCTGTTGATCGTAGCTCCAACAATCGACACTTGAAGATTATGGGAAAAATGGCCTAAATGCGTGACTATGTGGGTGAAAAATCTCAAATGGTATGGTCAATAGTCTATTTTTTTAATATTAGTAGATTTTTTTTACCCACTTCATATAGTTTGGGATGATTTTTTGACCTTATGGACCAATAGTACAGTGGAAATAGTTGGTTTTGGTGGTTTTTTCCAGTAGTTTTTGCGATTTTTAGAGTCATACTACTCGTTCGTGCCTTCGGAAGGTAGTTTCTTTCACCAGCATATAGGATAGTTTGTCACTCCATTTTTCATTCTTGCATTGTCCTATGACTATGATCCATATGCCTTAGGTATGAACCCATTTACTAGAGACACATAACCTTCTTACTGCTACTAGAAGTGTTGCTATTAAGTGGTAGAGGCTTACCAAACATGGGTTCCCTAGTTAGAACCTTTGTTCCATTTGGTGCCCATGCAAAAGTTATTCCATAGGAATAGGAGTTCCTTATAGTTTTGATATGACTTTGTGTTCGAACCTCATATTCTTACTCACAAGAAATGTGACCTTCACCTATGGGACTCACCCCCTGAGTCTTGGTTAAGCTCTTTTTCGACTCTCTAAAAAGAGAAAAGATTTCCAAGTGAACTTGTCTCTTTCACACTCATTAAATGGATTTGAAAGGACGTCTATTTGGTGTAAGTTTAACCCTTTTTTAGACCAAGTAGACTAATTCCAAAAAAGAAACACTCTAGTCAACATTGTCTAGAAGAGTTCTCCTGGGTATTATTTATACTTTTTCGGGCCTAAGGGACTAAATTTATGAAAAAGGACATTCTTTGGAGTTAAGTTGTAACCGCATTCCATCCTCCTGATTGCAGTATTTATGCTATTGTTGGTTCCCTCTTTCTCACTATAAGTATCTTACCTCAACAATTTGTGTCACTATCCAAGAAATGCCTTTTTTATATCCTTTGTAGCTTGACACCCTGTACCCTAAGAGGAAACATTCCCCCGAGTGTCCATGCCCTGCATGCACTTCCTTGAATTGAGCATAGGTATGTTCCACTATTTGGACCTAGTTGCTTACTCAAGACACTCATTTCCTCTCTTGTATCATAGCAATTATTTTCCTTTGAAAAAAAAAAGATGTGTGGGAAAATAATATTATCTCATATCGACAGTAGTCGTGTCGAATTTGAACAGAGCACAAATGTTTGAGTCCACTTGTCATCCAAATTTTGGGTTTAGCATGACCTTAGGAAGTTGAGATCATTACTTAGAGTTTACTCCTCTAACTGGTTATTCTTCCAGTCCCTATGGATAGTTCATTGATGCCTCTTGCATCACAAAGTTTCATCATCAAGTCTATGTTTCCTGAGTTATCCATATGTATCATGCTCTTGTTCAAAGGAAGTCTATAAGACTGCGTTGGCTATTTCTCATAACTCTTGACTTTGCATGTCTGCCATACCCTCAGTGTGTCTCAGAGTCACATGAATTTGTATTCCTACCACACACCCTGGTCCTACTTTCATTATGGGTAGGTAAACTTGATCCCAGAAGTCGACATCTCCTCATTGCTCACTGACTGGGGGTTTTCCTTGTGTTCGATGGAAATAAATATATTCACACATTGAGATTAGTGCAGTGTCTTGGATGCCATTATCCTTATTGGTGGTTTTCTCACCTTTTTCAGTAGTATTCATTATTGGATGCTATTCATAGGGTCTTTTTTGTGCACTTCTTGCATCTGGTGCATACGAACGATGCACAAGGTCATTGGTTTGTGAAACATCCTATGCATATGAGATCTTCCTAATCATCAAGCTATTTATTTGTACCTTGTGCTGACTAATGAGATATTCCCTAATGTTCTCCTTTCAACAGGTCTCCTTCCATCAACTTCAACTCATATATTCTAGAAATGAGTCCTATAGTCCTATGAGTACCTAAAGGCTCGCAGTCATCAGTGGAAAGTTCTCCCACCATTGATAGTTGGGAATACATCAATGTCTCCTGATCGATGGATTCTTCAAGTGTTTGACCTCAATACATTTATTCACACTTGTAAGAATGTACTTGATGCCTTGATACCTAATTTCATTATTAGTAGGTTGTCTCGTATTTGTTAATGATATACCTTAATGACCGGTAGTCAAATGAAGTCTCATTGTGTTCAACATCAAATCCTCTATTCACGTGATGAATACTTTCACCTTCAAAAGATAGTGTAGAAGACCTCTAACTTCAGTAGCAACATTCCTATTTTGTTGTTGTCTTTCATTGGACCAGTACCTATATGAATTCAGTGATCATGGGAGATCATATTGTACTCCATTGTATACAAATATCTTTAGATTTATTTTGAGACTGGATTCCAAGGGCCTTATTCATGACTATGATAGCCTATGGCATGTGTCTACTTTGTATTTCCTATTCATGGACATGAACAAATATTTGGTATATTTCTACATGGATATGCAATGTAATTCATATTGGCATCCATGTGTACAAAGTCATTATGGATTGTAATATTCTCATGAGTAACTAGAACTTCCAGTTGAGTCTCCATTACTCCACTTCTGGGAATTATAATGTATTTCGACCATCACAAATACTCCTTTGAACTCACACATTAGGAGGCATCTGTTATAGAAAAATATTCCTCACCCCATGCAACTTGCTTGGATGGCATTTCCATTTCTCTATGCAGACTTGAAGTCCTCTTTTGTACCTTCCAGAACCAAAAAATAAAGTTTTCCACATAAACACGCCCTATCAGTTAGACAAAAAACGTATATGTAGGTTTCTCCACTACAACCCACGTACATCGGGTTTGGTGCTCAAAGTTAAAAATTATGTTGTGTTTCCATGTCACATCATGAGATCCATGATCCTTGACCTTCCATACACTAGAAACGCTCTGAATCAGCCCTTGTTGGCACAGGGGTAGACCCAAGGTTAAACACTTCAACAATGCACCAACAAAGCCCTAACTACCGACCCTTTCAGAAACACCTGCGAAGAATATGAAGTCTCACCTGAGGCAGAGGCAGGGGGGTTGGAGGAATCAAGTGTCTAAAACCTATTTGGGACACATATCTGTCATTACAACACTTAACAGAGCACTTAGCCAATAATATGCATTAAGTTATGATTCTTAATCACATCGCATATTAACCCTAATTACAGATCAACACAAGATCTAACCCTTACAACCTCTTAGAACATAGCATAAGATCATATATAACACCCATTCACATCATAAAGCACTAATAAATCATATATCTATCTATCATACATCAAGAATAGAGAAATAAGAAAATAGATACATAAATAACATGAACAAGATAGCACAAAGCACATTGGCACAGGATATACGTGGTTCACCCCATTGTGGGGCTACGTCCACCAACTCTTCTTCTTCTTTATTAGTTTCCTTAAATCTTCTTATAAGCACAGAGCCACATAGCTCACTCTGCACTAGACAGGTGATCTGTGCATAGCGCACTAGATCCACCTTCCTCAAAATTAGGTCATGACAAAAAGCCTTACACAGTCTTTGCACAAAGCCTCTTACAATCACTTGCACTTAGCTCTGCAAGTCTTGACATACTCTAGTCGTGCACTAAGCCAATTACTCCTGTACTTACATTGCCTAGATACTTATTTATACATTACAAAAAGGACTAAGCATGGTTAAACCCATGGGCCGACATCCCATACCTGTTACATAAACCCTAAAATCCCCCAAATCCCACAAAATGGGTGAGATCCCACGATCTTTGCTTTGCCTGTGCACTCCGTCTTCGACCAGCCTGTCGAAGTCCCAAAAATGGTCAAACACGACCAACGTTTCCTCAAAACTTGGTTGAGGTCCAACAGTCTCCGAACACTCACCTATGACTCATCCCGAGTCACTCTGATATGGGTAATACTGCTTCAAAGGCCTCAATCTTAGCTTGAGCTTCCTCAACTTGCTACTTCACTAGAGCCTCTTGCTTGATGAACTCCTGAATTACATGCTTGGTGATAGGCCCTTCCAGGCGTTGTTCTATTTTTTCAAACACATGTTCCAACTATGAGCCTTGCCCCTTCATCTCTTCAAAAAGTGTGCAGGATTCATCCTACACCATCTGGAGTCTCTGTGTCACTTCCATAACTCTGCTCTAGATGGCATTGACCTACTGCTAGACTACACGTTGATCCTGCGACCTCTTCATCTTCTCAACTGCAGTCAACATTTTCATCTGTTCTTACACTGTAGACATTTGCTGCTTCACCCCTTGCAGCTGTGCTTCTAATCTCCTCAACTCTGAATCTTCTGCAAGGTGCTCATAGGTCTGCGCACTTTGGTCACTTAGTTTCTTACATTCTGAAGCCAATGCCCTGATTCTTTCTACTGTGATTCTGGTAGTTTCTTCCCTCCGATCCCACACTTCTTGCGGAGTTCTCGGCATTGCTTGAAGTTCTAATTCTACTACTCTTTCCTGAAGTTTTTGAATGGCCTCAGTGAGCTTCCCCACTTGCACCTCAGTTGAATCTGATTTCTCCTATTCTAAGGCCATCACAGAGAGAATTTCTCTAATTACTTCCTCTTTGACCACAATCTACTCTGTGAGTAGTTGGTCTTTTTCTTCCTGTATCTTTTCATTGTTCTTCTTGAGCTCTGCCTTAATTTCACTTTTCTCTTGCTGTGCAACTTGAATTTTCTCTAGGACTTCCTCCTTTTCTTGATTTAATGCCTTTGTGGCCTGCTCATTTTCTTCTTGGGATCGACAAAGGAGAGCCTCTGTCGCATCTTCTAACCTTCGCAACTGGGTGGGATGATCCCCCAATTCTATATTCTCTGCTAAGGATGGCGCAGTAGGAACTACGCGGCTCGAGTGGATAGCGTGTTGGATGTCTCTAAGTTCTTTCTCTATTCTGTCATACATTGACTCCTACTTTTCTCCATCTCTCTTCATGATGTCTTCTGAAGTGTCTTCTACAACTGTGATGATGAGATCAATGTCATCTACGGTGAGTACATTCTTCGACTGAGGCTTGTTGGCGTGAGCCTTCTTCCCTGCTGAAGGTTTCTCCAGGGAAACCTTCCTCTTCTACGATGCTTCTGCTGTGGCGAGGGGATCCTTCAGCGGTGTCACTTTGCCTTTTTCTTTATTGTATTCTTCCCCTCCCTCCTCTTGGTTTACTTCGTCTCCTCCTCATCCTGCAGGTGAGTCAGGCGCAGTTTCCTCTGATGCGTTGTCCTTCTCCTCACTGTCTATGTCCTGCACTTCCTCCTTTTTCTTCTTTTTCTTTTCGCTACTCTATCCATCATACTCAGTCCGGGTGACCAAAGGACTTCTAATGATTTCGGGGTCGGAGAGGTATGCATCCTCCATTGGTACAAGGAATTTGGCTGACCATTCATTGGTTATATCTTCCATATCTTCATCAGTCAATTTATAGTAGGATTGCAGCTCCTCTTTACTTTCATCCCTACGCGTGGTGATGTACATGAAGTGTCAGTTGGCACAGAACTTCACTAGTGGCCTGTACGTATGAAAAGTGTTCAGGGTCATCTGCAGAAATGCTTCAATGGTGCACTTCAGCTGTAGGTAGTAAGCATGGAACACTGCATTTGATTTCCACTTCTTTTCCATATCGCTCGTATAACACAAGGTGGTAAACCTCGCGGCCAATGGCTCTGATGGCTCGACTTCTAGGAATGTCGCTCCCTTCGGTATCTCCCAAGCGACAAATGTAATGAGAATCAACAACCAACTGAAGTGAAATTAGTATACTTGGTCCCGCGCTTCGCGACAGTCCTTCTCTAACTCATTGAGGAGGTAGCTCACCCAATTCATTTGCATTCCTTCGACACAATTCCCTGGGAGGTCGAATACGAACCCTGTGACTTGTGTAGGATGGTTCTTTCTAACAAGCTTTCCCTCTATCAGCTGACAAGCTAGGTGCACTGTGCCATCTTGGATGGAGGATACCTTGTAGCCTTGTTTCCCCTTCTCCACATTGTCATAGGCTTCCCTTATTCGTTGTACCAGGGAGCAATATGACATCTTCCTTCAGTAGAACTGGTGAGGGTCTGGTCCCTGCATGCTCAATCCAGTGATTAGGTGGATCAACATTGGATCCAAAGTGATGCACCTATCCAACCAAAGATGCGTTGAACATATAGCTTCGCCGTGGTGAAGTGCCATTCTACATTGTTCTGCTATTATGACAAGGTTCAAGTTATGCAAGCTTTCCTTCTGTGAAGTCTTCTCTGGAAGTTCCCACTATTTTTCTAACTTTTGTTTTTTCTTACTGAGCTTTCTTGCCTTCTTTCCTATGATCTGAATTTCTGGATTCCTCTTTCCATTCTTATTCTTATCTTCTCTTAGCGTAGTAACTTCGCACAAATGAGGGTATTCTAAGGGTTTCAAGGGTAATACCTCTTCTCTTACTATTTCTGGGGTGTATGCACTTATTTCCTATATGGGAAGGTTCTTCGAGCCTCCTTGCGTTATTTCAACTTTCACAACTAACTCTCTTGCCTTCTGTTGCTTCAACTTGTCCTCTTGTTATTGTATTAGTCGCTCTATTTTTATAGCTATGAAGTCCCTTAATTCTTTCTTTTTATGTTATATGGCTTCTTCCTCTACTTTTCTTCAGATCCGATCTTTCTCAACCCAGGTCTTTCCTAGCAAAAGTGCAAAAGGGGCACTGTTCTCAACAAACTTAATAACTTCAAATTCTTCTTCGGTCGATGCTCCATGAACCATTATAGGTACATTAGTAACTCTTCCACATAGGGTTATCATATTTCCTTTAAACAATCCTATCCTTCCCAATGAAGGAATCATAACAGGCCTTCCCAAAATTTCCCAAGTTCTTTTTGGCATGATATTCACCTGTGTTTCCTCATCCAAGACACAGTCTATGTCGAAGTCTCATATTCTTGTTTCTATGCATGGATTTTATTTTAATATCTTTGGTAAACTGATGTCTCTGTGATCATTCAGTGTTTCTTTCAGCTGTAATAACATAGTCTTTGATTCTTTCTGGTTCCTTAACATATCCTTAGTTTTTTTCACCTTCTTCATATTTTTCTTGTCTCATGTTCATATTTTCAACTTTGGCAATCATTCTAGGGAAATCCAAAAACTCATGACCAACAAATTTACAACAAAGACAAATAGGACCTATACCAGGGCATTCCTTAGCAAGATGTCTCGGTCTTCTGCAGTTATAACACAGTTTCAATCCTCTCTTCCTTTTAAACGATCCCCAACTTTTCCTGTACTGTGCACTAGGATCACAATGATGGACCTACAATATGCAAAAATTCTTTCTAGGTTCCTGCATCCACTTATTAATCTAAAAATACTTTCTATGCATAGGAATAACATATCTTTCACTATCTTTATCAAATTTATTCATATCAAGTATTTCTTCTAGTTGTGCCCTAGTTTTCAGACTAGGAAAAAATCTATCAAACATAATGTTGGCAGCCAATTCACATTTTTCCTTTTTCTTATAAGCTGCCTACACCAATGTTTTGCAAACATCAATTTTTCATCACAATTTTCAAGTAAACGACATTTTTTTATTTTTTGCGACATTTGCACATTTGCCTTCGTTTTGTTTTCACGACTGTAAGCATGAAAACTCAATCTTTCATAGTCGCATTAAAATCATTATTTGAATTGTCGTTATCCTTCTTGTTGATGTGCCCATTGCGCTTACTTTTCACTTATCGTTATGCAACTAGCAAAACTTTTGATCTGTACTCTTTGGACATTCTTAGGTTGATTGTGTGACTTGGTCTCACTGAATTGCGATACATTGACTTTTGGATTTATATGTTATTTGAACTACTTGACCTTTGGTTTCATGAAAATACATAGGGGTTATGATTGAATCTTTTATATATTTTTTAATGTTATCCCTATGTTTGTGTTTTCATAATTATTGGCATGCTGATTATATGAATACCCATTGGCACATTGGTTAAACTATTGATATGAGCTGTTACAATACATTGGCGCATGGTTCAACATTTGGTATTGGTTTCAAATTGAAGGTTGATGGTTTAAAACTATGGCACAACGTTGGTTGCGCATGTTGGTTTACACACTTACCATTGGTTTCATTGGTTGGGCAAATGACATGATTATTGAACTATGCTATAATGGGTAGAATAGCTATAAGCTGGCAGTGGTACTATTGGCAATAACTATTATGCATGGAAAAGATAAGCTCCACCACCTTCGCACGCTAACATTTATGCCTAGCCCTTATCCTCGTTCACCTCTGTTAGCCCGAATAACCCTTCGTGCACTTTTCTCCTATGGGTGCTATGATCCAAACCCTGGACTTACCGTGTGCTTGGATCCATGGCACTAGTCGTGTGAATCAAGCCAAACGGCAACCAAGCCTTGTTAATGTTTGACAATGCCCGAAAAGACTTGGAGGAAAACAGGTGGCTCACCTTCATACAACGATTCGAGGGTTTTAATCTCTGTGTTGCACAACAGTTCGCTTTGACTTTCGATGGCTGTAGAGCCAAGGTGGGCGACATACAGTTGGAAATTGATGATAAGTTTATTAGTTTTGCTACAGGGTTACCCTCCTTGGGACAGCGTTGGTTCAAAAATTCTAAGGTCGAGGAGGTGCCATGGACGCTATTGTTCGTCTCCCAAAAGGTCATCTCTTGTGACAGAGGTATGCCCATATCTGCACTTAAACCACGATGGCATGATACTTTGATGGTAGTCAAACAATTCGTGACCTGTGAGGGTCGATATGGACTTGTGTTTCTCTATCACCTGCGTTTGCTAATGAATTTTATGGGATACTCGTTGAATATGCCTTTCTAATTTCAGCGCAGCCTATATTAAATGTCGAAAAGGTTTAAAAAGGAGAAGGCTGACAGTAGCCTGTTCCACCATGGACTCATTAAACTTATCATTGTTTATCATTTGATTTTACACGGTGATAGTTGGAGAGATTTCGTTGCTCGAAATGGTTTTGATGATACAGACCCTGTCTAGGTTGAAAAGCCTGTGATTACTGAAACCAATGTTCAGCCACCCATGCCATTCCATATCCTATTGTCCTCTCCTAAGCCTTCGGTCGACCCTGCTATTGACTTACCAGACGTTGGAACTCAGAAGGCCGAGGCTATAAAGAAACCTATGAGAAAAAAGGCTAAGGAAAACCCTACAGCTAATGCCAAGGGTAAAAAGATTGCTCGGCTTATTTCGAGAATGGCAAGGAACAAACCTAAACCCTATGCTGAGTCAAAGCCTATCGTCCTTAGTGAGGATTCAGATTCTGACATAGAACGTTTTCTAGCCAGCGAGTACCCTTACTCGCAGGGTTTATGCCCCGAACCACCTTATGATTTTATGACGAATCTTTCCCCCTGCCTAAGGAACGATCCCAGTTACCCAGGGATTAAATTGTCTAACAAAACCCTCAGCCATATGTCCAAACCCTCGCCTGCTCTTTCAAAACCCATGTAGTCGTCCTGTGACCAATGCGATTTATGGTTGGAACGATACTACATTGATGTTCCCCTACTCCAATCTAAAATCCAATCACTGGAAAGTCAAGTTGCAGTGTTGACCAGAAAAAGAGACCAACTCCAAGCAACTGATAAGAAGCAGAAGACAACAGGCTCCATCTTTTTCAAAAATGTTGAATCGGCCACAGCCGTTATCAACTCCAAATTGTTGTGATCAAGCCATCTGCTCGTCATACAGGTATGATTTTCAAAATTGTTCTAGTTGTGTGAATGATTAGGGTTAATATAATGATTCAAATTTGGTTTTCAAATAGCTCTGTTTACATTTTGAAATGACTCTGTCATAATGTGTTCATCATGTATATTTTTTTCCTTGCTAAAATTAAATGGGATTTCGTTTTGAATATGTGATTTGATCATTCCTAGTTTAGCCATAGATAGATTTTTATTGGATTTGAATGGTTTTCGTTTGGATTTAATTTGGTCACTTGTTTGATTGAGTCAATGAAACTGATATTTTTCTTTCAATTGAATTCCTTTTGTATCTACTCTGAACAGGAAGTTTCTCATGCTCAATTTAGAATACGATCATGTTTGGATTTGATTTGTTCGATTGAGTTAAAATTGATGATTTGCTGTCAAGTGAATTTGTTTGTATCCAATTTAAACATAAAATTCTTCATGCTAGATTTAGCATACGATCATGATTTGATTTCGTTATGGTTAGTATGCGGTGATCGTCGAATGATCTCATGAGTTTGGTTGTTACATATGCTGTGTTTTATTCGAAGCTGAAATACAACTCTGATCGTTTCCAATTTGGGAAGAACGACTCTGTTTTTTCGGAAACGATGCTTTCATTAAAATCTGTGCAAATAATATTCACGCCCGAATCATGGAACATTGTTGATATACGATGACTATGTTAAATCCTCGCTGTTTGATCCACTTGATTGGATTGTTGTTTATTTTCGGTCATTTTGATCATTTTCATGAGCTGGATTCGCATAGTAAAAGCTGCTCTGTTTGATTTTAATTGGCAAAATGAATTGATTGACTTTGTTATCACTATCGAATCCAGTTATAATTCATTTAAAATAAATGATTTTGATCAAGGTAAATCGATCTTGTCGGCTCATTTGGCTAATAACAAACGATCGGATATCTATTACGAACTCTGTTGATTGATCCTGTTGCGATTTCGTTTGTGGACAGTTATGAGTCAGTTATGGTTTAACTCGCTCACAGCCTAGATCGTATGACAATACATTTATAATGATTTGAAAAGTGATCTTTTTTGGATTCGATCGTATCTCCTGTTGTTGAGGAAGCACAACGATTGCTTGTAAATTCGAATTGCATGGGACATGCTGGACAGTCTAGGGGATATTTGTGTGTTTAGTTTTATTGTAGTTTCCTAGTTTAGTTAAAATTGGGATATCTTCCTAGATTTATGTAAACAGTTTTGATTACTTCCACAGGGAGGTTTTACCCTGTGGAAAACTTATAAATACTTATTATTTTTGTAATAAGGATCATCCTCACTTGTGGGAAAACCAGGATATGGATTCCTAGTACAAACTAAGACAGAAGTTGATGTTCTGCTACAACTTTCGCTTTCATAATGTCAATCTTTTGTTTCAAGTTTATGCATGTCATTAACAATTGATTATAGACTACTTTGCTATAATAGTCTTTTGCAAAATGATATGAATTAATTAATATGATCCATGTCTGATTTCTTTCAACATTTAAAAACACAGCAATTACTTGGTTCAGTTCATGAATGGCAGATTTCTCTTCTTCATCAATTGAATTATTCAGTATAAGTCTTTGCATATGGATTTTTCTAATTGTGGAGATTTATAAATCATATGATTGTTGTGATTTTTATGTCTTGTTTGTCCTGTAAACACACCTGAAGAGCACTGCATCTATCATTTACGAGAAGCTCCTGGATAATTCGGTGCGGGTTTCCTCCCTCCGATCAGCTAGCGCAATCATCATACATAGGGCAATTCTGGAGCGTTTCTCCAGGTTAGTTTGTATTTTATTTTCGTTAATTTGTTAGTAATATATTAGTAGTTAGATGAGTAGTTAGAATTAGTATATTAGTTGTTCTAGTTTAGTTAGTTTCATTTTATTTCTGTTCATAAAATTATAAAATCAACAAAAATATCTTTTGCTGTCTTAGGGAAGAATATAAATGAATTTTTCAGGTTTTATTTAAATCTGCAAATTGTAGATATTGTACATTTTGTGAATATGATTTATTTCTGTTAGTAGTTAGATAGTTAATTAGTTAGAGTTAGTATAGTATTAGTTAGTAGATTGTATATATAGAATAGTTAGATTAGTTTAGTTTGTTTAATAGTTAGTTTTATTTAGATTAGTTTATTAGTTTGTTTTAATTGTTATTTTTAGTTAGATTAGTTATTGTAGATTAGTTTTCTTTTTTGTTTTCTTAGGACCTTAGATCGGCTAACGGAGCCGCTAAACCCGTCAGGGTGGTTCATCCCAAACGAATTGGGTTATTAGACAACCCTGGACCGGTTCCACTCTCTCAGTTGACAGACGATCGATTTTTCCCGTCAACAAATGGCGCTAGAAGGAGGGCCTGAACTTAATTAATGGCACGAGGCGGTCGCAAGACTCCTCCACCACCTAATTGCTCACCTATAGTGACTAGAAGCCATTCAAATGATAATATTCCCCCTCAAACAACAACTACTTCAACCGACGGTCCACAGATCACAGTTGAGCCAGCAACCCCTAATCCTATAGGTGGTGACATACAAGAGATTGTTCGTCAATCTCTTATTAAAACACACAGTGCCTTAGCCCGTTTGAGGCAACCAAGCCGTCCGTGGGGTTAACCTTTGGATTTCTCCGATATCAAAGAACAATTAGGCAACACTAACCTCATTGCGAATCCTTCAGATCCAATATTAAATCCTGCT
>ML780537.1:198510-216825 GCA_009831015.1 Picea engelmannii | reverse complement strand
TTTTCAAGCTAATGTCAATAGATTAGGAAGTGGTCGTATCTTGTTTTGTCCACAGCTCTCAGCGAGGAGCAAAGGATTGGAGCGCAACTCGGAGCGTGTAGGGACAAACGTCGATTAAAAGGTACTTCTGTTACATCCTCCCTTCTCATGCATTAGTTTAGGTAGATTTGAAAGGAAGTCAGTGTCCATGATAAGCATTTTTCTGTCTAGGGTTAAGGTCAAGCTCTAGAGGTCGATCTACTTGTCCGCAGGTAGATTTTCCTACAACAATTACCCTACTTACGACAAATAAATGTACTCCATTGTGCAACCCTGCTGCCAGTTGATGAATTACATTCTTGGGAAGGAGAGAGTCATCTACATTGATCATAAGCCACTGCAGTTCGTGAAGACACAAGGTAAATTGCAGAATGACTGCCAACAAAAGTGGTCCATATACCTGCAACAATTCCACCTCAACATCAAGTATAAAACATGAAGTACCAATTGAGTTGTTGATTTCCTCAACTGACCTCTAGTTGTGACACTCACCACGGTGATATACTCTTGCGGCCACAAGACCTCCGGATGGCCCCACCTCTATGAGACAAAGCCTGACTTTTCCACCACCTACCAAATGTTGGGAACAAACTCAGTTGTCACTAATTTCCATATTCAGGACAATTTGTTGTGCCATCTAGGCCATCTCCATGTTCCATCAATCGAGTGAGCGAAGATGATTTTGGAATCCCACTATAGTCAGGTGGCAGAACACTTCAGCGTCGAAGAGACAATGGAAGTGTTGCAATAAAATTTCTACTGGCCGAAACTTCGACATGATGTTAGCAAGTGTATCAGGTCCTACACTGCCTACGTTATTTACAAAATAACCACTAAGAAACAAGGCCTATACACCCCTCTACCTACTCTTTACAGGTCATGGGAATCCATCTCAACGGACTACATGTCGGGCCTTCCATCCACCAAGTAGGGAAATGGATGTGTTTTTGTGCTTGTTGATCACTTTTCAAAGATGGCAATTATGGCCACCTGTAAGAAGAGAATCACAGCGGAGGCCACTGCCAAGATCTTCTTTGAATGAGTGTGGGTACATTTTGGAATCCCACGAACCATTGTCTCAAATCGGGATAGGCGGTTCCTCAACACATTCTGGTTGAGCCTCTGGTCACTGCTAGACACCAATCTCACCAAATCCATTTCCTTCCACCCCCAGATAGATTTCTAAAACGAGTTCATCAATTGGATGATCATGCATATCTTGTGCATGTACAATTCCAAGAAACTCCACACATGGGATGAGAGTCTTCCCTATGTTCAACATAGCTACAACTGATCTATACATAGATCAACTGACCACAACCCATTTCAACTGGGGTTGGGATTCCAACCATTGGGTCCCATGGATGTTGCACTACCCCTTGCATCCACCCTGACCGACTTGTCACCTGCTCCAACTAAAGCTGAAAAAGCCACCCAGTTCATTGAGCGGATCCATCACATCCACCAACAGGTTTAGGATATTTTACAGAATTCCAATGCCAAGTACAAGTAGCACCATGATCAACATCAGGTGCCATGTAAGTTTTAGGTGGGAGATGAATATTGGTTACACTTGTAGAAAGAAATCCTTATAGGGCCCCATCAAAAGATTCTCCCACTCTGTTATGGACCTTACACCATCACCAAGGCTATGGGAGACAATTCTTTTGATCTCAACATTCCCACTTTCCTTTTCCTACACCCAGTGTTCAATGTGGATATCCTTGTAAATGTGTTGAACCTGCACATAATAGATCTAGCTAGAAAATACTACACACATTTGCAGAGAGAAATTGAGAAAGAAGAAGCAAGATAGAAAGAATGGAAGAATTCTCATTAACCGTATTCCACACTTAGAAGAGTGAATAATTTATAATAGATATAGGATACATAAGTAACTAATGAGCCATAGTGGTGGTCTAGATTGATTTGGACACACACCAGCAGTTACAAGAGTAAACTGCCACCTAATCTAGTCTCTCAGGCAGTTACGGGAGTGAACTGCCACCTAGCTAAGTTAACTAGTCAACTAGTCTTCAATTAACTGACTGAACAAAGAGTATTGAGTTGGTGATGATACCAATGTTGCATGGTGACAAAACCAATGCAACTCTAAACTCAACTCAACTAGTCAAACTGAAGTGTCAACTAAAAGAGAATATTATCCAGGTGGAATATTCTCCCCTAAAATATCTGAGACTGGATAATGACTAATTATGACTAATAAACAGGCATAACCTTAGGAAAAATAAATCCTAGGTGTGTGTGAAGTAACTCCAACAATCCTTTGGCCATATTTCCCACCATTATTGGACCCCTCAGAGATAGAAGAACAATTGAGCCCAATAGAGCTTAACTCGGACTGCATGCAACATGCATCTAGTGATCATATTGTGGACACAAAGGTCAAGGTCACTTGCCAACAGAGGATCTATCTTTATTGAGTTGTCAAAGAAGGCAAGCTCCTAAACCAAGGCAAGTGGCTCACCCGGGGAAAAATTCAATAACAATTTCCTCATCTGATGGGGGAAATCAATGCAATGGATAAAATTGATTCCTAATGGGGGTGGATTGATCCATATGGATATTGGTGGACTCCCACCTATTCCAACTAACTCATTTTGGCAGTTTTTCAGTTTGGCAGTTTTTTTTCTAGTTTTTGGGTCCTGAACTTTCGAGGTTGTTTTCAGGCCCTAAACAACGTTTTTAGGTCTCTCCACAATCACACAATAGGCTTTAACCAAAGTGTGTTGGAAACATGTATATTCCTTAGATATACTTTTCCAACGGGCTATCGTGCACCTAAAACAAAGATCATATGCAAAAGTTATGACCCCAGGAAGTTGATGTACTAACTTACCCCAACGGGGCCCACATGACTTTTGGCACTTCATCTCATAGGGTTATGTTTTTGGATGTATAGGGTTTTGGAATTCTTTTTTATTGTAAAAAGTCTTGGAGAGCCTCATTATAACCATCGTCTTACGAATGACTGCAGTCATTACATCTCTTCTCAGAGATAAGCCCCCACAATTCTAGAAACCTTGTTTTCAGTATGCATTTTACCGTTTCATCATATTTCCTTATTGAATAGAAGCTAATTTTACTGTATATCTGTTATTTTTTCTTGTGTTTCTGTGCTAATAATAATAATAATTTGTATTCATTTCGTTCTGCTCATAAAATCCGGATCAGGCCACCTGAAAGTGAAAATGTATCCCATGAAATTCATGATGAGGACACAAAGAATATGAATCAATACTAGAGAAACTCCAACTTTGGGTTGAAGACCAATCACTTTCGTAAGATCAATATGAGGAATTTTTATGTCAACGATCCAATCACATGGATACTTTGGATGGAGCAATTCTTTGATATACATGATGTTCCACATACACAAAAGGTACGAATTGCTTCTTTATATTTAGAACCCAATAAATTTATGTGGTATCAATGGAGTTGTTATCTCAAATCACTTATCACTTCGACAATTTTCACGGAAGAAATTATAGCACACTATGAGGATACATGGAGAAATACCTTCTTTAGCCAATTGATAAATCTCAAGCAAAAGGGTTCAGTTGCAGAGCACATTGAGAACATCCAAATATTGAATATAAAGGTAACATATATTCCATATGAGCACCTGATTGATGTATTTAAGAACTTTAAAGGATAACATTCAACATGAGGTTTTCCTTTGGGAACCCAAATCATTGGAGAATGCATTTAGGGTGGTGAGAAATGTTGAAAGTAAAAATATGGCTATGGATACTAGAAGGACCACTCCTAACATCTATCGAGAGAATAATGTTCCTTCTTCTAAAACACCTCAACCTACAAGGTTGAAACCTCAACAATTGGAGGAAATAAAAACAAAATGTTATTATTTAATTGTGACAACAAGTACAATAAGGGACATAAGTGTGGTGAGAAGAAATTAGTCTACATATATTGTGAAGAGGAAGAAGAACAAGAACAAGAACAAGAACCATCTCAAGATGAAAATGTAGAAGATATTTCTTCTAAAGAGTTGACTCTCATGATATCATGTAATGCATTGGATGGAATTAGCACTCCTCAAACCATCAATATCAAAGGATATATCAAAAACAAAAATCTAATGGTCCTAATTGATTTTGGTAGTACTCATAATTTCATTCACTATAAATTAGCCAAAGCTCTCAATTACCTTATATATCCAGCGCTAGAGTTTCAAGTAATGATTGCAGATGGAGGAACTATCAATTGCTCAAGAAAATTCCATAAGATCAATCTTACTATGGGGGAATATGTAATGAATAATCCAATTATTTACATACCTATGGGTGGTGTTGATGTCGTACTAGGAGTCCAATGGTTAGAATCATTAGGAACAATGGCTTTTAATTTCAAGAATTTTTCATGAAATTTTCATTGTACGGAAAATAAATTGACTTAAGGGGTATCACAGGGAAACCTAGTAAGGTGCTAAGCTCTAGTGGCATGACAAAATAATTGAAAAAGGGAAATCTTAGTGTAATTGTACAACTATGATCACTATATGTTCAAACATCTAAGCCATCTATTCCCCTAGATATCCAAGGGACCATTGATAAGCATTCTAAAGTTTTTGAAGATATTCCTAGAGGTATTCCACCCACTCAAAGAAATGATCATGCTATTCACCTCATTCCTGGGAGTGTTCTTCCTAACATCAGGCCTTACATATACCCTTATGCCTAGAAGGGTGAAATTGAATGTATGGTTGAAGAAATGTTAGAGGTTGGAATTATTAGACCTAGACAAAGTTCTTACTTTGAATCGGTGGTAATGGTACTCAATAAACATGGCACATGGCGTATGTGTCCATATTATAGAGAGCTCAACAAGATCACTACTAAATATAAGTTTCCCATTCCCATCATTGATGAATTTTTAGATGAACTACATGGAGCAATCTATTTCACAAAGTTGGATCTTCATTCAGGGTATCATCAGATTATAATGAAGGAAGCAAATATCCCAAAAACAACATTATGAACTCATGAAGGTCATTATGAATTTTTTTCATGCCTTTTGTTCTTATGAATGCACCTTCCACATTCCAGGGGTTGATGAATTCCATTTTCAAGCCCTTCCTTCGAAAAATTGTTTTAGTATTTTTTGATGATATACTAATCTATAGAAAGTCTTGGGAGGATCATGTGTGATAGGTTGACAAGGTGTTGCAACTACTAAACGAGAAACAACTATATGCCAAACCATCCAAATTTTTCTTTGGGGTGAAAGAGGTGGAGTATTTGGGTAATATTGTATCTCATGAAGGTGTCAAGGTAGACCCTAACAAGCTTAAGGCCATGATGAACTAGCTGATTCCCAAAACATTGAAGAATCTTAAAGGATTTTTGGGTTTGATAGGTTACTACCGCAAGTTTGTTTAGAGATATGGAAGAATAACATAACCTTTAATGACATTAACTAAGAAGGAATCATTTTCATGGACTCTAGAGGAAACTCAAGATTTTGAACAACTTAAAGAGGCGATGTGAAAAGCTCCTTCCTTGACCACACCAGAATTCACAAAAACCTTTATTGTGGAATGTGATGCCTCGGGAAATGGCATTGGTGATGTTCTAATGCAAGAAGGAAGGCCCCTTTATTTTCAAAGTCAGAAAATCAAGGGAAAATAGTTACACAAACCCATTTATGATAAGTAAATGATGTCAATACTACATGCATTGAAGAAATTCCACCCTTACCTAATAGGTAGACACTTCAAGGTCAAAAGAGATCATGATAGTCTTAAATACTTCTTGGAACAAAGACTATCTTCAGAAGAACAAAAAAAAATGGGTGACCAAGATGTTGGGTTATGATTTTGAAATCATCTACAAAAAAGGGAAGAAAAATGTTGTGGCAGATGCACTCTCAAGAAAGGATGAAGATGTTGATTCCTTTGTCTGTGTTATCTTGATCATACAACCCGATTGGATAATAGAAGCGATGGATTAATAGAAGAATGATGAAAATGTGTGGACTATCATTCAAAGGTTGCAATAGGATTCTAGTGCATCAGATACATTTACATGGAAAAATGATTCACTATGGTACAAAGATCTCTTATATTTATGTACTAACTCCCAACTCAAACAAAAGGTACTATTGGAATTGCACACCTGTCCAATAGGAGGGCACTTGGGATTTTTGAAAACCTACCATAGGGTCAAGAAGGAATGTTTTTGGGATGGCCTTAAAACTGATGTTAAAAGGTTTGTGATAAAATGTTTGGCTTGCCAAGAAAATAAGGTGGAAACAATTACGACCCTAGGTCTTTTACAACCATTAGCTATCCCAAGTCAGCGTTGGGAGGAGGTTCCATGGATTTCATCACAGGGTTACCAAAGTCTGAAGGAAAGAGTGTCATCATGGCGATTGTTGATATAATGACCAAGTATGCAAAATGTTTTGCACTCTCTCATCCTTTCAATGCCAATACAGTTGCCACCGCATTCATGGAGATAGTTCAAAAGATACATGGAAGGCCAAAGATTATTGTAAGTGACAGAGATCACATCTTCACCAGACATTTTTGGATAGAATTATTTTCTTATTTCGGTACTCAATTGGCTCTTAGCTCATCTTATCATCCTCAATCTGATGGACAAACTGAGATAGTGAAAAAATATCTGGAAGGATACCTTCGTTGCTTTGTCTATGATAAACAAACACAATGGTTCAAATGGTTACCCTTGGAAGAATGGTGGTATAACACTTCCTTTCATACTGCAACAAAAATGACATAATTTATGGAACTCTATGGATACCATCCACCTTCCATCACTTCTTCTCTAAAATAAAAATATAGGTTTCAAGCAGTGAAAGATCACATCGAGCATCAACAACAAATTCTCCAACTCTTAAAGGACAATCTGACCATGGCACAAAATCACATGAAACAACAAGTAGATCAAGGTCGTAGTGAAATAAGTTTTGAAGTAGGGAATTGGGTATTTTTAAGAAACCATACAAACAGATGTTCCTCAAGAAAGATAAGAAGGATAATGAATTATCACCAAAGTACTATGTCCCTTATAAGGTGTTGCAAAACATTGGTACTATGACATGCAAATTGGAGTTTCCTGCATCTTCATAAGTACACCTAGTTTTCCATGTTTCATGATTAAAGAAGGTTATAGGTGACAAAATCCTAGTTCAAACTATATTTCCAGAACTTGAAAAGGAAATAAAAATCATATTGGAGCCTAAATTTATCACTGACACAAGAATTCTCCATCCGAGGAATAGATCCATTTCAGAGTATCTCATTAAGTGGAGGAAACTACATGTTGAATATTCCACTTGGGAAGCTGAGTCTTTTATACAAAAGCATCCAAAATTACTCAAGTGTTGCAGACAACACTTTTCTAAAGGGGAGGGTCATGTTAAGCCCTAAATAGTGCACATTACCCCTTAATTGGGGCATATTACATTAGTAATTTTATTTTATTTATGCCAGCTTGGTTCCATCAATTGTAACTGTACCTCTTAGTCTCTTATATATACCAAGGATACATTTTCATTTGGAATCATCTTGTACTTGGAAATTTTTGTGGTGTATAAGGAGGGTTCCCCCTCGAAGAGGCTTATTATCTGAAATTATCTCTTTTTCAAGATGTTGAGTACTCATTCTGAGGTTTTTTATGCTATTTTTATATTTGGTTCTTAACAGTTGGAGGTTCCTTTAGGTTGGAGCTTGTAAACTAAGGGGTTGGAGCCTCCTTCCAGTTGTAGCTAGAGAATTTAGGGAGTTATGTCTTCCTTTAGGTTGGAACTTGTAAACAGGGGGTTGGAGACTCCTTCTAGTTGGTTCTAGAGAATTTGAAAGTTGGTTCTTCCTATGAATGTAATCTTTGACATATAAGAAATACTTTTCTGGTTTTATCCCATTTGGATTTCCACGTAAAGTTTTGTGTACTATGTATCTGTGGTTATTTTTTATGCATTATTGATTTATACTGCTCATGATATATTGATAATATAATGATGATAAAGTTAAATATTACATGTTCTGATTAAAAGTGGTAAAATATTGCATAATATTGATTCACCCCACCTCTCAATATTCCAACAATTGGGATTAGAGCAGGTCCTTCAGAAAAAAGTCTAATCACTGGAAGGAAGATCATGGAGTACGCTAAGAATGGAGTACCACAATGTGATGGATAGATATATGCCTTCCTGAGAAGAAGGAAAAAAACATATTTACAAGCACAATAATTTTATGCTTCTCAAGTAGTAGTAGATGGATATACATCACCTACCACTCCTTCGACAGATAGACATGGAAAGAAAATCAGTGAAAACAATTCGAAGGCCACAAATGTGATTTTGAATGGCCTAGATCACTTAGTATATGTGAAGGTTATGCATTGTGATTTTGCAAAGGATATTTGGGACAAAATTCAAAATATTTACCAAGGAGATGCTAATGTAAAGGGGGCCAAGCTTCAAACCTATAGAGGAAAGTTTGAGCAATTGAAGATGAAAGAAGACGAATATATTGCAGCTTACTTTCTACAAGTTGATGAAATAGTAAATGTCATTAAAGGATTGGGAGAAGAAATTAAATAATCGATAATTGTTCAAAAGGTACTAATATCTCTTCCAATGAGATTTGATACCAAAATTTCAACCCTAGAAGAAAGAGTATATATTGCCATGTTAAGCATGGACAAGCTACACATGATACTTATATCCTATGAAATGAGGACATAGCAGGGTAATCCACCCATGAAGGAAGCGACATTCAAAGGATCCAAAAAGACAAAGAAGAATAAATAGGATCCAAAGTCAAAACCAAGTTGCAGATGTAGTGATGCTTCAGATGAAGATGAAGAAATAACCAACTTTGTAAGGAAGCCGAAGAGATGAACTGGAAAGTACAAAGGTTTGATTCCATTAATTTGTTTTAATTGTGGTAAAAATGGCTATTTTGTTTCTAAATTTCCTTGTGCTAAAAATTCATATATGATGAAGAAGAATCTCCCAATAAAGAAAAGAAATATAAAAATGGAGACAAGAGAAGAAAAAAAAATAATTTCTTCAAGAAAAGTCTCTACTCAAAGGAGGACAGTTCTTCATTATATGAGGATGATGATAGCGATCATGAATCCGAAAATGTACTCTTTATGGATTTTGAAAATGATGAAGAGGATTGTGAAGAAGAAGGTGAGGTAGATCTTGAAGCAGAACTAATTAGCACCTTAAGTGAACTAAATAAAGAAAGGAAGAAAAACAAATCACTTAAGGGAGAATTACTCAAGCTGAAAGAAAGTTCTCAAAGTCCTAACTTTGAAGAAGATCAACATATGGTTTTTAATCCAAAAGTCCAAGTTTAATAATCCATGAGGATTGAAGAAATATTTAGAAGTCAGTTGGAAGAAAAGGAAAAAGAGAAGGAAACCTTAGAAACATAAATCGTTTCTCTAAGGAAGGAAATTTAAAAATTAGATATGAAATAGAACAACACCAAAATAATGGATGAAATCATCGGTGCTCAAAGTTTGTATCATGACGGGTCTAGACTGGGATACAATAAAAAATATATAGAGAAGGGTTCGAGCTCTATGACTACAGAAGATGAAGCAGAACAAAAGACTTATGCATAAGTCACTAGAGGATTCACCAAGAAGGACACATTCAAGCCTCGGCATGAGAATGATTGCGAAGAATATTACAAAAGGATGGCACCATCTAGAAGACCTAGGTTTCAGAATTAGCATCCATCTATGGAAAGAAATCAAGAAGAAAACTACAGAGGAACATCACCATTTGGAATATCTCCCAGGTATCAAACTATCTTTCTTGGCTCATGTTATTATTGTAATAATTTTGGGCACAAAAATATAAACTGCAAAACTTATGTTAAGAATAGAAACAACTATTAAGGTCACCCTAGAATTAATCATCTCAAAAATCCTCATGAAGAATATAACATAAACTGTAACAGTTTTGGGTCACTAGAAGATGAAGTGGAATGCTACAAATGAAACAATTTTTGACATATGGACAAGGATTTCATATTAACAGTTCCTCCAAAAGTACCAAAGCAATATTTCAACAATCATGCAAAAGGACCATCAAGAATTTGGATAAGGAAGATGATAATATAAATACTGAATAATGTTCCCTTGCACTACAAGCCCAAATAAGAAGAAGTGATTGGTACATTGAAAATGGTTTTTCAAAGCATATGACAGGTGACAAGAATATATTTATAACACTGAAGAAATAAAGAGATGGATTTTTTTTTTTGGTAATGACAACTCAACCAAAATTATAGGGAAAGGCATAGTCAAGCTTGGATGTAAGGATGCCAAGGCAGAAAATGTCCTACTTGTCAAAAACATGAAACATAATCTGTTAAGTGTGATTCAAATGTGTGATTAGGGACATGTAATTACATTTGACTCAAAGAAGTGTGAGATAAGGAAAGAAGGATCAAACAGATTGGTGACTACAATAGTAAGAACTCCAAACAACATATACATCTTAAATGAGATTGAAAAAGAAAGATGTTCCTTGGGAAGGGAAAATGGAAGTTGGCTTTGGCACAGAAGAATAGGGCACATGAACTTTGACAATATGGTCAATATTAGTATAAAGGAAGCAGTACGAGTGTTGTAGGATAAATCAGTAAATGCGGACATAAACTGATCTCCCTAGATCCACCTAGATCTAGAACAAAATAGGACAGGACATGGCGCTTTCCCTAAGTTACAATCTGTAATGATCCCAAGCCAATTTTTTGCTTGAAACCACTAACTATCTCTGTTGTGTATGTTGTGCAGGTGACTTATTGAGTTATTTAGTTATTAAGTGTGTTCATACAAGATTCGTCCAACACATGAAGATCACAATATATTCAAGTTATAGAAACACAAGCAAAGATCTGACCTTTTATTATGAGAAACATGGAACCAATATAATAGAGGGCAGATCTTTTATTGGTCTTCATCTCTCATTCAGCCTTTGGAGGCTTATTTTGTATCGGCAAATCATTTTGTAGTAGCTCGCATTTCCTATCTATTGGGCCATCTAAGGATTATTCCAGATCTGCCCTCTATTGTATTGGTTCCATGCTTCTCATAATAAAAGGTCATATATTTGCTTGTGTTTCTATATGTCAAGAATATATTGTGATCTTCATGTGTTGGACGAATCTTTTATGAACACACTTAATAACTGAATAACTCAATAAGTCACCTGCACATCATACACAATAGAGATAGTTAGTGGTTTCAAGCAAACAATTGGCTTGGGATCATTACAGTGGTATCAAAGCTTTGATCCTCCAAACCTGTAGAGGGATTAGCGCATGCTGAGGTACAGTGGAATTGTTATGGGTAGAAGGAAGAAACCAAGCACTGAAATAGAGGCTGAAATGGAAGGTTCAGGGGATGACCATGAGCCTCAAGGCTTGGCCTTCTTGGCAGTTGCTTTTGACAAATTCTAGAAAACCATAAATCTCATGGAAATAAAATTGGTCCACCAGTTAGATGAGAACCAAGAAACCAATAGAAGGGGACAGGCTGAAATTTTGGAAACCTTGAAGAAGGTTGACGAGAATCTGCAGAAGATTGACCAGAACCAATCCCGAATAACTGCTCTTTTGATGCAAACGACCCATCAAGGGAAAGACCTTGATACGTATGGGAATAAGGTGGTTGGTGGATACAGTGGAGTCCATGACAAGATCAGATATAACCCGTAGAAAGATCCCATATCCGAAGGAAGTCAGGGAGGAGGCACGTCCAATGGTCAAATGGGTAGCAGGGCCAACCCTAGGCCATACATGCCCACGTTCACAGATGAATATCTAGGCCGACACTTGGGTAACAGAGCTAACCTGAGGCCATACATGCCCACATTTACAGATGAACAAGGGCAACAGGAACAGGTGGAAGACTTTGTTGAACAAATTATGAGATGTACCAAGGAATACTACAGTTTAGATATGAGGATTCAAAGGAAGATGTCCTTGGAACAATACTGCCAATTCAAGTTCATAAATCAACCTAGGTCGAACCACAGGGGCAGTTTTGAGTTTGAATGAAAATCATGGAAGATAGAGATTCCATACTTTGATGGTATGGCCAAGATGACAACACATGCATGGGTGCAAAAGCTGGACACATATCTGCAACTTAACCCAATGAGGGAAATGGAAGCTATCAAGTTTGCTACTATGTACTTGGATGGTAAGGCTCATGATTGGTGGTATCTTGGACTCACCACTCTTGGCCACAATTACATATTTTCCTACACAGAATTCAGTCACAGGCTTATTCATAGGTTTGATCAACAAGATCCTGAACTACATTTTCGGGAGCTCACACAACTCAAGCAAACTGGTGCGGCTGAGGCATATATTGATGAGTTTCAAAGGCTGGCAGTGATGGTGTAGGATATGTCTCCAACCAATCTTATGATGCTATTCAATGAGGTTTTGATGGAACCCTTGAAGGGTTGGGTCAAGGCCTTCAAACTTACCAACCTACAGGAGGCCATCTGGAAGACAAGGGATCTGGGGCCAGCACCGAAGCCAAAATTTGTACCGAGACCACCTCTTAACAGTGGAGGAAGAGACCAAAGACCTCCAATGAATTAGGGAGGACGTGACCCAAGGGGTTTTGACAGGGGTCATGGCAGAGTGGATGAGAACACAAGGAGGGAGTTGAGATGGAAGCAACTTTGCTTCACTTGCAAAGAACCATGGAACCCATCACACAAATGCACGGGCTGTGGTTAGGTGCACTACATTGAGGTCACTACAGACAATGAAGAGGAAGAAGAGATCGGCCAGATACAAAACATGGAGGCAGAAACCACTGAGGCAGTAGAGGAGGAACAAATCACAGGACATGACAGTATGGCCACCTTGGCATCTATCAGTGGAGTGCCCAAGTATAACACCTTCTGAATGAGGGGGGTCTTGCAAGGACAAAGAGTTTCAGTTTTTATTTATGGAGGAGCTTCCCACAAATTCATTGATGCAACATTATTGAAGAGAAGGCACATACCCACAGTAGAATTTGAAGGGTTCAACGTGGAGGTTGCAGGAGGAAGCACTATGCCCTGTGACAGATACATTCTGAGCATGAAGCTTACCTTGGGTAGGCATGAGCTGATACAAGACGTCTATGTCATGGACCTTCCAGATACTAACATCATCCTAGGAGTGCAGTGGATCAACACATTGGGACCTATCACTACCAACTACAAAACCATGGAAATGTCATTCACAGAGGAGGGTGGATGAAAGGTAGTGCTCCGGGGTATGACAGGGAATGTTGCAAAGGTAGTCATGGCCAAGAGGATGGAGGCCATATTTTGGAGAGAGGAGATAGTATATGCAGTGGAATTTAGGATTGTAACACGTATGGATGAGTAGGGAAAGGTTCACTACACCCCAGAGATCAAAGAAATCCTTAACAAACACCACAAGGTGTTTGGGCCTATTCCTCCAGGGGTACCACCAGATAGGGGGTTTGAGCACATTATCAAGCTTGAGGAAGGGGCCAAACCAATCATTACCACACCATATAGACATCCCAAGAAGTACGATGAGGAGGCTCAAATAACGATGGACAAGATGAAGGAAGTGATGAGTACGTGCCTAGTCTTAGCCCTTTCAGATTTTATCCTTCCTTTTACATTGGAGTGTGATGCCTCCGGGGAAGGAATATGGGTCATACTGATGCAGAAGAGGCACCCTCTTTCCTATGAGAGTCGGAAACTTAGGGGTCCCAAGCTACTCTACAACATTTATGACAAAGAAATGATGGCTATCATGCATGCACTAGCCAAATTCCGACAATACTTGGTAGGTGCCTAGTTTGTGGTCAAGTCAGATCATAACAGTCTCAAATATCTATTAGAGCAGAAGGATTTGAATGAAAGGTAGCAGAAATGGGTAAGCAAAATACAGGCCTACGAATTTGACATTGAATTTGTCAAAGGAAAGAACAATGTGGTGGTTGATGTGTTATCCAGGAGACCATCCATCTTCGCCATGACAGGGGTAGCAGTTGACTGGAAAGACCATCTGGAGATGGAGTATGCAAAGGATCAGTTCACATGCCAGCTATTAGATGGGTAGGTACAAGATGATAATTTCAAAGTTATGAATTACCTCATCTACTATAAAGACCGAATCTTTTTGGTTCCTGGATCGGCATTCAAGGCTAAGATATTGCAGGCATACCATGACTCACCAATGGTAGGACATCAGGGGATCAGCAAGACGTACAAGCAGGTGAGAGAAAGGTTCTCTTGGAAGGGCCTCAAGGAGGATGTGATTAATCATGTCAAGGAGTGTACTACATGTCATGAGAACAAAGATGAGCACAGACACCCAGCAGAACTACTACAACCCTTACCCATTCCGGAGCATAAATGGGAGAGCATATCCATGGACTTCATCATCGGGTTGCCAAAGACACAAGGGGAGGACTCCATTTTTGTAGTAGTGGACAGGTTGACAAAGTTCACACAATTATTCATCATAGCTATTGACTTCAGTACTGCAAAAGTGGCCAAACTGTTCTTTAGAGAAATTTTCAGGTTGCACAGTCTACCCAAGACCATTGTTAGTGATAGGGATAGCAGGTTCATGAGCACATTCTGGCAGGAATTAGTCAGGTTGGTTGGTATGGATTTGACCCCTAGCACCAACTATCACCCTCAGATAGACTGACAGACATAGATAATCAACAAGTGGGTGGAAGGCTATCTCAGAAATTATGTGGCAGGACAACAGAAAGCATGGGCCATATGGTTGCACCTAGGAGAGTACTACTACAATAACACCCAGCATATGTCCATAGGCATGTCACCATTCAGGGCCTTGTATGGCTATGATCCTTTATCTTTTGGGGAGATTACTTTTGGTGACAGTAGGGAACCTATGGTATAGGATTGGATACATCAGAGCCAAGACATTCTCAGGGAGCTGAAGGATCATCTCTAGAAAGCACAGAACCAACAAAAGGTCCAAGCGGACAAGCACAAAGTTGATCGTACTTTTGAGGTTGGTGACCTAGTTTACTTAAGGATCCAACCATACAGGAAGGCTTCCATAAAAAGGAGCAGAGCAGATAAATTACAACCACGTTTCTTTGGGCCCTACAGAATCAGCAGGAAGATAGGGGCTGTAGCTTACGAGCTAGAACTTCCATAGGGCAGCAAAATACATAACGTCTTCCACATCTCCTGCCTTAAGAAATCCCTCTGCCAACACATCAGACCCATTGAGGTATTACCTCCCATGGATGAGGAGGGACAACTTGTTTTGATTCCAAAGGAGATATTAGAGGTCCGAGAGAAGAGGCTCAAAAACCGAAGCATCAAGGAGTACCTGATCAGATGGAAGGATTTACCTATTGAGGATGCCACATGGGAAAAGGAGCACGTGGTAAGAGAAACAGGTTTGGAATTGCTTGAGGACAAGCAATTTCAAGCAAGGGAGATTGTAATGTCCCCCACCTCTTGATTAAAAGGTAATGAGGAGACTCAATGGCCTGGGCATCCCCACTAGGCCATAGTCTCACACTGAGGGGGAAAGTCAGCTAGACTAAGGTTATATTCTTAAGTTGACTTGAAGAGAAAAGGTTAAAAGGAGTAAAAGATAACTCAATAAAAGAATAGAAGTTAACCCTGGGAGTTAATCTAACTCAACAAAGGAATAGAATAAAAAGTATAAATAGAAGGCTGGGGCGCACCTATTATTCATTCTGGATTTGGTGTATTGCTTGTTATTTCTCTTGAGCATTCAGTTTGGGGGTTTTGCTGTACAAACCCTTGTGAGCAACTCAGTGGTGAAATACCCACTCACCTTGTTCCATAGCTTGGTCTCGGGGATGAAAGATTCCTCCACACCATTCTACTCTCATCATATTTCCATCTAGCGCTTCAGAAGATAGCAGGGCCATATTGTTCTTGTGTTTCTAGCAGGGGCGCACCATCATCTAGAGAAGGGTTCGATCCAGCTTATTAGGAGAGCATGTGGACATTTCGACACTTGGGTTTTATTTGCAAGGGCACAACCATCATTTTGAGGGTTTTTCTGGAGAGTTATCACCATCAGATATTTAGCTTCAGATTGGGACGTCTTGGAGGCAAAGGGGGTGTCCTATGATTCAGTAAATCTCAGATCTAGAGAGCTTCACCTGGAATCTGAGTCTGAAACTTCTCCTATAGGGTTTTCATAGCCTGATCTACATTCTTGGGGAGTTTCAGGGCATTTGGAGGCTTTTCTCATCAGGGCCGAATTACCTAGGGTTCCAAGCATCTAGGAGGGTGCAGCTTCAACAAACGATTTAGATTTTGGAGGAATTTTCCTTGGTCGTTCAACTTGAGATTTCAGAAGGGTGTTCCCACCACCCATATCTATCAGTTGGCAGAGTTTGGGCTCATTTGGAGTCTTCTTGCAGTTGGGCTAAGTTATTGAGGGTTTCCAGTATTCTAGTGGAGCGTGGCATCTTCCAGCTTGAGGAATCGACAGTAAGATCTACTTGTATTGGTCTTCATCTCTCATTCAGCCATGGATGATTTTAAGGATGGAAATTTATTTTAAAATGTAGAAACCTTGGCGAATATTACTAATCCTTCACATGTCAACAATAAATGTTTGGTGATATTTTTTTAAAAATATTCAAATTTCTAAGTATTTTATATAGTTTTTATAAAATTTTGGCGATTTTTAAGGTAAAATAATTGTTTCCTATAGAATTTGGGTGAATCATTTTTAAAATAGAGAATCTCATTTTTTGAAAAACCATGGAAAATTATCCCATGAGCGAAATTTAGCCCCTAAAACCATCCCTGCATTCAGCCTTTGGAGGCTTATTTTGTATCGGTGTAGCATTTTGTAGCAGCTCGTATTTCCTATTTATTGGGCCATCTGAGGATTATTCCATATCTTCCCTCTATTGTATTGGTTCCATGCTTCTCATAATAAAAGGTCATATCTTTGCTTGTGTTTCTATATCTTGAATATATTGTGATCTTCATGTGTTGGACGAATCTTGTATGAACACACTTAATAATTAAATAACTCAATAATTCACCTGCACATCATACACAACAGAGATAGTTAGTGGTTTCAAGCAAAAAATTGGCTTGGGATCATTACACAATCATATAATCTACTATCAAACAAAAGACGAGAGACATACCTTTAAGTGTCTCTTCCTTATGTCTTTGTTGTTCCTACTTCGCTCCAGTGCTCTTGTGATACTGATCCTACAGTGAGACACAAACCAACCAAAGTGAAAGTGATAGAAGTATATTCAATGACAACCTATGCATATGATCAAGGAATTATGCAATAAAATAAAGATAATTCTATGGGAAAGAAGCATGCCACTGTATTATATTAAATAATAGGAAGAGATATTACAAACAAATGCCTTGATGTCGTAAGGTTCCTTCCAACAGTTCCTTGCTTCCCACACACTTCTTTCTCCAATGGATTTTGAGACTATGGATCTTACATCTATCTTGACAAAGAAAATCTCAAAGCCACTCTAACCAAGCTAATAATTCCAAGCCAAATTCAACTAATCTCAAAGGGTCAAGAACTTTCCAACCCAATCAAGCTAACTTTCTCCATGAGATCTCCTCTCCTTTTATAATATGAAGAGGATAAGGTGAGGAGGTTAGGATGATCCCACTAAATCATGAAAGTGAGTAAGATCCAAACCATTCAGAGGCCACCTCACCATAGAAGCTTCTCCTTCTAGAAGCATCGATAAAATGCCCATTTTTCCCACGTCTGAAGGCCACCGCTGTTGGATCATGTTGTCATTGACGCCAATGGTTTGTCATTGATGCCAATGGTTTGATTATTTGGGAGATTGTTGGATCATATGCAAATGGTCTGGTTTGATAGATGTCATTGATTGATGTCAAGTAATTGATTTATATGATGCCCTTGACGAGAATGATATATGTCCAAGTGGAAACCAATTGATAAAGATGGATCATTGAGATGGAGGACCCATGCTTGTATGTGGAATAATGAGATGAAGATCAATGAATTTGTTGGTGAAACTATCCTATTTGGATAGTGCTTGACATGCCATTTCCTGTGGTATGTGGAATGTCACATAACTCCTCACGGTTTGAGAGTTATGGCCTTATGAAGTTGGAGGACCCCCATATGAAGGCTTGAAGCCCCAAAAGGTCAAAGAAGTAAAAGTGCTTGAAAAGAAGAAATCATTATTTAAATGA
>ML780537.1:172450-191162 GCA_009831015.1 Picea engelmannii | reverse complement strand
CATATGCTTCCAATAATACATCATAAGATATATCAATGAAAATCAAATATGTACCAGCCATGTACACCAACAGATCAACATCAATCCATACTCATGGGTTAGTGTCATGCACTCGAGATTTTATTTTACATAATCCAATAGATAAACACTTAAACCTGCAACAAATAGTGTCAGAACCTGCAACAAACAATGTCAGACCCTGCAACAAAGTGTTATACCATCACATCAAGCTGCAATCCATGTGCATAGCCTTTTTCTCAAGGCTTTACCACATATATGTGGTCTGCTGCACAATAGCTCACGTATGTACATGACCTATACAAGGTCATCCTACGTATGTACACGATTGATACCACTGTCACCCATGTATGCTTCAGTAGATGAATTACTTGAGCTTCCCTTTAGTCTTTCATTCTGTTCTGGCTACTCTATCTTCTTCACCCACTTTTGTAGATGTCCCTGCTCCTCAGAACTTGAGCTCTGAGCATCCATCTTTTCAAATATGTCTCCCTTCCTTACTTCATTCCTTCTTCTAGACATGCTATTTGAAGTTCTCATCATGAACTTTCTTCTTGTGTTCCAACACTCATGGGACTTGTGGCCAAATCCACTACAGTTGTAGCATCTCATAGTGTTACAGTTAACAACAATATGTCCTACTTGATCACATCTCCAACACCTCATGGTGTTATAAAATCTTCCATTATATCTCCTTTCATAAGATCCACAGTCAAAATCTTTGTGACCATATCCATCACATGAATAACAATGCCCATGAAAAATACTTTCATACCTTTGCTTTTGTGTCCCAAGAATAACTTCTTGATGTATTCCTTGCTTTTTTCTTTTGAAATTTTCTTTTCCTTGTGTAGATGGTTTCTTTGAAACATTGTCTTCCTTCTTTGATGGATTTACCTCATGCTTCTTTGAGGTGCTTGCTTTATCATGTGTATCTTCTCCTTTGTATCCAAGACCTGATTTATCATATGGTGATCTTTGACTTTCTAAGAACTCATCCAATATTAGTGAGCTATTCAAGAATTTGTTTTAATTTTCTACCTTCTTTCTAAGGTTAACAATTTCAGCTTCTAGCTTACAACATGTATCTTCCTTTTCATTTATTTGATTCTTCAATAGTTCCTCTATTATTTTGGCTTCTTCAATTTGGGTCTTGAGATGGACAATAGTTTCAAAACTTTTTCTAAACTCATAATATACCTTCACATTTTCTTTTTCATTCTTTAGTCTTTTGATTTCTTCTTACTTTTATTCTAGTTGAGTCTTATTTCTCTCTTTGAGCATTTCCTTTAATATCAAGATGTACCTTTGACTCCTCCTAAGAAACTTTTTAGTGTTATCCAAAAGATAGTTATAATGTGTATAAAAATGATCACTTCTATATCTATATAAACCCTCTTCAATTTCCTTTTGAGGTTCTAATAGATTTTCTTCTATTCTTTCCATGGGATAACTATCATCAAACTTTACACAAAATGTTTCTAGATCATCTTCTTCACTTAAGAAAAAATCAAAATCATCACATTTGGAATCAATGCAATCAAGTGTCTTTGGAGATTCTTTACATTCATTTGAAGTATCTTCAATATCTTCCTGCTTGCCAACATCATCACATGATTCTTTTCCTTTAAAATCATCACATATGCAATCAAGAGTTAGAGATTCTTTACCTTTGATAATCTTGACAGAGTGGTCTTCAACATATTCCTTCTTTTTTTGATATGTCTCCTCTAGCTTTAGCCATAGATCCTTGGTGGAAGTGCATTGTCCCATTCTCTCTTTGATAAGGCTTGAAAGTCCACTAAGAATGGTCTTGAGAGCCAATGCATCATTCTTCTTTCCTTCCCTTTGAGCTGCAAACTTTGACTTGTTCTTCAATGGAACTGATCCACCAATGGCTACCTTTCAAATAGTTGCTCCCATTGTCTTCAAATATACTCTCATCTCTATTCTCCAAGTAGAATAGTTTTCCTCATCAAGGATTGGTATTTCATCATCCATTTGTGTGTCTATGGATCTCCTTCAAGCTTGTTAAGGATTGTAGTGAAGGCCCTCTCTGATACCAATTGTTGGACACACCTACCACACTTAGAGGGGGGGGGGGTGAATGAGTGTGGGGATATTTTTCCCAAAACTTCCCTCTTACACAAAAAATACTTAGTTAACATTCAACATTTTCTCATTACTCATTGCTTAGAAGGCATCATCAAAAGAATTTATCCTCCCTTCAATTCCGACCCTCTTTTCTTCACCTTCCTTCTGAAATTCGGCTTAGATATCCTTGGTTACCTCAATCACCTATAGATATTCAATATGCTCAAGTGTTCCACACCAAAAATTCTCAAGAAACTCTCCATCAATACTCCAAAAGACATTCTCACAAGAAGCTCTCCATTGATCCAAAAAAAGGATGATCTACAAGAGACCATTGCTATATTATTTATACTTTCATCTTCTAGGTCACTTAACCCATTTTTAGGTCACTTAACCCATTTCTAGGTCACTCAACCTATTTTCCTTATTTTAGGGTTAACCACTTTCCATAGATAGAAATTTCTCCAATATTTTATCATTTAAATATTCCTTCTTGATATTCTCATCTTACTTTATCATTTCTTGATTTTTTTCACTTCTCTTTATTATTTAAATAATCCA
This sequence comes from Picea engelmannii, assembly GCA_009831015.1. NCBI lineage: Eukaryota > Viridiplantae > Streptophyta > Pinopsida > Pinales > Pinaceae > Picea > Picea engelmannii. Next base: position 188,489 of record ML780537.1, on the reverse strand, counting down.
CCTTGACTTTGTCACCTTACTTTATCATTGAAATAATGATTTCTTCTTTTAGGTCACTTAACCAATTTCCAGGTCACTTAACATTTTTTCCTTATTTTTAGGGTTAACCACTTTCCATAAATAGAAGGTTCTCCAATACTTTATCATTTAAATATTCCTTCTTGATTTTGTCACTTCTCTTTATTATTTAAATAATCCACCTTGACTTTGTCACTTTACTTTATCATTTAAATAATGATTTCTTGTTTTAGGTCACTTTGAATTCTTTGACATTGGGGGATTCAAGCCTTCATGTGGGGGTCCTTCATCTTCGTAAGGCCATAAATCTCAAACCATGAGGAGTTATGTGACATTCCACATACCACCGAAAATGGCATGAAAAGCACCATCCATCTAGGATAGTTTCACCAACAATTTCCTTGATATTCATCTCATTATTCCACATACAAGCATGGGTCCTCCAACCATTCTTCTAGGATAACTCAATCCGTAAAGCATCTTCCCGTGAGGGCTTTCACCATAAAGGGACCACTTTGGAGTTCATCCATTTGTGCACCTTATCAATCATGACAAGAAAATAATGAGAGCAAGGGTCCTCCAACCATTCTTCTAGGATAACTCAATCCGCAAAGCGTCTTCTTGTGAGGGATTTCACCATAAGGGGACCACTTTGTAGTTCATCCATTTGTGCACCTTATCAATCATGATAAGACAATAATGAGTCATCTATACATTTTTCCAACAATGCATCATATACTAATGAAACCACAATGATCCATCTTCATCATGTATCAATGCCAACTCATTGATCCATCTTCATCATATCAATGAAAACTCATTGATCCATCTTCATATATGAATTCTCATCAAGGAAAATACATATTATATTACATCAATCCTAAATCAATCAATCCTTTGACATCAATCAATCACTTGACATCAATCGATCAAACCATTGGCATAAATGACAACATGATCCAACACCTTCATCTATCAACGTCCGAGGAACATCCCGACCACAAACTTGCACTGTAATCTGGAAAGGAATATGAGAGGGAAGACAAGGTCTTATTATCACACCCCAATCAAAAAAAATGGCCTCATTACTTGGAGGGGGTTCCATGGGAGAAGGAGGAATACCCCCCACAATGGTAGAGTCTGTATCAACAAGAAAAACATGGGTAATATCAAGTTTACTCTTGAGCGGGAGAGTAGGATCGACTAATAATGACATCAAATTGACCACTTGGGTTTCATTCTCCAAGGGGAGAATGGGGTCGACGGGTGGAATCAGATGGACCACTTGGGTTTCACTCTCTAACGGGAGAGTGGGATTGATCAAGGATGGGATCGAATCAACCACTTGGGTTTCAGTCTCTAACGAGAGAGTGGGGTCGACTGAGGATGGGATCATATGGACCACTTTTTCAACTGGTTCAACTAAGGACATGGCCAGGTTGACGACATGATCAACCAGATTGACCAACGAAGGGGCCGGATTAATCATTCCATCAACTACATGTGGGTCGAGAGTAAGATTGCAATAAGCAGCTGGAAGTTGAGGCTGTGAAACAGTCATGTCTTCCAGGAATTTCGAGGCTTCTTCCATATGAGGGAAAAAATGAGTTAGATGACACCCTTTGCATAACATACATGGGAACTTGGCTCTACTTTTCTTCTTCCCAACTATATCATGACTAGTTGATGGGAGGTCATCAACATTTTGTTTAGAGGCTAACGACAAGGCCTGGCGAGGGTGTGTAGACCATGCTTCTATAACCTTGGATAGACCAGGGAAATCCTTAATAAGACGGATACCCTTCCAAATCCTAGAAGGATACTTGGGCTTACGGGTTGTTTGGGTGTTCTTGGCATCATCAACACTCCCAGAACGATTAATAGTAACTGGTTTCTTTCCAACATGTTTGGCAGTGGTTGGAAGTGTGGATCCTTGCTTATTTTTCTTCTTCTTCTTCTTCCTTTTCTTCTTCTTCTTATTCAATGAGTTACTAGCCAGAGAGATTTCACTCGGCAAAGAAGATGTAATGGAATAAGACCTTGCAAGTGAAGAATGTGAAGAATATCTTACTGGTGAAGAAGGCGAAGGATCAACATGAGGTTGATGTTCTTGGGGGAAAGTGCTTACGACTGAAACACTTACCGCATTCATGATTACCTGAGTAGAAAACAACCATACTGGTAATCTAATTGTGAGACCCAGAAGGCTCAAAGTAGTGATGTGAGGAGGACCAATGTTTCCATAATAAGGAAAAACAAAAGGTTCCCCTGGAGCAGGGATTCCTTCATTGGTCATTTTGGGAACTGGCGCCATTAAAATAAATATCCAACCTAGAGTCCGCTAGGGAAAACAACCAACATGCACTAAAAATATAGTAAGCAAGCAAGCAAGCAAAACCTTCTCACAATGAGCACACTAGTTGGTGATGAAATCCAATGTCGCACGAACAAAGTAATAAGGGGCTAAGATAGAGTGGGTGGAAAAGTTACGTTGATGACCTGCTTAACGGACTTACACCCTGGTGCAAGCTCCCACACATAATCATGGGTATACCCTCCAAGGAGCCCAAGTGAGTTTGGCCAACATCGATTATAGGTACCGTGAAGACTTGCCCCTCCACAGTCACCTCGTGTAAATAACCTAGAGAGATAGGCCACTAAGGTTACCAACTACAACAATGATGCCCGGGGAAACAATCGACAGTCTGATTCACGCACAAAGGTAGGGTATCTAGCCTGAAATCAACTTGAAAGGATTCCACTCATAATTGTGGGTATACCTCTCAAGCAACCCCCATAATAGACGCAACCTCTACACCAAGACCAACAAAGCAGGGTGAGTAACACTGCCAGTCTCAATGCGACCTCATGATTGAAGGGCTTCCAAGGAGAAAATGTAATAAGTGGATTTAACCACTCCCTAACTCAAGATTCTATGTTTGTTTGCAACTTTGGAAAGTTATATTTCACACCTATTCCAAATCCCTACAACTAATCTAATGTAGGTTTGCTACCAGAAAGTATAAAAATGTCTAATAATTTTTTTTATAAGCGCTTTATTTGATGGTTGTTGTTACTCAAGAGGAAAATGGCGTGAACAATATGGTGTTTTGACCGACTCGAAAGTTATGCAAAGAGATGAAGATGAAATCTTTTCATTTCGATGAAAGCTATGCTACGAGAAGGAGAAAACATTTATCATTCCCAGATGCACAATGTCCCAAAATTTACTAAACTCACCAATATCAAGATTTTCAAGAAATGAGACAAATAGACTGTACACCAATACACGATTCACGCCCCACCCCTGACCATGAGGGGGGGAATTTTTAAGAATTTAAGACCAAAAATCATGCAATTTCACTACAAATGCAAATATGCCCCCTATCTAATGCAAATAAAGAAATAAGATTTTTGTTTCAAAGATAACTAAAAGCAATAGAAAATCAATTCAAAACAAAAAACAACCCAAACAAAGTTTCTCTTTTACCACAAGTTATTCAGAAAAAAGAAGTGTTCTTTTCACTAAACAATTCTAAAGAAAAACAAGGCTTTGTAACTGAAAGACACTCAAAGGAAGAGATCAAATCTTTCAAAAGAAAAAAAAGCAAAGATGGCTAAAAGCATCTCAAAAAACTATCAAGTAGACTGTAAACAAATCATAATCAAACCCAAAAATTCACCCCAAAACCAAATCCAAGGTCTGGGTAAGGAAAACCATCAAAAATCAAGAATTTCACAATTTCCACAGACTGGAAGACTAGCACAGTGCAGAAATCACTAATTTCCGTGGGCCAGATATGGGTAGGGCGCGACGCTTCTGCACTGGTCAAAATAGGTAGGGCACAGAAATCCTAAGTCGCCGCACTGTCCCTCAAAGCAGAGTGTGGAAATCAAACAAAAAAGGAAAAAATTAAAAATTGAGAAGGTTTTCCAGTGAAGTTTAACAGTTAGAGAGTCAATATGGATCTTCCAGTGACTCAAAAAACATAAACCAAGCAATCAAAGCAAGAAAACAAGGAAAAATAGGAAAACATTCGTTTCCCCAGTGGAGTCGCCAATTTTGTTGTAGGATAATTCAGTAAATGCAGACATAAACTAATATCCCTAGATCCACCTAGATCTAGACCAAAAAAGGACAGGACATGGCACTTTCCCTAAGTTATAATCATTGAATCTACTATCAAACAAAATATGAGAGACATACCTTTAAGTGTCTCTTCCTTATGTCTATGTTGTTCCTGCTTCTCTCCGGTGATCTTGTGATACTGATCCTGCAGTGAGACACAAACCAACCAAAGTGAAAGTGGTAGAAGTATATTCAATGACAACCTATGCATATGATCAAGGAATTATGCAATAAAATAAAGATAATTCTATGGGAAAGAAGCATGCCACTGTATTATATTAAATAATAGGAAGAGAGATTACAATTGGATGCCTTGATGTCGTAAGGTTCCTTCCAACAGTTCCTTGTTTCCCACACACTTCTTGCTCCAATGGATTTTGAGACTATGGATCTGACATCTAGCTTGACAAAGAAAAGCTCAAAGCCACTCTAACCAAGCTAATAATTCCAAGCCAAATTCAACTAATCTCAAAGGCTCAAGAACTTTCCAACCCAATCAAACTTTCTCCATGAGAGCTCCTCTCCTTTTATAAGTTGAAGAGGATAAGGTGAGGAGGTTAGGATGATCCCACTAAATCATGAAAGCGAGTAAGATCCAAACCATTCAGAGGCCACCTCACCATAGAAGCTTCTCCTTCTATAAGCATCGAGAAAATGCCCATTTTTCCCATGTACGAAGGCCACCATGACCTAGCTATAGTGTAGCCTGTGGAAAATCCGCACCCTGGCTATGGTGCAGCCTGCAAAAATCAGGAATTTCCACACCCTAGCTATGGTGCAGCCCACAAAAATCCTCCAAAATAGGGTTTTTACAGAGAAAAACACAACTTCTTCTCTTAGGAAAAGTTCTTTTCCCTTCTTTCTTTAGGAATTCAGGCCACTGACCCTTCCAAAGGCAACATATAGGTTTACATCATTAACGATCATAGGGATGACAAAAATAATGTGTAACAAAGAGAAATTCATGAAATTTCAAAATCGGTCAGTACTATGTGCAAGCATTGCCTACATGGAAAACAAACAAGAATAGAATTTAGATCAAAGGAATACTCTACAAAAAAGACATTGGAAATTGTGCACACTGATCTATGTGGACCAATGAGAACAAAAGGACTAAATGGTGAATAATACTTCATGCTACTTATTGATGACTATACAAGAATGACTACAATGTATTTTTTCAAGAAGAAATCAGTGGCATTTAGAGATTTCAAAATATTCAAGGAGATTGTTGAAAACGAAATGGATTCAAGAATTAAGTGCTTAAGATCACACAATGGAGGTGGATTCATATCAAAATAATTCATGGAATTCTATGAAGAGCATGGAATAAAAAGTGTTGGAATACTAAGAGGGGGGTTGAATCAGTATGAGCACTTTTAGCACTTTTAACCACAAGATATATATTTTAACTTTATCATCAATATGTCATCAATGTATAATGATCATGTAAACACAAGAAACATCGCATCAAATACATAGTACACCATAGTTTACGTGGAAACACAAATGGGAGAAAACCATTGAATGCTTTCTTATATATCAAAGAATACATTCATTGGAAGCACCAACTTTCCAATTCTCCAATTGCAACTGGAAGGAGGATATGACCCCCTATTTATAGGCTCCAACCTAAACGATGTTGATATTATGGTAGTCACGGGAGGTATTTACCTCCACATGTAACCCTGACGATAATAGAATATTCTGGGAAGCAAGAAGAAACCCTAAAGCATTAAAATTAACTCTAGAAGACAAGTCATATCAAGGAAATATTTAATATTAAGTATTTAGCCTCCAGAATGAGAAGTCGGCCGAGACATCTCAGGAAAATAGTATAAATATAAGTAGCCAGACCTTATTTTTTACACACAACTCAAAATTTCAGCTGGGAAGAAGTGTGCACTGTAGAAATTGGGCAAGTGTGCAAGTCTGGGGAGAAGCTGTAGTTGGTAGCTACTGCAATATGTATTCATGGTTTAGGATCAGACTTTATATTGGTTATGGTTGGAATTTATGATCAGTCTTGGTTATGCATTGGCCTTGGTTGGCTATTGGTTTGCTTCCAGAATCATTCTTTGTCAAGGTTAAGGTGATAGGGGGTGGCTTCGGCCTATGGTTGGGTGACAATATTGTTATATTGTATATGGTTAAGTGAGCACATCTATTACTTTCTAACAGTTATGGGCCCACACTATCTTTGGACAGTCTAACCATTGGAAGATAGATTAGGAGGATTTGCTCAGTTATAGTTGCAGTTGCAACTATTTTTTGCTATAGCAACGAAACCCTAACCCTCTTGTCGAAGCACCTTAAGTGAAGAGATTGAACTAATTTCGAGATACCCTAGTGTGCCCTAGCCTAGCACATCTCCTGGTACTCTCAACAAGCTAAGACGTCAAGTTTGAGTTTTTGGTCAAAATCAAGGGTTGACCAAGTCAAAGCAATTATGACTTACTCTATGAAGTCAGAAAACAAGTTAGAAGGGGATTCTAACTTCAGAGCATGGAATACAAGGATTGACCTCATCTTTGCCAAGAATAAAGTGTTGGATATCGTGAAAGGAAAGATCGTGGAACCACAGTTTGAAGAAGGAAAAGAGAAGGAACGTCAAAGCGTTGCAGTTATGGAGAAGTTCAAAGACAATGATGTCAATGCCATGAGTATCATTTCTATAGTGGGAAACCCCCCCTACAGACTACACCAGGGTTCTAAAGTGAAGGCAGAGCTAACTGTCTAAAGTCTCCTACTTTTAACAACTATCCCAACAGTACTCCATAATCATACATAAGATGCAAAGTATAGGGATATGGTAGGCTTACCTTAAACCTCACGTTCGGTGTCGATCCCTTTGCGCTTCATTGTTTCCCGACTGTAGATCTCCTCCCAAGGCCAACCTACATTCACCAAAAGAAAAACAAGAAAATACGAGCATGCATTCTATATATTGATTAATGGGTTAGATATCATGACAAAATATAAATAAATCATAAAGATTAAAGATATCATTTGGCGGGACAGAAAAAGTACTTCTTTATATTAATCTCACAGATTAGCTTACAATATGAGACCAATGACTGCTCCTCGAACTCAGTCCTAGGCTCCTATTCACCAAGCTCCAACTGCTTCCACGTATCTTTCTCCTCTTCAGTTCTCTCTAGAGATATAGCAAGGGTTTGCAATGGAGGAAAAAGGGCTGGAATAAGGAATTCTCGCTCAAACTCACAATGTGGTGGAAAATAATTGGGGCAAGGGGGAATACTTAATTGGGCATAGTTTATTTTCTCTCATGCTTCTTGTAGGAATAGGACCCCAACACCTTATTTTATATGCAAAAAAGATAGTTATTCAATTGGGTGACTGACTATGGGCAGTCAATTGGTTGGGAAACTACCCAAAAGCCCGTATCCCCTTGCAACTTTTTATTTTTCCAATTTTTGTGAGTATATGTGGGCTTTAATGGTGCAGCCAGCGTACATAGATGAGATGTATATGTGCAACAAGTGTGTGTACACGGGAAGTAGTGGTGCAGGGCACATATATCTTTAAAAATATGGATTTTAGAAGAGCTATTCAATGATGGATTTGGAAAAAATAGCAAGTAAGATGGCCTACTGCCAGGTATGCATGTATGGTTCATTTTAGGGTTATAAAAATCCTAGTGGACTCTATAAAATACCACTTGATACCTTACATCTCCCATATTGACTCATCTAATAATATGTACGATGCCCTAACAAACCTCTTCTCAGTCAAAAACATTGGACAAGTAATGAGTCTGAAGAATGAGCTCCGTGGCATGAAAATGAATGATGATGAGAACATAACATCATACCTTGTGAAGATATTTCAGTTAATAGATCAACTAAAATCTATTGAAGAAATCATTTCAAAGAAGGAATTGGTAAATATATTACTCAATGGCCTTCCTAAGACATGGGATGCATTTTCCACAAGCATGAACACAAGAAAGGAGTATCCCACATTTGAAGAAATTTGGACTTGTTGTGCACAAGAAGAATCAAGGATTGGTGCAAAAGAGAAACCCCAAAATAAATACGATGATCAAGATTTCACAACAAGGTTCAAGAATTTAAGGAATAAAAAGAAGTTTGGCTCAAGGAAGAAATCAAATCAAGAGAAATATATGTCAAAAATACAATGATTCAACTGTCAAAAATATGGTCACTACAAGAATAATTGTCCCAAGTTAAAATAAAATGAAGGAAACACATGAAGCATCAATTGTCAAATAAAGGGAACCCTCAAAGAAGGCCAAGTAGGATAAAAAAGACATGTTCTTCTAAGACAAGGTAACAATATTCTTCATAATTCTTGTACATACCATGTTTACATAATTTTTGTACATATCTTGCATATCTATTTCTTAGAGGATAAGATGTTCAAAGAGAAACAATACCTATGGAAGAATAACAAGATAAGGATTTCTATCATGATGACTACAAGTCAAGAAATACACATGAAAAGATGAAGTACATCTACAACCCTTTGTAACAATTCATGTTGAATCTATTAACATAAGTAACAACTGCAAGATAAGTCGAAATTAGAAACCTAGAAGAAGTAAAAACAGAAAGAAGTCATCAATCAAGAGGACATTAGAAAAAGACTTGTGACACTTTATAGAAGGCAATAAGGATGCAGATGGAAGTGTGGACTCTGTTAGTTAGAGGGATCCGATTATATAATTCAAAAATAAGAGCATGCATTCATGCATGAAATGAGGATTATGAGGGAGATAATACTAAATAATATGATCCATCGAGTATTATGAAGTATATATCCATGTTCCCATTAATGGTAGAAACCATGAAAAGAAACATGTGTTCAGTTTGACTTTAAAAGAAGTCTTCTTTGAAAAGAAGCCCTAAAGTATCCCTGGTTGTCCATACACATCCATGATCCTATGATGAAAGGAAGAAGTTGGAATATTCAGGGAATGGAATCTATAAAAAACGCCATGGAATCAAGAGCTAAAGAGAATCATGAGGAAGAACATGAAGATTCCAAGAGAGAAAGAAAATCCAGAACAACCAATCATTATATCGAGAATCACAAGACTACTAGCTTGGTCTAAACCCACTCTAAGAAATAAAGAAGAGGAAATGGAAGTTGTGATGAAGAATAATGTATGGAAGACTTATGAATGGAAGCATTGTGAGATCCAGAACTAAAGGTTCTCCCATATGGAGGGAAAGGACTATGATGATAGCTTGTTCCAGTAACCAAACATACCTCTACCTGAGCCATTATATCTCCTGCAATATCCATGGGTTGGAGTTTACATCATATGAATGTAAGGACTGTTCTCTTCAATAGATTAATTGAACAAATAAGTGTATGTAGAGAAACCTCAAGGTTTTGAGGTAATACCATAAAGAGACTCTTTTATGCAGATGGGAGAAGACAACTTGGTTTCAGAGCCTCCAATAAACAACAAAAGCGTGGTGAAAAATGTCTATAACAGAGATATTGTATCAGAATGGTTACTAAGAAGTCCAGGATGATGGATTTCTAATCCATGACAAACTCTCATGATGACAAAAGAAGTGCCACATGGATATGTTCCATTTTGACCGTCGCCACGATGTCATTAGCTAGCACGAAACAAAATAATTGAATCCAACCATGATATACTATAATGATCAAGAGTTATATGAAGCCTTCAGAGAAAACCGGTGTTCCAAAAAGACCGAAGTACATTGAGATCAATAATTACATTGTTCATGATGAGGTCTAGAAAAGAGAAGTGGTTCTCCAATATATCCCCACAGATGAGCAGATAGCATATATTTTGGTAAAGCCTCTATCGAAGATGAAAACAATTCCGTACTCAAGAAATAAGTTGAAGATCATGGAGATGAATTCCTGAAAAGGGAAGACATGACTCCTAGGTTGGGAGGGAGCACTGATGTGTTATTGATTTATGGACAATCATTTTTCAGTTTGAAAAATGGTCCAGGATGAGCAGTTCCTTTCTAGTTTGGAAAATGGTTTGAGATTTTTGACGGATAGACATTTTCCAGTTCGAAAAATGGTCCATATTGGATGGTCATTTTCGTAATGAAAATGGTTCGATAGATTTTTGATGTACCATAGAAAATGATTCCCCCTGTGGCCAGTGTGGGGGAATTGTCTAGGCCAATCTTTCTTCTTGACAATCACTCTCAGTAGTGGTCAAGTAGAATGGTCTGCCTCATCGGGCAGTCATTCTTTCGAAGCTCACAGTTGTGAGTAGTTTCGAAGAATAGTCTATTTTGGAGGTTGGTGCAGGACAGTCATTTCCTTAGGAAATGGTCCGGATAGTCATTCCCTAGGGAAAAATCATTCTCTAAATCCTCTATGCAAACAATTTTCTATAGAAATGAAAAAAGAATTCGAAATGTCAATGCTTGGTGAACTAACATTCTTACTAGAGTTACAAGTTTCACAATCAGACAAAGGAATATTCATATCTCAAACCAAATACATTAAGGAAATGTTGAAGACATTTCCAATGGAAGATTGTAAACCTATGAGAACTCCTATGATTACACAATGCAAACTAAGAAAATATGATGAATCAATAGAAGTATACCAAACCATGTATAGATCGATGATTGGTATCCTATTATATGCAACAACAAGAAGACCATACATCATGCAAGTTGTAGGATTAGTGGCCAGATTTCAATCTGCACCTAAAGAGACACATATGAGGGAAGTTAAAAGGATTTTTAGATATCTCAAAGGAACCTTGGATTTTGGATTATGGTATCCAAAAACATAAGACTTCACATTAATTGCATATACTGATGCAGGATAGGTTGGAAGTGTGGATGACATAAAGATCACTAGTTGAGGAGAATTCTTCCCAGGAAAATGTCTTGTGTCATGTCTAAGTAAAAAGAAACCATACATATCACTATATACAATAGAAATTGAATATATTGTTATTTCCTCCTACTACACTCAAGTTATTTGGATGAAACAAACTCTTGAAGACATACAAATAAAGTATGATCATCCAATTTTTCTTAATTGTGACAATACTAGTTCCATAAACCTTTTTAAAAATCTTGCCATGCATTAAAAAACCAAGCATATCCCAATCAAATTTCATTTTTTAAGGGAATAGGTTTCTCAAAAAGTTGTTAAAATGGAATATGTGGATACTAAAGAACAAATTGCAGATATATTCACAAAATCTTTATTCTAGAGTAATTTTGAATACCTTATACAAAAATTAGGGGTAATATCCATATCTAATTGAATTTCACATGTTTTATCAGAGAAGGAGTACATGGATAGAGGGAGTATAACCTCAGAGGGAGCAGAGAAATATCCCTTCTACCATTGTTTTCAAAGGGGAGGATAAGCAGTAAAAACCAATTAATAAATACGGGGTTTTTACTATGTTTCCATCAATGCCAAAGGGGGAGAACGTTGGACATGGTGTTGGCATTGATGTCAAAGGAGATCAATATGCTCAATATGGGACATAATTTTATGAATTTGACATTGATGTCAAAGAGGATATATGATGTTGGTATTGGCATTGATGCAAAGAGGTCAATATTATGGTCATCATCATCAAAATTGTGCATATGATATTTTCAAACTCATGCTTTGTCTAAAAACAATGAATACTTATGGATAATAAATTTGTCCTATCTAAATGCAAAGGGGAAATATCAAAATCCAATGCTCAATAAAATGTGTAAAAGGGTTTGTTATGAGAGTCTCTATTAGACATATTGATCTTCGAATCAAATAACTTCGACTTACATTGCCTCTTACTCCGACTTGGATAACTTTGAATAGCATTGCCTTCGACTTCGACTTGAATAACTCAAATTTCATTTACTTCGAATTTAACTTTGATAACTTTGACTTACATTACCTCTGACTTCGACTTGGATAATTGTGACTTGCATTGACTCCAACTTCGACTTGGATAAACTTTGACTCGCATTGCCTCTGACTTCAACTTAGGTAACTTAGACTTGCATTACCTTCAACCTCGACTTGACAACTTTGACTTGCATTTCATGACTCTTGGTCGACTTACTTTTCCTCGACTCGACTTGTATTTTGGCTGACTCATTTTTCCCATTTCGAATTTTGGGTGGTTGACTCTATTTTATTTTCTGACTCGACTGGTGACTTGAGTTGTCGAGAATTTCCCATCATATAAAGAGTCAGAGTTATATTTTTTTTAAACAGAGAATTCTAATTGTGGATTAGATATATTGATATTCAATGATCCAACAAATACAATATGCCTAGAGTAAATATAGAGGAACAATGATTGGATGAATGAGGTCAACGAACAACGAAATCATAAATTATATGGATTGACAATGGACAATGAATATTTATCGTAGATCATTGGATCAATATGGAAGTGTGAGAAAAAAATAAAGAAGAGTCAATCCATAACTAATATCGACACATAAAGACTTAAAATACGATTAAATATAAGTAACACCTCAAGATCAGGGTTTGGTCAAAGAACTGTTACAACAACAGTAAATAGTTTTTAGCACCCAGATATTCCATTAATGATGAACAACTTACAAGGGATTTGAAGTCTTTTGAATTAAATACAAAATTTTTAAGGACAAAATGTTAGCATTATTATTAAATTAAATGAAGAGCTGCATTGTTTCATACAAAGAGACACAATGTTTCAAATTCATACATGTTGGGATACTATATAAACATAAAGGTATAATTGAATAACAATGTCTATGTGGTCTAATTCAAAATATCAAAAACAGAAGTAGAGTCCAAGGAAGTATATGAAACCTGAAAGATACACATGAAGTGAGGATGGAATGGAGGAGCAAGGGAGGATTGAAGTCCTCTATAGGTTGAAGCCTGAAACATGGAGTTTCATATTTCTCAAGTTGGTGCTTAAAAAACAGAGGATTGGAGTCCTTTACAGGTTGAAACCTGATCTACAGGAAGTTGGTGCTTGGAAAACAGGGAATTGGTGTCTCCTTGAGTTGGTGCTCAAAAGAAGAGAGATTGGTGTCTCTTAAAAACTGTAACTTGTAAATGATTTATAATTTATATGATTGTTACATTTAAAATTCAGATTTATCTACATTCTTGTTGATAAATTGTTATAAATTAATAAAGAATTAATTTAATTTGAGAAAAAAAAAACAATATTGATTCACCACCCCTCTTAGTATTGAACGACATTCCAACAATATTATGGTACATGGTGTATGGCATGACTGAGACATATCATGAGTGATATGGTATATGGTTGAGGCACATGGTTTGAGGAGCATCATGGATATTGGTCACAATGTTTGAGATACATTTTTGGTATATGTATGAGGAATTCGTTGGTGACACTGATGAAATAGATAAAACAAAAAAAATAGAGAAAAATAAAACACATTCATGCCATCCACAAATAAACACAAGATATGACTTGGGAAACCCAATATGGGAGAAAAATCAACAAGATGGCAAGGTTTCTCTGCTCTCTTTTCTCTGGTATAGAAATGATGAAAGTACAAAGAAAAAGGCTCTCTCTATGAGTTTCCTCAGAACTATAGCCTATATGGATTCTACAGAATATCTCCCCTTCTGTTGTGCTCACATAATACCACTCTCATATGTTCTTCTCATTTATGGAACAAGATACAATGAAAAATAATGGAACCCCTTCTCCTCTTAGTGGCTTGGTATTTAACATAGCCCGATATCCATCTAGGGATAGGTTTTTGACTTCCTCAACCTTCAATTGTGATAAGGTTTTGGACATTCTATATTTTTCTTAGAAAATACACTACGTGTATAGCCCCACATGTCTAAGTAATGGAGACTGACATGGCATCCACTCACACCATGGTGATCAATATGGTAGGTCAACTTGCGGGAGGCATAACGTTCTCATACAAAATTTTATCGACAAATAGTATGCTCCATTGGAAAGGTATCGACGTTTAGAATTTAGAATATTCCTCTATAGTAAGGTTTGGACCAAAAAAAAGGTCATTTGATGCCTCATGGATCTAGAATATTTCTAACTATGTTTTGGACCCAAATTTTCAAATTTGGACCAGCCGCTGAAATGGCCCTACAAGTTGATTCCTCCCATTTTTCCACCCAAAAAGTAGTGAGCTAGATGAAAAACAATATAATTATCCAATATGGATGATACCACCTATTTTGGTATCAAGTATTGTCAAAGTTCATATTCATTGGTTGGATTCATCAAGTCCAACTAGGTTAATGGCGACAGTGATGATCAAAATTCCACCTCTAGCTATGTGTTTCTCTATAGCACTGGATTGTTGGTGTGTTCATGAAAGAAAAAGAAGGTGGTCTCTTTGTCGACTACATAATATAAATATTGTGGTGTTGTTCAAGTATGTACTGAAGCAGTATAGATTCAACAACTTTTGGGATAACTTGGCCTTCCTATTAAGACCTCCACCACAATCTATTGTGATAACTAGAGTGTTATAAAGGTTGTTGGAAATATTCTTTCCCACAGTAAGATGAAGCATGTTGAGCTCCATGCTCACTATTTGAGACAATTGGTTATTGAGGATGTTGTCTCTCTTGAATATTGCAGAATGGATAATCAGGTTGTTGATATTTTCACCAAACCTTTAGTTGAAGCTATATTTATCAATCTCTGCATGATGCTTGGGCTTCAAGAAGTGGTGATTATGGGGGGTGTTAGGCTCCAATATACTGATGTAAATTAGAGTGCAAATGATTGTCAATCCAGTGTTTGTAAGACTTAGAGGCACATCCAAAATATATGGATTTAGAGATAACTTTTATTCTTTCAATGGGAATAAACCAAAACCTATTCTAAGAGCTGAATATGGAGGAGATGCTAAGCTTCTGTTTAGAAGTCCTTTTCATAGATCTCATGACAGTAATCAACAATTGTTTCCTAAAGGGCATTTGATCAACAATAAACATTCAAAGATACATTCAAAAACTAGATCAGAGGCTTATCAATGCTAGAAAGACAAAACTCTTATTCAAGAGATGCATTCATTGTTTTCTTTCATTCATTAGCAATCTTCACCAATTCTTGTTAAATAAAAAGTACTGAAAAGAAGCATAAAAATGTACTCAACATCTCCCTCCAATGCTTCACTTATACACTTGAGTCGTCTCAGCTAAGAAGGAACTTCCAGCAGCATTCACAACATCATATCATAGACATTATTAAGAACGAAAACACATAAATGATCTCAGGATTGCAAATTCCAAAGTTTCTTCATTCACATCCAGGGTGTCATACTAGTCTATGTCTTAGAGTATTTATACAAGAGTTTTGAAACTAATAATGCTAATAAATCTCTTAAATATTATGATCGGATCCATAAAATATGCTAGGAAGGTCGAATACCCCCTTCAGATCCATAAAATATGAACAAATCCCAAGAAAATCTAAAACTGTCCATGATTTTATGCTAAAACAGGGTATTTTCTGCTGAAGTGGCTCTGTTTGACTAGCGTTGACCAGACACCTGGAAAGATCATATCTCGAAGTTGATAGGTAATCATCCATCCTTGTACATCAAGGATCATGACCCAAGTCTCAGATTTCGCCCAACTATCCTACAAGTACACGAACCTAGGAGCAATTACGGAATTTAGTCAAATCCTGTAATTTCTGATAAATTTTTAATTTTAATGCGAAAAATTCGAAAATTCAATTCTTAAGCTAAAGAATGATAAATGTACCTTGCATAAGCTATTTTTATGGAAAATATGGAATGATATGGAGGCAAAATGGATGGTTTTGGAGGCAAAAGTATAGTTTATAGAGTGAAAAGAAGCATAAAAATGTACTCAACATCTCCCCCAAGAGGAAGACTTTGCATGTCCTCATGCACAAAA
>ML780537.1:104606-152513 GCA_009831015.1 Picea engelmannii | reverse complement strand
AAAGGTCGCTTGTGTTTAAGTAAACAATCCAAGCTCAAATCCATGGTGCTTTCTGAGCTTCATGCTACACCCACAGCGGGACACTCAGGGTTCACCAAAACATATGACTGAGTCAAACGTTATTTTTTCTGGGATGGTATGAAACAGGACATCCGTAAGTTTGTCGCTGAATGTGAGGTGTGTCAACGCAACAAGGGAGAAACAATCAAATCTCCAGGAACCCTCCAACTGCTTCCGATTCCCCCTGCTATTTGGAAGGATATTTCTATGGACTTTATTACAGGCTTACCTAAATTGGGGAATAAATCAATCATAATGGTGGTGGTGGATCGCCTTTCCAAGTATGCTCATTTTTGTGCTCTTCCCCACCCATTTACTGCATCCTCAGTAGCTCAAATTTTCATGGACCAGGTCTTCAAGCTTCATGGCATGCATTTTTGTACTCTATTGTTTATGATCGAGACCCAACCTTCACAAGCAATTTTTGGCAAGAATTGTTTAAGCTACAATGCACACAATTGCATCTCAACTCAGCTTATCATCCCCAAATGGATGGTCAAACGGAAGTTGTCAACAAGTGTTTGGAAACATATCTGAGGTGCTTTGCCTCTGAAAAAAAACACCAGTGGGATCAATGGTTACCCCTCGCCAAATGGTGGTACAACACTACATACCATACAACCACTCGCATGACTCCTTTTGAAGCAGTATATGGACAGAAGCCACCTTCAGTTCTCTCATACTTACTGGGTACCTCGAAGGTCCAGGCGGTTGACCAAACACTTACAGTCTGAGAGGATATCCTTCGTACCCTTAAAGAGAGCTTGGTCATGGCACATAATAGAATGAAGCAGCAAGCAGATCAAGGTCGCTCGGAACGTCAATTTGCAAAAGGGGATCAGGTATTTCTGAGACTGCAACCATATAAGCAAACTTTCCTCAAGGCCAAGCATTGTCAGAAGCTAGCACCCAAATTCTATGTCCCTTACACAGTTCTCAAGCGTGTGGGACAAGTCGCATATCAGTTATCTTTGCCTAGTCAGTTGAAGCTACATCTTGTTTTTCATGTTTCATGCTTGAAGAAGGTGATTGGAACCAGGTGCCAAATTCAAACCAACCTTCTAGAGTTAGCTAAAGAAGGATCCATTTGGCTATAGCCAGAAGCCGTTTTGGACCAGCGTGAGCGTCGCCTACGTCAGAGAACCTTCAAGGAAGTGCTAGTACAGTGGAAAGATATGACTCCAGCAGATGCCACTTGGGAACCAACTACCATTCTACAACAGTTTCCACATCTCAAGCCTTGAGGACAAGGTTGTTTTTAAGGGGGAGGACATGTTAAGGTCCTAACCCGCACATAGGTGGATCAATGTATTCGGATGTAATAAAGGTCAATATTAATAAGGCCTTTCAATAAAATAGAATAAGGTGGATGTAAGAAGACCTAATAGAAGCTTCCGCTTCTAGAAGGATCTTCCTCTAGATGCTTCTCTTAATAGACATATTTAGTATAAATAAGGGTCGCAGGTATGAGAACCCTAGCTTGGATATTATTGTAACAAAGCTCTGCTCGACTGGAGGTTGCCCCCTCGAAGAGGCCTATGAACATTGATTTCTGAATCAAAGTGCTTTCTCTATTGTTGTTTCGTATATCATTTTTGTGTATTGTGAAGATTATGCTGGATATTTTACTGTTATTCTGCCATTTCTAGCATTTTATTTCTGTTCCGCATATTTTATATATTTGGTATCTTGTAGACAATCACTCCCCTTGGAATCATTCCTATGTGCTCTCTCTCTGAGCATCTAACTCGCTATGCATGCATATGAGAAATATCTCCTCCTGGAATCATACCTCTATTCTTACCTCTTTTTTTGACAACTTATCTGAATGATATTTCTACCTATCTTTCTACTTATGTTTCTCTCCCTTGACTTCTCTGCAATATGTCAAGTAGAAAAATATAAGTCTTGTTGTACTTGATTCCTTTTGGAGTTGTTTTCCATTGATTCTTCCTTGTGTAATCAACTAACATATATGAAAACAATTCAAGAATAAGAATTCAAATATTCCTGTGTCATTATCATCCATTATGATAATGTTCCTTTATCTCTAAACCAGTCTATGAACCAATCTCTGAATCCATACTCTTGTCCACTATCATATATTTTTGACAAACCTACTATGTGTTATTACAAATCCATCTTTTTCCATATTTTCCAAGACTCAGCTACACAATTGTCCATAATGTTGACCCATATGTCACTATACTATCATGAAGTCCTTCACTAATGCAACTGATCAATCTGTCATATTGTACTTTTGCTAACTGACTACTTTGAATCTGTCTACTTGAACTCTACAAGTTGCTTGAAGGATGGTTCTCTAAACTGTCTCAACTACTGCATAGACTCCCCCTTGTCTAATATTCATATTACCTGGGAGACTCCAAGCCGACGGGCTCAAAAAATACCTTTCCTATGTAGTCATGATCCTCGTTGGTAGACTCATCATCTCTCTGAACCCTGACTTCTTTCTTTCTATATGTAGATTCATCTTTCACTACAATTCCTGAAAGTACAATCTCTCAAACCTATTCTTTATTCATTTGATCTTCTTTTATTTATCATACTACTACAAATCATGTGATGTTTGGTACCTTCTCTTTCTTTACCTACTCTATTGTGGATTATGACAATAGAGTTCTTGAAACCTACTCTTCTTTTGCTTGCTTTCCTTGTCTTTCTTGAACTATGGCAAGTCTTGTAATCTCTGTAGTTTGTTCTTCTTTCACTTGATTTTCTCGAACAATTGTGTGTCTTGCGATTTCTGGGACGTATTCTATATTCACTTTCTTTTCTTCTTATTCTTTTCTTTTCCAAATCTTCATTTATATAATATCTTCTTCTTTCTTCATGGATGGAACTATTACACTTCTACAGTTCCAAGCTATATGACCATAGTTTTGGCATTTGTAACATTCAATATTCTGTGGGACCATATAATCATTTCTTGCATCAACATTTCTTTCATAATCCCTACAATTTGCAACCTTATTTCCAAAGTTAGTACAATAAAAACAATGACCATAAAATAAATTCACATACCTGGGAGTGAATGATCTTATTTTTGGTGTAGTCCTTCTGAATTCCTACCTTGATTGATCATGATCATGATTGAAGCTTCTTTGTGGCTTGAACATGGAGGGTCTTCTTCTGTAGTATTTTTCTTGAGTCTTTTTCACTTCTAGAATGTTCTTCTTTAGGGGCTTGAATTCTTCTTTCTTCATCGAACCTTTGATGGCTTCTACATAAGTAACTGGATTCTCTTCATTATTTATTTTCGGTACTTCAGTTGATGATGTGGATGCTTTTGTCTCTTTAACGTTCTTGCTGAGTTGGATGACTTTGACTCTTAGTGTGAAAACTTCTTCTTCAAGATTTTCAACCACTTCTTATTTCTTCATCATATGAGACTTTATGAATTCTTTTGTTCTCTTCACTTATTTAAGTTGGATATTTAATTTGCTTGTTTCTTCTTCAAGTATTTTCTCTTCTTGACCAAAATCTAACTCAAGTTGGTTTAGATCATTAGTTATTTCCTTAAGATGACCGATCAGTATCTTCTCTCTCATTTCTGCTTCTTTTAGTTGATCTCTTAATTTCTTGATGACTAGTTGGGATTCTTCAAAAATATGAACACTTTCCTTTTGCTTCATCAATTCTTTCTTGAGTGACACATTTTCTTCTCTTTCTTTCCTTAGTTCCTCTAAAGCATTGATTAGTTCAGCTTCATGATTCTTTTCCTTTTCAATATCAATATTGTCTTCTATTTCATTAGGATTTTCTATCTCATCACTTTCAATTTTCAAATAAAGGCAGTCAAATTCAAGGTGTACACACTTTTCACAATTAAAGAAAAAGAACTCACTTATGTTGGCTTTTGTCATATCAAACTCTTGTTCTTTTGAATATGTCTGACACGATGAGCATATTTCTTCCTGTTTTGTACCTATATCTTCTTTATCAAAATCTAACTCTTCCATGGGAGAATAATATATATTATGTAAATTATCCCAAATTTATTTAGTTGATGAACATTTACCAACCTTTTCTTTTACCAAATCAGGTAATACTTCCCAGATGAAATCCATTGCTATTTTTTTATTCTTCTTCAATTCCTTCTTGGATGTAGTCTTTGTATCATGTCACAACTGAATACCAAATATCATATCCATGTGCCTATAAAAAGGTTATCGTCCCTATGATCCCCATGTCATACTTTAGATTATTATGACATTAAACAGTGGTACTCCATTCTCAGTATATTCCATGATCTCCTTCCAGTGGTTAAACTATATCTTGAAGGAAACTGCTCTGATACCAATTGTTTGATTACTGAGAGGGGGGAGTGAATCAATAATGACAAATTATACCACTTATTAATCCTTTTAACCACAATGTATATTCCTTTAAATTATTCAACAATTTTCATCAGTTCATTATTAATATGTTATTGCATCATATAACATTAAAATCCATTAGTGCATAATAAACAATAATAGACACATCCACACAATGCACAATACACTAGTATTTTATGTGGAATACCAATGTGGGAGAAACCACAAAATGATTTTCTTATATGTCTTTAAGAATTACATTCAAGGAAGCACCAACTTCCAATTCTCCAACTCTAACTGGAAGGAGGCTCCGACCCCCTATATTTTCAAGCTACAACCTGATGGAAACTCCAACTCCCCAATTCTCTAGATACAACCAAAAGGAGGCTACAAACCCCTATCTTCTCTCACTACAACTAGAAGGCGGCTACAACCACCTAGCCTTGACACGTCCTGTTGCCATGAAATATAAGTGTCATATGATGAAACCACTACCACACTTTCACTATGAGATATACCACTGTACACCTGTACCAACTTGTACCAACAACATGTAACCAACCTATGCCACTAACCTATAACCAACCTGTACCTATACATATCTTGGTCCAACAAAAACCAATAGGTACGTGATCTGTCTGTGTTACAACTCGTGTATGTATGCACCATGTCTATACTGCAACCTACATATGTACACGACTTGTATATATTGAAGCCTGCGTAAACCTTTAGAAGGTTAGGGTTCTCACTTTTATGAAACTCAGAACCTTTGTTTCCTCTGTCACATCAACCTACAACATGTCCCAGCCTATACCAATCAAGCTATACTATCAAAGATGTATATCAATCACTCACAACCTGTACCATCACAATTGCATCAACTATGCATACCAAAATACCCCATAACCATCACCAAGAACAATATGTGTTTTTACTAATATATCAAGATATCTATGCCACATCATCCATATACCATGTGTCAACAATACTACTATCAATTTATTCTAAACATGTACCAATCATGTGTCACCAACACTACTAGCAAGTGCCTCTAACAATGCACCAAAGATGTACCAATCATGTATCAACAAGTCAAACTATGACTCATCAAGATGTACCAACATCACCACACCATACAACTCATGTATGTTCCAAATCATCAACTATATGTCCCAACATGTATCTCAACCATATACCAAAGACATATACCAATATAACCAACAAAAGTACTTTATCAATACATCACACAATCCATGATCCAAATACCATAAACCCTTACATAAAACCATGTGTCAAAACCTCACCGTTATGTAGCATCAAGTGTGTACCAATCATATATCAAGACCGATAGTAAAATCCTCTCACAATGTACCATAAGATATACCAATAACACTCAAACATGTACCAACCATGTACTACAATAGATCTGCCTCAAACTAACCAACAACTTCACTAGCACATCACAGCCAAAAAATCTCAACCATGTACATCAACCATGCACATCAACACCTATACATTATACCATACCATGTGCCAACCATGAAATGTATCTCATATATCATATCAAGCATTAAACCTGTACTATACCATTTACCATAAGATATGTTGAACAAGTAATACCAAAAGTGTATCTCAACCAAGTACCATCAAGAGCCTCCAAGACATGCCTTAAGCATGTGCCATATCATCCAAGATTCAATACTCAAACATATACATAAATAACATACCTTTACTCATGAGAACCTATAGAATGTTGACCTGGGAACTTGATTCATACTTCAGGGATTTGGTATTGACATCCACTCAAGTTTTTCATGAGTTTTTTCAATTCTACGCTACATTTTCATGTACAACCCACGTATGTATGCTACCTCTTTTATTTTCAGGCCACATATGTACGCTACCTTTTCACTGTCATCCCACGTATGCCTCATAAACTAGGGTTTTTACATTATTTTTGCAACTCCAAAACTTTTTTCGTCAATCCTCTTTCACTTCCTCAACATTGCGTGACTTGATGTATCAATGTGTACCTGTAATAAACCTTTCACAAAATAGATATTCAATGATATTCAATAGGTACTAATAGGAGAGCCTTGCTATCTTATTTATACTTCCATGTAGCTTCCTCAAGGGGTTACCTTCTAGCCAACTTAACCCAACTTCCTTCTTTTTAGGGATAACCACTTGTCTACTTACAACCACTTTATCCACAAATAATAAGTTCTCCACATCTAGTTGTGACTAGATTTATTATTTAATTAAGTTCTTTTGCAACCAATTTGACTTATCCATAAATAATAAACTCACCATTTCTTGTTGCAACCACATTATTATTTAAATAAAATCTCTTTGCAACCACTTTGACTACTTTAGTATTTAAATAATTTATCTTTACTCACAACTTCTTGTTGAAACTAATTTCTTTTTTATTATTATCTTAATGCAACAACTATACCCATGATTAACTCTTAGTTCCATCAATTTGAGTAGTACACTTATTCTAGGAGCTTCTAGAACAATTTAATTCTTTGACCTTCTAGGGGCTTCTATATAACTCATGAGGTTTCTTCAACTTCACTAAGCCATATCTCCTCAACCATGCGAAACTACGTGATGTTCCACATTGTTGGCCCTTGACCAAGTTTTGAGGATTCTTGGTCATGTTTGACGTAATTTTGGGACTTCGCCAGGCTTTCAAATGCGAAGCACAAGACGAAGAAGAGATCGCATGATCTCGTCCCCTTTTAGGGCCCTTTTTGGGATTCGGGACTATGTAATGGGCATGGGAAGTCGGCCCATGGGTTTACCCATGTTTAGGCCTATTTTGTAATGTATAAATAAGTAGCTAGGCGATGTAAGAAGAAGAGACCTAGTAGGCCGGTGTGTTAAGTGCTAGAGTTCGATCTATGTGATCAAGTGTTGTAAGTGATTTGTGCATCCTGTGTGAGACTTGCAAGACTAGTGCAAGTAACCGTAAGAGACTGTGTGAAGGCTTGGTGTTATACCCTAGCTATAAGAAGGAGGATCTGGCGGAGTGCACACAGATCTCCTGTCTTCTGTGGAGTAGAACTTGGATGCTAGGTGCCTGTAAGAAGATGGACCAAAGATAATAAATAAGAGAAGAGTTGGTGGATGTAGCCCCAGGGTGGGGGTGAACCACGCACATGCTATGTTGTTATGCTTTGTGCGATGTATTGATGTGTTTATGTGTTTACTTGCTTAGTGCTTTAATATAAATGAATGATCTGTTGATGCTTAGTTCTTAATAATATGGATGGATGTTAGATCTGACTTATGTACATATGCTTAGTGCTTAAATACCTTAGATCTGAATGAATACTGTGATACTCTATAATTAGGGTTTAACTATGATGTAACTAAGACTGGATATTGTCTATTGATGAATGTTAACTGTTGAGTTCTTTGTTAAGTGTTAGAATCACATATTTGTGTCCCAGCTAAGGTTGCATACATATGAGTCCTACAACCACCCTTGCCTCTACCTTGGGTGAGACTTCATCTACTTCGTAGGTGTTTTCAAAAGGGCTAGTAGTTAGGTTTTTTTTGGTGCGTTATTGTAGCGTTGAAACTTGGGTCTGCTCTTGTGGCAACAAATGGTTTCATTGTCGGGACGTGAAACTGTGATTGCTGGAAACTGAGGAAAAAGGAGCTTTGTGAGAAGATCTGAACTGAAAAAGAGAAAAGCTATGTGCATAGAACTGTTTCCCTAATATGAAAAACTACTTGATCTGTCGAGCTATGTGCCAAGAGGAAGGGTCAGATCTGAAGAAAAGAGGTCAGATCTAAAGAAAAGAGGTAAGATCTGGGAGCTTTGTGCCCTGATAAAGGTGAAAGTGAGACTAAAGAGGTAAGACCTGTAAGCTTTGTGCTATGTAGAAGTAATATAAGTGGAAACTTTTGTTTCTAGAGTATGAATCTAGGTATGTTTGATAAGATTTGTCCTAGCTTGAAAACTAGGGCACTGATAGAAGAAAGAAGATTTGATATGAGTAGATTTGATAAGAATAGTGAAAGATATGTTATACCTATGCATAGAGAGAATGTTTGGACTAACAAATGGATGTAGGAACCTAGAAAGAATTTGTTGCAGGTTAGCTACCATGATCCTAGCACACAGTATAAGAGAGGTTGGGGATCAATTAAGAGTAAGAGAGGATTAAACCTTTGTTACAGTTGGAGAAAACCATGACATATTGCTAAGGAATGCCTTGGAAGAAGAACTAGTTGCCTCTGTTGCAAAGCTATGGACCATGAAGTATTGGATTTCCCTAGAATGATTGCTAAGGTTGAAAGGATGAATATAAGAAAAGAAGACCACGAGAAAGGTCAGGAATCTGAGATTATGGCAGAACCCCAGAAATAATGAGAAAAAGTATTGCTACAGATGAAAGAAAACCTGAATGACCACCGACATATCAACTTATCAGAGATGTTCAAAGAAAAAGAGTGCATTGAAACAAGAATAGCAGACTTCGACATTGACTGTGTTCTAGATGAGGAAACACATGTGAATATCATGATAGAAAGAACTTGGGAACTTTTAGGGGAGCCTACTATGATTCCTTCATTGGGAGGAATAAGATTATTCAGAGGAAAACTGATAACCCTATGTGGAAGACTTACCCAAATATCTATGAGTGCTCATGGAACTTCGACAGAGGAAGAATTTGAAGTTGTTAAATTTATTGAGAACATTTCTCCATTTGCTATGTTACTAGGAAAACCTTGGATTGAAGGAGATCAAGCCAGAAGGAAAGAATCAGAAGTCTTAGAACAAAAGAAGAAAGAGTTGAAAGATTTCATGACTAGGAGGATCGCACACTTGATTGAAGAACAAGAGAACCGAGCGAAGCTATTTAAAACCATAGACTTGGATGTCAAAGTGGGAACAACACTAGAATACTTGCATATGACTGAAGTACCTATTCCAGATACAGATAAAGTATTACCCCTGATTTCTAGGAAATAATCTCAACAACATGAAGTTACTCTACCAAAAGAATATAAGAATCAGAATGGAAAAAAGAATTTCGAGACGAAGCTCACCGAAAAGAAGGCTAGAAAACTAAGTAAGAGGAGACCTAAGATCGAAAAGTTACAAAAGGTTCTAGAGGGAACTTCATAGAAGGGAAATTTGCAAAATTGGAAATTTGCTGGGATATCAAAACTGCGTCACATGGCACTTCGCCATGGCAAAGAAATATAGCTGTTGGGAACAGTATAACCGTTAGACCAACAAACCGAATGGGTAGAAAGGCATTTATGGTTAGAAATTTTGCCACCAGACCATTGGGACCATGCCATAAAAGACATAACTGAGTTAATGAAGGCTTCTCACCCATTGCAAGAGATCCATTGCCAAGTTATCTATTTATCCTGTCGTGCCACGCAACGAGAACACTTTTTCCAACTATGACTATCTAAGCCTACAAAATAGTTGATTTTGCATAGTGATCATTGCACTATTTCCATCCATCCCGTTGCATTGAGCAGTTACTCTTCAAACCTGAGATATTCAACCATGAGCGTGTATATCCAAAGAACTTAGCGCACTCGAAGAGTTTGTGAAGGAAGTACTCATCGAGCTCATGACTGAGAGAGTCATGTCTGAAAGAGTGATGTCTATGGGTGTACAAGCATCATCGACGCAATAAGTGCAAGCCTCTCTGTCGATTGCTCGTGGAGCCAGACCATCCTGACCATCAGTGGAAAAGAGAACGAAACACAGAGATGAACTAGCAAATGTGACATTGATCCTGACCATATTGCCCAAATAAATCCAGCCTCTGGCTGGCGTGGTGAGTCATGATAGTGTGCCAAGAGATTTAAAGTACACCATGGTTATTGCATACCTCTTGAAGGGGATACACGTAGTTTGAGTGCAGTAGGACAATATCGCAGCATTGAATTTGAGTGACTTCAACATCGGAGATCGAAAGAACTATATTATGCTCACCCCGTATAAATACCTGACTAGGACAAAGGGGAAGAACTCAAATATAATCCCCCAACTGTGGACGATGAACCTTGCGCAGTCCACCCTGTTAAATGTAATGAAAATCCCACACTTCAGAAGGCACCAAGAAGTCAACGCATGTGTCAAGATACTCCTTTCATGTTACCATGGCGGCTACTTATGGCTAGACTGTCTTATCACAGTCGATCCGACTCTGATCCATAGGATCAACGAATTAAGTATGCAAGGACCGGACCCATAGGAGTTCTATCCAGGAAAAGCCACAAATCATGCACTAGCACAGAAGATCAAGGATACATACAACGATGTTGAAAAGGGGATGTGAGGCTATAAGTTAGCCTCTATCCATACTTGCACACTGTGCCTAGCCTTCCAGTTAATAGCTGGAAAGTTAGTAAGGAAGAATCGACCCATGCAGGTCACAGGATTTGTCGTTGACCTTGCAGGGAAGTGCGTGGAAGGTCTAAAGATGAACTAGGCAAAGTACCTAGTTAATCAACTAGAATTAGACTGTCGCAAAGTACAGGATCAGGGATACAAGTTTCAATTTAGCTGGATCCTAATCCTCATCGACTTTGTTTCCTGGGAGATGTCGGAAGATGCGACCTTTCTAGATATTGAACCGTTCGAGACGCTTGCTGCAAATTTCACCACACTCTGGTACTCGAGTGATATGAACAAACAGTGGCAGGCGAACTCTGTTTTTCACACATATTACCTTCAGCTGAAGAGATCTATTGAAGTTGAACCTCGCATGAACCTGAACACCCTATAGAGGCTCTGACCCCTAATGAAGTTATGTGTAGATCAACACTTCATCTACATTATAGCATGAGCCGATGAACATAAGGAGTAGCTTCAGTCGTACTACAAACTCACGGAATAGGACCTTGAGGAGATCACTAAGGAGGGGTCTGTAGACCTCCTTATCCCCGCTGACCCTGCAGAGATTTTTGACCCTGAACTGGATAGCCCGAAGGACACCCACAAAGAACATAACACACGTGGCACCAGTAGAAGGAAGAATACTGAAGAGGTCCAAGACTTAAGCAATGCCTCAGGCAAGACTTCTTTAGTATCACCTGACCGAGGGGGTAATGACGAAGTAGAAGAGATAACTAGCAAAGGAGATAAACATAAGCAAGGCGAAGTAACACCACCCAGAGATGAGGTTGATCCCCTAAATAAGAGGAAGGTTTCTCCCATGAAACCTTCTTCCTGGAAGAAATCTAGAGCCACCATGACCAAGATGAATATTGTGCTCACTACCAATTATTTTGACTTCATCATAGCAACCCTAAATGATGCTTCACTAGAAATCATGGAGAAACAAGAAGCTGAGTAGGAGGAAATGTATGAAAGAATTAAGGTAGATCTCCGAGGGGTACAACAGGCCCTTCAACCTATCCATGTAGTGTCCATTGTGCCCCTTCCATCAGGAGAACCATATTTGGGAGATGAACCATCCCAACCATGTCAACTAGCTGATGCGGTCGTAGCTTGCCTTCATCGTGCACAAGAAGAAACAGAAGAAGCCACCCAGGCCTTGAAGAAAGTGCAAGGAGTACTCATCAAACAATGCTGACTTGCATAAAAGGAGAAGTTTTCTCTCCAGACAAAGTTTGAAGAAGATAAATCATAGACGCAACAAGAAAAAGAACAGTTGCTCGCAGAGCAACTCGAAGTGAAAGAAGTAGTCAACAAAGCACTCCACTCTGTGACAGGATTAGAACGACAGGAAGAATACTGAGTCACGCATCAAGTAGAACAGCTTGTAGAATCTATCCAACAACTACAACAATGAATAGAAGACTTAGAGCTCTGAACCGAACCTGACACCCCACAGGATGTAAGGGATCAAAGAGAAGCAACTACTCGAAGCACATTTGAAAGAATAAAAGTCTTTTCCATGGAATGCAAGCAACTGAGTGATCACATTTCCTAGACGTATGAGATACTCACTAAGAATCCATAATTGAAGGCACTAGAGTCACAGCTATAGGAAGCGAAGCAACAAGTAGAGGCAATACATGTGCAGTTGAAGCCCCCGTCAAATGTGGAAAGAATGAAGCAATCCCAAGAGTAGCGCACTGCCTAGCAGTAGATCCACAATAATCAGAGAAGAGTTATGGAAGTAACTTAGAGGCTCCAACCTGTACAGGATGAGGCTTACCAACTATTCACAGAGATCGAAGGCTAAGGAGCCGAACTGGATCAAGTTGTCACTGCAGCTGAACAACGCCTAGAGTGACCTGTCAACAAAGAAGTCATACAAGAGTTCGATGAATAGGAGGTCATGGCACAACAACAAGTCGAAGCAGATTGAGCCAAGCTCAAGGATTTTGAAGCAGAACTAGTCCGATCAAAGTGACTCGGGATGAGTCACATGCGAGTGTTGGGGGCCTGTTGGCCCTTGACCAAGTTTTGAGGATTATTGGTCATGTTTGACCTAATTTTGGGACTTCAACAGGTTTTCGAAGGTAGAGCACAAGATGAAGAAGAGGTCACGGGATCTCAGCCCCTTTTAGGGCCCTTTTTTGGATCCAGGATTATGTAATGGGAATGGGATGTCGGCCCATGGGTTTACCCATGTTTAGGCTTATTTTGTAATGTATAAATAAGTAGCTAGGTGATGTAAGAAGAAGAGACCTAGTAGGCAGGTGTGCTAAGTGCTAGATTTAGATCTATGTGATCAAGAGTTGTAAGTGGTTTGTGCATACTCTGTGAGGCTTGAAAGGCTAGTGCAAGTAACTGTAAGAGATTGTGTGAAATCTTGGTGATATACCCTAGCTAGAAGAAGGAGGATCTGTCAGAGTGTGCGCAGATATCCTGTCTTCTGCGGAGTAGAACTTGGATGCTAGGTTCCTGTAAGAAGCTTGACCAAAGATAATAAAGAAGAGAAGAGCTAGTGGACGTAGCCCCAGGGTGGGGGTGAACCATGTACATGTTGTGTTTCTATGCTTTGTGCGATGTATTGATGTGTTTACTTTCTTATTGCTTTAGTGTAGATGAATGATCTATTGATGCTTAGTGCTTAATAATATGGATGGATGTTAGACCTGACTTATGTACATATGCTTAGTGCTTAAATACCTTAGATCTGAATGAATATTGTGATACTATGTAATTAGCGTTTAACTCCACTATAACTAAGACTAGATATTGATGAATGTTAACTGTTGAGTTCCCTGTTAAGTGTTAGAATCACAGATCTATGTCTAAGCTAAGGCTGCAAACATTTGAGTCATGCAACCACCCCTACCTCTACCTCAGGTGAGACTTCATCTGTTTCGCAGGTGTTGTCGAAAGGGTCGGTAGCTAGGGTTTTGTTGGTGCACTGTTGTAGTGTTGAACCCTAGTTCCACCCCTATCCCAACACACATATCACCTAAAATGGAATGACATGTGCTATCCATGTAGAATAGTCTTAATTTCATATTCACTGATCTTCATGCCTTTATATTGACATTCCACATATCACTAGAAATGGCATGATATGTACTATCCATCTAGAATTGTCTTACTTTCATATTCACTTATCTTCGTGCCTTTATACCTCAAACAAACTTCACTACCATACTTCTCCAAGGTTTGACATAAATCACTAAGGGGTGACATCAATCTACAATATCACTCTCCAAGGGTTGACATCAATGACAACCAACACTCCAAACTGATTTTCCATCAACCTAATCCAACTATCTTATATAAATGACTTGATGCAT
The DNA here is from genome assembly GCA_009831015.1 of Picea engelmannii. Classification (NCBI taxonomy): domain Eukaryota; kingdom Viridiplantae; phylum Streptophyta; class Pinopsida; order Pinales; family Pinaceae; genus Picea; species Picea engelmannii. The sequence goes on along the minus strand of ML780537.1, from coordinate 138,387 downwards.
ACATAAGATGAATATGTGTTGGTTCACCATTACATTACTGACCCAGTTCTTACTGTTAAAAATGAAAGTTACACTTTTACTGCTAAAGTGAAAGCTCAGTACCCATCAATATGTTTATGATATAAGTCTTAAAATGTGGTGTCAAATGGATAAAATTCAGTTCAATAATATCAAAACACAAGAAAATCTAGATGGAATTAATCAACAAAAGAGGTAATGTTTAGCTTAGGCCATGGTTTTGAGGATTAGTGTAGATAGAAGGAAGACTTAGTAAGAAAATGAAGTGTGTCTACCACTAGAATCAAGCTTTCCAAGTAGACCAAGGAGTGAAAAGCTTCAGATACAAGAACTTCTTAAATCCAAACAAAAAAATCTGGTAAAGCTATAACAATATTGCAATCAAACATTCATTGTAATACAACTACAAAATATCATTTGAATCCTTCAATGATAGTAAAATTTCAGAGTGAGAGAAATAAGATGGCAGAAACAAGACTAACTTCCATTAAACAAGTTTTCATCAAGTCTGATACATCAAAACCAGAGTAGGCTTTGTTTCATAAAAATCACTAAAAATGTATTTTACATCAACCATTCGACGCTATCAAATGTCTTCTAATGCTTATTTTATAGCCTAGACAGGGAATGATAGCATACAATGTGATTTTATCCTCTAACATAGGATTCTTTCATCTTAAATTGAGGTAATAACACCTATACAAACTAGCACAAGAGGGGCATACCTATCAGCCACTATGGAATCCATCCTATTTCTAGGAAGGTTATCACTTGCCATTGGATTATGAAGAGGAGGATTGTAAATTATAGGAGAATTAGGAGATTGGGTCTTGATTGGTACAACTACAGTCTTGATAATGTGTAGCTTGGGAGAAGGAAGATTTTAGGATGGATAAATTTCACTTTTAACAAGGAGAGGCTGAGTCTTGGAAGAGGATATTGAATATTACAAAAGAAATTAGGTGTCTTCTTCTTTGGTCACAACAATTTTAAGAGAGGGAGGAGATGGAGAACCCAAGGTAGGAAAATCCACTAAGCTCTCAAGTTTAAACCAACTTACAACATCAGGAGAGGAAATAAATTCAAAACTTTCTTCTTTCAATTTGGGAGAAAAAGAAAAATATTCCATAGGGAAATATTCAAGATTTAAATTTCTAGAAATTTCAACATAGGGTAAAAGAGGAATACTAGATATAGCTACTAGTGTTTTAAAAGTGGAATTGGGAAAATGACCAGTACTACTTGGAACAATGGCCAAAAATCCTTCTTGAGAAGCTTTTCCCTTCTTGATGATCTTCTTTGGGTCAGCTTCAGGAGTAGCCAGAAATAGATGTGGGGTAGACCTTGTGTGTCTTCCTTTAGGAGCCACAACTAAAAAATTGGAGTCATTGGGTGCAAACTAAAGTCTTCAATGTAGTGAATACTATTCACCCTCATAATCAATATTTCTTTGTCATTCAATCTAAGGGAAATGATTTCAATCTGTTCCCCGGAAATGACGCCAAGAATATTAGCACTGGAAGTTACACTTTGAATGCTAAAGTGAAAGTTGAGTACCCATTAATAGGTTTATGAGATAAGTCTTAAAATGTGGTGTCAAATGGATAAAATTCAGTTTAGCAATATCAAAACACAAGAAAATATAGATGAAATGCATCAACAAAAAAGGTCTTGTTTATCTTAGGTCAGGGTTTTGAGGATTAGTGTAGATAGAAGGAAGACTTAGTAAGAAAATGAAGTGAGTCTACCACTAGCATCAAGATTTTACAGTAGAACAAGGAGAGAAAATATTCAGATACAAGAACTTCTTAAATACAAGAAAAAAACTCTGATAAAACTATAATAGTATCACAATCAAACATTCATTGTAATACAACTACAAAATATCATTTGAATCCTTCAATGATAGTAAAATTTCAGAGTGAGAAAAATAAGATGGAAAAAAGAAGAATAACTTCCATGAAACAAGATTTCATCAAGTCCGATACATCAAAACCAGAGTAGGCTCTGTTTCATAAAAATTATTAAAAAGTTCTTTTGCATCAACCATTCAAACCTCTAAAATGTCTTCTAATGCTTCTTTTATAGACTAGACAGGGAATGATAACATATAATGTGAGATCATTCTCTATCATATGATTCTTTCATCTCAAAATGAGGTAATAGCACTTGTACAAACTGAAAATAACAAACTGCTACAAAAAAGGCTAATGTTGGAAACTATCCTAACAACTTATTCTTGCATATTGAGGTGTTCTTTGAGTGCATTCCTTTTGTTTCCAGGTATCCTTTAGCTTTAAACTGACCTCCAAACAATTTTACCATGCTCCCCTATCCATCTGGTGCCCATTGATCTTCTTGAACCCATCAAAATAGGAGTTTGTAGCGAATCATGTAGCATTGACTGTATCAACTAGTTCGTAGTGGATTTCACCTCAAAGTTTGTAGCTTTTGATTGTGTAGAATAGTTTGCAGTGCCAGGTTCTGTGAAATATCTCGTAGCTGCCCAATTTGTCCATTTTAAGCCCCAAAACCCCCAAAATCTTTATCCAAAGTTAGGTATTCCTGTAGAAGCCTCATAATATGGTGTATGAGTGAAAAAATTAGTTATGAGCAACATAATTCCTCAAAAATATTCAAAAAGAAAGGAGCAATCATTTCAAAACTGATATTCCTTAAGCTAATTCACTTCCTCATTTTTTGAGCCTGGAGCTCCTCCTTGTGGTAGCTTGGGACAACATATTCAATTTTTTTGGGTCTATTTCTTCCTTAAAAGGCTGCAACTCCAACTTAAGTCTTTTGATCTGATCTTGTAAATCCCCGTTCTGTCTATATAAATCCTTAAGTTGCCTATGGAGGGGCATAAATCAATTTTCTACAAACCTGGCCTCATCAATATTTTTCTGATACATATCCATCAAGACACTCAATTTTTTCCTCTCAACCAACCCTTCTCCCTTCAAGTTAGCAATCTCCTTTCTGGCTTCTTTGAGTTGTCTATTCAGTCTCTTGAAGGTAGGGTTTTCAAGAGGAGTAGTTATATCTATCACTTCAATTTGTTTTTCAATAGCTTCCACTTTACCTTTACCCTTTTACTTGATGGGGGATTTTATTATGTATTTTTTTTTCAACACCTTTTTTCTTAGTAGAAGACCTAGTGAAGGGCCTCCTAGATTTAGCTTCAACTACAATAGCTAGTGAGGGGAAGAGTAGCATTCTTACTTTTGTTCCTGTGTCTCTAGTTGATGGAGTTTTTATTTTTATGGAGTTGATTGAGGTGAAAAATCCCTTTTTGGAGAGTAATGATATCCCGCTTCTTATTTTTCCTTAGGAGCCTCATCATTTTTAGCAATGTCTTTTCTCTTCCTCTTCCTACTTGTCTTTGTGTGAACAATGTTTTCTTCCTGAACAAGACTCCACACTTTATATTGTGGAGTAGGAGAAACATTCAATTGCAAATGTGCAGAGGAAATGAATTGATCCCATTCAATGTTTTTCTTACTCAACTCCTCCACCACAAGCATTTTAATCAACCCTGAGTAAAACACACTTGTGTTGACAGCCTTGGACTTAGCCTAGACTCTGTCAGCCATTTTCCCAATACTTATGAAAAAATAGAAAGGGTGATTCACGAGGTCTTTGTCTATGAAGTGCAGTAAAAGTCTAATGTGGTACCGATAAATCATATTGAACTTGCCCTCACAGGTGAAATGTCTTTGGATCACCCTCAACATCTTATCAAATCCTTCAACCATGTGGCTCCTAGGAAGTCCCTTTGATAGGTTATCTCCTTGATATTCTGGTTTAAGGAATTCTTTAGAGAAGGATGCATTTAGATTCATGGATTTAAACCATCTTTCAAAAGTGTTTGGTATCTTAGTGTTTTTTTCTATGGTTTCTTCAGCTACCTCAATTTCAAGAGTCCCCACCTTAGTTCTAGTTCCATTAAAATTCAAGGAAAAATCTCTAGCTACTTCAGGGTTCCCCCTTTTCATCTTCTGACAGAAATTGAAACATCCTAGTCTTTGGAAGACCTCTCTGATCAGAGGCTCAGAAACAAACAACTGCATGTCATAGGGTTTTGTCCTCACTATTCCTCCACCCTTGTGATCCTTCTTCTGTTGTGGAGTATCCATTGACATTATAGGAAGAAAACTAATACAACAATTTGAGTGATACTAGAGGAAAAACAAAAAGACATAGGTCTTAGGGTTTGGATGGATAATCTTTTTCAAAGATGGCTTCTCTCTAGGGTTTTAATTTTCTTTAGCCTATTTGACCTCTAATATTATGAAAGGGCAGTTGATAGTCAGAAAATGGAAGAAGACTGTGAAGGAAAATGGAGATACGAGGAGAAATCTTGCTGCAAAATATTTTGTTCAATACCTCACACTCACTTTTACAAAATCATCATAACTTTATCAACAAAGTTATTTTCAATTTCCAAAAAAAAATAGATAGACTTTAGACTTGAAATGAGAATGGAAATATTAATGGTAACCAACTAGTATAGGTTGTGAGGTAAGTGAATAACAATGTTGAGTTGTTTCACAGGGTTTGTAGTGTAAAAACAGGGGATTCACATCACGATTCACAGTGTAGGCATCAAGAGCCAAGTAAGGGATAAGCAAGGTGGCATGACAGCAAGGGTTTCTTAATATTTAGTAAAAGAGGCTAATATCTCTGCAGATGGCCGAGAATGGTGATAACAGAGGTAAGAGGGATGGTTGGTAGCGTGGATCACCAATTCACAATGCCCAGGAGAAGAAATTACAAGCATAGCCCTTTAATGTTCTTCAACAGGGATTAAAAATCTTATGGAGTACCTGGAGGATGAGGCTTAAAAGTTGATATTATTGGGCTTGGACGAATCCACCTGCAACTGGTCTAACCTCCAACTTACTTTCGCCAACTAGTTTGCAACAATTTCTGAAGTGCCTATTTGAAAACACTTGTTTTTGCAGCACCGAGCTAGGAACAATTCAAAATCTTGGGAAAACAGTTAGAAGAGATTTAAATGATGAAATCCCAGATTATTTCCTTAAAAACATGAGTATCGAAAACAAGGATATCGTCTGACAAATCATCATAAGTGAAATTATGGCAATGATAGAAAAGTGTACTTGAGATGCGCTGCAAAATGTCTTGATGAGGTGACAGCGTACAAAAAGAACTTGATTTGACCTTCTAATGGGTAGAGGAACAAAGTGGAGGGGTTTCAGTACATCATGGAAGTGGTGACATGTCAGGGTGGTGGTGGCATAAGGACGATGGCTTGTCTAACCATGCCATAAAGATGAAGATATAAACCAAGGGTTTGGGTCAACATCATCCTTAACTTTATTTGTGCTAAGACCTGAGAAAGCTATAAGGAAGAGGACAAAAGTAAAAACTAAACAACACCAAGGATAAAAATAAAAAACCTAATGCTGAATTGACCCAAACAATTCCATGTGATAACATTGGCTCCATAGGGGATGGCATGCTCCCTATGAGCTGCCAAGAACAAGCAACTTCAGTGTCTTATCCTAGGGCTATGGGGTCATTTATTCAAATAGAAAGAAAAACAAAAATGATATTTACAATGGAGGGGACAAACACTCATGTCTTAATAAAAATACTTCTTCACAAAATGCCCATTAATCGGGCCACTAAAAACTTTAGAGTCTTCCAAGTTCTGCAATTTATAAGTATTATTTTGAAAAGCTTCAGAAATATTGAAAGGACCAATCCACAAGGATTCAAATTTACCATGTTTTCCTTTGTCTTTCTTGGGTGCATCCCACTTGAGCACCAGATCTCTGAGATGTAAATCTTCTTTTTTTACCTTCTTATCAAAATATTGCTTGATCTTCTGTTGATGGCTCTGTGCTTTATCAAGGAGATACTCCCTGGTTTGTTGTACTTCAACTAGTTGATGCATCCTTCTAACCATATCATCTGGTTCTCCTTGTTGAACCTGAAGGAATTTTTCCATATGTAAGGAAAGATGAGTAGGAAAAACAGTTTCAGTCCCATAAACAAGATGAAAAGGGGAAATACCAAGTGATCTCTTTTTAGTGACTCTATCAGCCCATAAGGAAAATTTCATCTTTGAGTCCCATGCTTTCTTGTTGTCCTCCAATAACTTCTTGATGATATTTACAAGGATATTGTTAGAATATTATGCTAAACAATTTCCTTGGGGGTAATAAAGGGTAGAATGAACTAGTTGAATCCCATATTTCTCACAAAATTTCACCAATGGTTCAACTTTGAAAGATGCAGCATTATCAGTAACAATCTTGCTTGGGAAACCAAACCTTGACATAATATCTTCAAGAAAACCAATGATTTCCTTGTGTGAGGCACTCTTTGTAGGAATGGTTGCTATCCACTTGGTGAAATATTCAGTTGCAGTCAAAATTCACCGATTTTGACCACTTGATGATGGATGAATTTCCCCAATGAAGTCAAGTCCCCACTACTAGAAAGGACCAAAAATCACCGCAGGCTTCAGAGGAAAAGATTTTAGTTGTTTCTTTCCTAAAAAGTTTTGACATTTATCATAGACCCTAATATTTGCACAAACATCAGTAAAAAGGCTATGCCAAAAATACCCAGCTCTGAGGATCTTATATGTTGTGGTTCTCTAAAAGTGATGACCCGCACACAAGTTGTCATGAAAATATATCATGGCCTTTAGAGCCTCTTGTGGATCTATACATCTCAATAGAACCCCTAAAGGATATTTCCAATACAGTATTTGATCAATGAGACAATATCTGATTTCCTTTAGTTTCAAATGTCTCAACTTGTTCTTCTCCAAACCATCAAGAGGCTACAAATTTTGCAGAAAATAAATGATGTCTTTGTACCAAGTGCATTCTTCTAAGTTGGGACTGATATGAAAAATTTCAACAGAAGTATCAATTTGTTGATTTGCAAAGTTGAGGTTCATGAAATTAACCCCCAATGCTTTGAAATTTTATTCAACCAACAATCTATCTAAACCTTTCCCTTTCACCAACTTAGTACGCTTCATTTCCAGGTCAAACTCCAGAATTTTGGAAATCCATTTTCTCCTCTTTCCATCTATGTCAGGATGGATAAGTATTTCCTTCACAAAGGTTGATGGGACATAGGCAATAATATTGGAATGAAGAATGTATACCCTGAAGGCTTTAAGGGATTTAACCAAATCATAAGCCTACTTTTCCATAATATCATAGCTCATCTCTGCATCCCTTAATTCCCTGCTGAAAAAGGAAATAGGCTGCTCCATCCCATTTGTGTTTTTTTTGAAGAAGGACAACAACCAATGTGTCATGTGAGGAAAAGGAAAATATTAGAAATTCCTTTGAATAATCAGGGTTAATGAGAACAGGTGCTTCAGTCAATGCCTATTTTATTTGGTCAAATTAATTTTGAGCTTCAATAGTCCATTTCACCTCATTTCCCTTTCTAAGCATAGATGTGATGTACTTAACCATTTCAACAAAGTTAGAGATGAATCTTCTCAAAAACATTATTTTACCCAAGAAATATTGGATCTCCTTCTTGGATCTAGGAAGAGACAGAGTCTGGATGGCCTCTACTCTACTTGGATAAATAATTACCCGTTCTACTGATACAATGTGTCCCAACAACTTGCCTTCTTTCATATAAAACAAAGACTTCTTAGGATTGAGAGACAGCCCAAACTTTCTACACTTTAGGAAAACTTTCTTCAAATGATGATAATGTTCCTTATTAGATCTAGAGAACACTGTAATTTCATCTAGATAGATGGCCACAAACTCTTCCTTCTCCCCAATGAAGGAAATATCCATTGCTCTTTGAAAGGTTGCTCCTGCATTCATTAGACCAAAGGGAATTTTAGCATACATGAATATGCCCCAAGGAGTAGTGAATTTTTTCTTCTCTCTATCTCTAGGTAGGATAGAGATCTAATTGTAGCCTGAGAAGTAATCAATCATAGACATCCTTGCTGAATCGATCACTCTTTGTAAAATATGTTCCATCTTAGGCAAGGGATAGTTATATTTCTTGGAGCTTCTATTAAGATTTATGAAATAACCACAAAGTATGATTTCACCATTCTTTTTCCTCACAGGGACTAGGTTGGCCACCCACTCTGAGTACGTTAAAGGTATGATGATCTTAGCATCAAGCAATTTCTTGACTTCCTTTTCCATAATAGGTAGCAACATGGGATTTATCTGTCTAAGTTTTTGCCTAAATGGATTGGTCTTATCTTTCAAAGGGATATTATGTTCAATGATGCTTGTATAATAAGTTTGTAGATCTTCATATTTCCAAACAAATACATCAGAAAAATTCTTTAGTAACTTCACATACTCAACCCTTTTCTCCTTTGATAAATTGCTAGACAATTTGACATATTTCGGATTTTCCTCTATACCTAAGTTGCATTGTGTCACATCAGCTTCTTCATTTGAACCTTTAAAATTCACAGCAACATCATTTCTATCAAATAATCTCCCCAAAGGAACCAATCCTTTTGGAATATGGTTACTAGGAAATTGGACAATCTTGTGGTCTACAACTTTGTTGAGGAAAAAATCAGCATGAGGCATTTTTGTATCATCATGATCTTGATCAATGTGAAGAGAAGAAAACTCTTCCACTATTTCTAGGAATCTCTTGATCTCAAGATCATCCTCAAATACCTTCCAATGTTTGACATTGTCAAGTATAGAGGGTCTATACTTTACTTCCACATCATATTTGATCTTGGGGGGAAAAGGGATCTTGGATTTACTTGTAGAAATAGACAAAGGATCTGCCATAGCATTTTCTTCTCTGGGAACAAAAGAGATGTTAAAATCTAAGAAAAACATTATCAATAAGATCCCAAAATTCATTTTTGTAAGTCCTTAAACTGAGGTGTTTTTCTTGATACATATTTTTAACCTGATGCACAATTAGTTCAACATCCCCAAACACTGTTAACTCCTCAATCTTCATATCTTTAGCAACCCTCAAACCTAAAACAAGAGCCTCATACTCTGCTACATTATTTGTAGTTTCAAATTCTAGTTTACAATAACAAGATATGATTTCTTTAGTTGGGAAGATAAGGACCACTACAACACCAACACTTTCTTTATAAGAGTCCCCATCAAAACACATCTTCCAAACTGGGGTATTTTGAGGCGGTGTCTCACAAGTTTTAATAGGTTGTTTTCTTATTTCAATAGATGATTAAGGAGCATTGGTGAGTTGTAAAATACTAGATCCTAGATTAGTATCAACTGTAAAAATGGTGTGGTTTGTAGGATTATCTTCATCACCAATGATGTAAGACAATTATTCTTCCCTATAAATCCTTTTGTGCTTTCCTCCAAATATAGGAATTGTGGCATATGAAAGGTCCATCTGCAAAGTTCCCTCTAGTCTCTTAATCCAAGATCTTGACAATAGCATCCCAAACTTAGGGGGGACATTAGATATCATAATATCCATGACCACACTCTTCATGGGTAATTGAAACAAGGTAACAACCAGGCCTATGATCACTCCAAGACATTTCACTTTTCTGGAGTCAAATGAGTATAGGTCATGATAGGTTTTAGTAATTTCCAGAACAAGCTCATCCATGACATTTTTAGGCATAAGGTTATGAGATGAAACTGAGTCCATCAAGCAATTGTGAAAAAAATTATCATGAATATTCAATGATGTGTAAAATGGAGGAGAAGAGTCATACTTGTCTTCTACCAAAGGTCCCAATATGACTATTGGTTTTTCATCTTGTAGGTTAACTTAGTCTGTGGAATTGGAGGAAGATTTGGGTTGCAGCATCTTGGAAATATATCTTTTGAGCTCTTCATTTTTTATCAGTTCTGAAAATGGTAATGGAATTTTTATCTTTTGAATTTCATTCTCAAAACTAAAAGAAGAGAGAGATTTCAGAATCTCCTTAATTTCTGGAACATGGGTCTTAATCACTATTTGATGGTTTTGTTCTTGTTTTTATTTGCTGCTAGAAACCATGGTCTTAGCAGAATTTCCAATTTTGTTGGGTTGATTTGATCTACTAGGCTTCCCCTCTTTGTTCTTTGACCTTAAGTTGTATTTATTTTAGTTTTCAATAGCTTTTTCCCCTGTACTCAATTCATTCAATTGATTGTCTATAAGAGACTCCTCATATGTAGTCTGAGTTAGATGAGGGGATGGGGAGGTATCAACCACACAATGAATTTATGGATATGTTTATTCATCCTCTCCTACTTCATCATCAACCATGTTATTTTGAAGAGGGGTCTAAACTTTTTCCTCATCCTTATTTCTTTGATCTCTTTGAAGGATCTGAGGGGCATTATTTTGTCTCCTGATATTTCTTCTGTTATCAGTATTTTGTGTATTTCTTTAATTTGGTTTTCCCTCAAGCTTCATTTTTTCCATTTCAGCAGAAAGTGATTTAACCAGTTTTGTTGGTTCATCTAATTGAGGGTTAACACCAAAAGAATCAGAGGTTGATGCTTTAGCCCTATTTTTTCTCCTATCGCTATCATATTTTCCCCTAAGCTTATCAGCTACCAATATGTTTGATTCTACCTCCAAGGCCGCATATTGCATATGAACTAGTGAGGTAGATCTACTTTATCTTAACAAGAGGAAAAGATTGAGGTCAAAAGCACTGGCATAGGTTATATTGGCATAATTTTCAGTGGGTTTAATTTCTGTGGGGATTCTGTTTTACATTTTGTTAAATCTCATTAAAAAATCTGAACCAAATTCTCCTTCTTTTCTCTTGAGTGACCCAAAAATTGTAATATAATATAATAAATATTTATTATCTCCCCAATGCCTCAGAAAGGCATCATCCAGAGCTTCAATTCCAGCAATAGATCTAGGAATTAAACCCCTAAATCATTTCCTAGACTTACCATCAAGGATTTGTACAAAAACTCTCATCCAAGCATCCTGATTCTCTATATTAATATTGCCAACATAGCTATAAAATGTTGCAAGGTGTTCCTCTACAGTTATGTCCTCTTACCTTGCAAAATTGGGCATGTACTTAAGATAGTCTCCAACTGGGAGAGCATTCATAGGTCGAGGCAGCACAAGAGGGGCATACCTAGCAACCACTATGGCATCCATCCTATTTATAGGAAGGTTAGCACCTACCATTGGATTATGAAGAGGATGATTATAAATTCTAGGAAAATGAGGAGGAGATTGGGTCTTGATTGGTACAGTTGCAGTATTGATAATGTGTAGCTTGGGAAAAGGAGGAATATATGATGGATAAATTTCACTTTTAACAGGGAGAGGGTGAGTCTTGGAAGAGGATGGTGAAAATTCCAAGGGAAACGAGGTGTCTTCTTCTTTGGTCACAAAAAATTTAAGAGAGGGAGGAGATGGAGAACCCAAGGTAGGAAAATCCACTAAGATCTCAAGTCTAAACCATCTTACAACATCAGGAGAGGAAATAACTTAAAAACTCTCTTCTTTCAATTTGGGAGAAAAAGAAGAATATTCCACAGGGAAATATTCAATATTTAAATTTCTATAAATTTCAACAGAGGGTAAAAGAGGAGTACTAGATATAGCTACTAGTGTTTTAAAAGTGGAATCGGGAAAATGACCAGTAGTACCTGGAATAACAAACGAAAATCCTTCTTGATAATCTTTTCCATTCTTGATGATATTCTCTAGGTCAGCTTCAGGAGTAGCCATAGGTATATGTGGGGTAGACCTCGTGTGTCTTCCTTTAGGAGCCACAACTGAAAAATTGGAGTCGTTGGGTGCAAACTACAGTCTTTGATGTATTTATTACTATTCACCCTCAGAATCAGTATTTATTTTTCGCTCAAACCCAGGGAAATGTCTTCAATCCGTTCCCCGACAATGATGCCAAGAATGTTAGCACTGAAAGTTACATTTTGAATTCTAAAGTGCAAGCTCAGTACCCATCAATAGGTTTATGAGATAAGTCTTAAAATGTGGTGTCAAATGGATAAAACTCAGTTTAGTAAATATCAAAACACAAGAAAATCTAGATGAAATGTATCAACAAAAGAGGTCGTGTTTACCTTAGGTCAGGTTTTTGAGGATTAGTGTAGATATAAGGAAGACTTAGTAAAAAATTGAAGTGATTCTACCACTAGCATCAATATTTTCCATTAGAACAAGGAGAGAAAAACTGCATATACAAGAACTTCTTAAATCCAAGAAAAAAACTCTGATAAAGCTATAAAAGTATCACAATCAAACATTCATTGTAATACAACTACAAAATATCAGTTGAATCCTTTAATGATAGTAAAATTTCAAAGTGAGAGAAATAATATGGAGAAAAGAAGACTGAATTCCATTAAACAAGATTTCATCAAGTCTAATACATCAAAACCAGATTAGGCTCTGTTTCATAAAAATCACTAAAAAGGTCTTTTACATCAACCATTCAAACCTCTAAAATGTCTTCTAATTCTTCTTTTATAGCCTAGACGGGGAATGATAGTATACAATGTGAGATCATCCTCTAACATATGATTCTTTCATCTTAGACTGAGGTAATAACACTTTTACAAACTGAAAATAACGAATTGCTACAAAAAAGGCTAATGTTGGCAACTATCCTAACAACTTAATCTTTCATAATGAGGTGTCCTTTGAGCACATTCCTTTTGTTTCTAGGTATCCTTTAGATTTTAAATGACCTCCAAATAGTTGTACCATGCTCCCCTAGCCATTCGGTGCCCATTGATCTTCTTGAACCCATCAAAATAAAGTTTTGCAGTGAATCCTATAGTGTTGACTGTATCAACCAATTCGCGGATTTCGCAGTGAAGTTTGTAGCTTTTGACTATGTAGACTAGTTTGCAGCGCCATGCGCTACAAAATATCATGTAGCTACCTAATTTGTCTAGTTTAAGCCCCAAAACCCCCAAAACATTTCTCCAAAGTTAGGTATGCCTGTAGAATCCTCATAATATGGTGTCTAAGTGAAAAACTTAGTTATGACCAACATAATTCCTCAAAAAATTTCAAAAATCAAGGAGCAATCATTTCAAAACTAAGATTCCTTAAGCTACTTCACTTCATCACTTTCTGATCCTGGAGATCCTCCTTGTGGCAGCTTGGGCCAACATATTCAAATATCCTTGGGCTAGTTCTTCCTTAAAAGGCTGCAGCTCCAACTTAAGTCTTCTTATCTGAGCTTATAAATCCTTGTTTTGTCTGTATAAATTCTTAAGATGCCTATGGAGGGGCAGAAATAGCTTTGCTACAAACCTGGCCTCATCAATAGTTTCCTGATACATATCCATAAAGCCACTCAAATTTTTCCTTTCAACCAACTCTTCTCCCTTCAAGTTAGCAATATACTTTATGGCTTCTTTGAGTTGTTTGTTCAGTCTGTTGAAGGTAGGGTTGTCAGGGGGAGTAATTATATTTATTACCTCAATGTGTTTTTCAACAGCTTCCACTTTACCTTTACCCTTTCTCTGGATGGGGGATTCTATTATGTATTATGTTTCAACACCTTTTTTATTAGCAGAAGACCTGGCGAAGGGCCTCCTAGATTTAGCTTCAACTGCAATAGTTGGTGAGGGGAAGAGTAGCCTTATTCCTTTTTTGCCTATGGCTCTAGTTGATAGAGTTTTTGTTGTTTCTAGATCTGGATGGGGTGAAAAATCCCATTGTGGAGAGTAATGAGATCCCTTTTCTTTTTTTTCCTTAGGATCCTCATCATTTTTAGCAATTTCCTTTCTATTGCTCTTCCTACTTGTCTCTATGTGAACAATGTTTTCTACCTGAAGAGGATTCTGCACTTTAGATTGTGGAGTAGGAGAAACATTCAATTGTAAATGTGCAGAGGTAATGAACTGATCCCAGTCAATGTTTTTCTTCCTCAACGCCTCTATCACAAGTATTTTAATCAACCCTAAGTGAAAAACACATGTTTCAATAGACTTGGACTTAGCTTGGACCCTGTCAGCCATTTTCCAATGCTTCTGAACAAATATAAAGGGAGATTCATGAGGTATTTTCCTGTTAAGTGCAACAAAAGTCTAATGTGGTACTAATAAATCATATTGAACCTTCCCTCACAGGTGAAATATCTCTGGATCACCCTCAACATCTTATCAAATCCTTCAACCATGTGGCTCCTAGGCACTCCCTTTGATAGGTTATCTCCCTAACATTTTGTTTTAAGGAATTCTTTATACAAGGATACATTTAGATTCATGGAATTAAACCATCTTTCACTAGTGTTTAGTATCTCAGTAGTTGCTTCTATGGTTTCTTCAGATACCTCAATTTCAAGAGTCCCTGCCTTAGTTTTGGTTCCATTAAAATTCAAGGAAAATTATCTAGCTACTTCAGGGCACCCTCTCTGCATCTTCTGACAGAAATTGAAACATCCCACTCTTTGGAAGACCTCTTTGATCAGAGGCTCAACAACAAACAGTTGCATGTCATAGGGTTCTGTCCTCACTATGTCGAAACCTTTGTGAGGATTCTTCTGTTGTGGAGTATTCATTGACATTATAGGAAGAAAAATAAGACAACATTCTAAGTGATGCAAGAGGCAAAACATAAAGACATAGGTCTTAGGGTTTGGATGGATAATCATTTTCAAAGTTGTCTTCTATCTAGGGTTTTAATTTTCTTTGGCCTATTTGACCTATAATATTATGAAAGGGTGGTTGATATTCATAAAATGGAAGAATACCATGCAGGAAAATGGAGATGTGAGGAGAAATCTTGCTGCAAAAGATTTTGTTCAATACCTCACCCTCACTTTTACAAAATCATCATAATGTTATCAACAAACTTCTTTTCAATTTCCAAAACAAAATAGATAGACTTTAGACTTGAAATGAGAATGGAAATATTAATGGTAACCAGTTGGTACAATTTGTGAGGTAAGTGAATAACAATGTTGAGTTGTTGCACAGGGTTTGCAATGCCAAAACAGGGGATTCACAGCCTAGGCAACAAGATCCAAGTAAGGGATAGGCAAGGTGGTCTGACAACAAGGGATGCTTAATATTTAGCAAAAGAGGCTAAGAGCTCTGCAGATGGCCGAGAATGGTGATAACAGAGGTAAGAGGGATTGTTGGTAGCGTGGATCACCAATTCACAACGCCTAGAAGAAGAAATTACAAGCACAACCCTTTACTGTTCTTCAACAGGGCTTAAAAATCTCATGGAGTACCTGGAGGATGAGGCTTAAAATTTTATATGCTTGATCTTGGACGAATACACATGCAACTGGTCTAAACATCAACTTACTTTCGCCAGGCATTTTGCAGCAATTTCCACAGCACTTGTCTGAAAACACTTGTTTTTGCAGCATTGAGCTAAGAACAATTAAAAATCTTGGGAAAACAGTTAGAAGAGATTTAAATGATGAAATCCTAGATTATTTCCTTAAAAACATGAGTTCTTAAAACAAGGAGATCGACTGACAAAGCATCATAAGTGTAATTATGGCAACGAGAACAAAGTGTAGTTGAGATGTGCTGCGAAATGTCTTGATGAGGTGGCAATGTACAAAAAGAACCGGATTTGACCTTCTAACAGGTAGAGGGACAAAGTGGAGGGGTTTCAGGGGTGGTGGTGGCATAAGGATGATGGCTTGTCTAACCTTTTCACAAATATGAAGACATAAACCAAGGGTTTGGGCCAACATCATCCTTAACTTTATTTGTGCTAAGGCCTAAGAAAGCTATAAGGAAGAGGAAAAAAGTAAAAATTAAGCAACACTAAGGATAAAAGTAAAACTCCTAAGGCTGAATTGACCCAAACAATTCCATGTGATAACACTTACCTATGAAACAAATGCCCTTTGGTAGTTATGGTTATTATGCCTTGGATTCTCATTTTGTTGTATGTAGTGTCGGTGCACTTGTTGTTTATGTCTGTCCCAGTGCTTGTAAAATTTGTATGTTCCGGTGCTTGTGTTAAATATAACGCACTTGTGTGTTTATCTTATTAAATTCACCGTTGCATTTAAATTTTTTAATCACCGATGTTGTTATTATATTTTAAAAATTGATGTGTATTTATCACATGTCCACCGTAATATTTTAAAATGATATATATTATCGCACATTTTATGCACCGGTGCTTCCATATAATTAATATGCACTGATGATTCAACATGATTAATATGCATCGATGCTTCAGTATGATTAATATGCATCGATACATCTATCCCCTTAAAAGACACCAATTTCTATATTATTTTAGGCACCATTTTGTGAGTTTATAAGAATGCACCGATATGTATATATTTTAATTAATTATTTTTTTTACAACTTTTTTTTATAACAATATTGTATTTTATATTTTTGTTATTGCATTTTGATATAATGATTGCATTAGTGCCTTATCCAACGGATTATACCATTTTTATTTGCATCAATGTAAATCATTCACATATTAATTAATCAATTATTTGCAACAATACAATCAATATTTTACAAAATTTTACAATGCAATAAAACAACAAACCCATTTTATTATATATGAATAAGAGACCCATGGTCATACAAATTTTAAAGGTCCACAATAATTAAAATGGAACCAATATGTAATTGTTACAGTTATTGGTAGCATGTCCTCAATGCTTGTGTCAAGCTACTCCTTTCATGTTACCATGGCGACTACTTATGGTTAGACCGTCTTATCACAGTCGATCCGATGTTGATCCATAGGATCAATGAATTAATTATGAAAGGACCCAACCCGCAGGAGTTCTATCCAAGAAAAACCACAGATCATGCACTAGCACAGAAGATCAAGGATACATACGACGATGTTGAAAAGGGGATGTGAGGCTACAAGGTAGCCTCCATCCAGAATGGTGCCCTACGCCTAGCCTACCTGTTAATAGCCGAAAATTTAGTAAGGAAGAATCGACCCACGCAGGTCACAGGCTTTGTCATTGACCTTGCAGGGAAGTGCGTGGAAGGTCTACAGATGAATTGGGTGAAGTACCTAGTTAATCAACTGGAATTATACTGCCGCAAAGTACAGGATTAGGGCTACGAGTTTCACTTTAGCTGGCTCCTACTCCTCATCACCTTTGTTTCCTGGGAGATGTCGGAAGGTGAGACCTT
Organism: Picea engelmannii; assembly: GCA_009831015.1. Classification (NCBI taxonomy): domain Eukaryota; kingdom Viridiplantae; phylum Streptophyta; class Pinopsida; order Pinales; family Pinaceae; genus Picea; species Picea engelmannii. The sequence continues at coordinate 121,282 of ML780537.1, read as the reverse complement.
TCCAGATATTGAACCGTTCAAGCCGCTTGCTACGAAGTTCACCACACTCTGGTACTCGAGTGATATGAACAAAAAGTGGTAGTCGAATGTTGTTTTTCACACATATTACCTTCAGCTGAAGAGAGCCATTGAAGATGAACCTCGCATGAATCTGAACACTCTACAGAGGTTATGATCCTTGATGAATTTCTGCGCAGATCGACACTTCATCTACAGTACAGTGCGAACCGATGAACATGAGCAACTTCAGTCATACTACAAACTCACAGAAGAGGACCTTGAGGAGATCACTAAGGATGGGTCCACAAACCTCCTTATCCCTGCTGACCCTGTAGAGATGTCTGACCCTGAACTGGATAGCCCGGAAGCCACCCACAAAGAACATAACACACTCGTCACTAGCAGAAGGAAGAATACTGAAGAGGTCTAAGACTTAAGCAACACCTCAAGCAAGACTGCTTTAGTATCACCTGATTGAGGCGATAATGCAGAAGTAGAAGAGATAACTGACAAAGGATATGAACAGAATCAAGGTGAAGTAACATCGCCCAGAGATGAGGTTGATCCCATAAATAAGAGGAAGGTTTCTCCCCTAAAACCTTCTTCCTGGAAGAAATCCAGAACCACCATGACCAAGATGAAGACTGTGCTCACTACCAATGATTTTGAGTTCATCATAACGGCCCTAAATGACGCTTCACTGGAAATCGTGAAGAAACAAGAAGCTAAGTAGGAGGAAATGTATGACAGAATTAAGTTCGATCTCCAACAGGTACAACAGGCCCTTCAACCTAGACGTGTAGTGTCCACTGCACCCCTACCATCAGGAGAACTAGAGTTGGGAGATGATCCATCCCAACTTCGTCGACTAGCTGATGCGGTTGAAGATCGCCTTCGTCGTGCATGTTATCACTCTATAAATTCCCAGAGGTTGTTTTTAGGTAGAAGAAATTTACTAGAGATAACCTTATCCAACCACTTTGAAACTAGGAGCTATCCCTACCAGTTTCAGAGAGGGATCTCTCTATAAGTTTTAACTTTTTTTTAAACTTCAGATAATAGGCTAGTTAAATAGTGTAGGACAGAATTTTGTTTGTTTTTATAATATGGATGAAAGTTTTTACACATCCATTGGGCTATGGGGTCTGTTTTATAAAGGTAGAGATTGAAGAACAAATATAAAGATTCCTTTCACAGGGCAGGATAATGCAACTACTAGATTCTTTAGCAATAAAATGATGGCTAGTGAAGAAAATCGAGATGATTAATTATAGCCAAGAAGCATTTAAGAATTTCTTGACTACAATATAAGAAGAAAACATTTAGATCTTTAAAAGCTAACAATAGAGTACGCAAAGGTAAATTATGTAACTTTAACTTCTTTTAAATGATCAGACTAGAAAAACAAGATGATAACTAGAAAGATACACATTCAATTGAGAATAGAAAACTTCACCAATAGATAACACGTAGGAATCTTGTGAAACGTCTTTTTATATTACTGAAAGATCTTCTTGATAAAAATTATAGTGCTTATAGCTTGCTAGGGCGTAAAAATCAACCCTCAATACTTCTAAGTTAGAAGTATTTATAATCAGAATTACAAACGACCCTGTTATAAATGATCAGGACGTGGGAGCTCCTGAATCTAACTAACTAACTAACAAGATACAAAATCTGGGAATTGTCGATGATGTGTCGAATTCTTCATGCTGAATCTGGGGAAGGTTGTTGGTGAGTCACCCACATGAATTTGACTGATCCGTTTGTTGACTCAGCTTGCACACCTCATATCCTACTTGATCAAGTTGCACAACTCTTCCCATATTAGATGAATGGGGATGGTGACTTTGAGTAGTCTACGGTATATTTCATCCACTTCTGTGTACTTGGAAAAAGCCAGTTTGATGATGAAAATATACTTGATCTTGTCCTGCATGCTGAGGTCTGGCTGCAAAGTATCCAAGAATGTTTTTCCCGTTATACTGCCTTGTATTCCCAAGAACTTGGAACTATCCTTGGCCATTGTAGCCATCTTCTGCTTGTAGTTTGGAATGGTCATCATCTTGTCATTCAGAACCATCAAACCAGGAAGACCCATTTTTTGTAGAGCCTCGATCTTGCTAAAAAACCTTTGAACTCCAATGTCCATGTTATGGACTTTTTCCTCCAACTGCAACATCAGTCCTCTTTCGGTTAGGACCCTATTGACTTCGAGGATGGTTTCTGTCCATTCTTCAATTTTCAATTCTTCTAGTTCTTCTCAGGTCTTCGAGCTCAGGAATCTCATTATTTCATTGCTTCAGTGGTCATTTCTCCTAACTCTCCTTTTATTTTGTCAATAACCTTCCTACTTCTTATCATTAGTTCATGTTGCTCGAACATGATTTGCACCATGGACCAAATTTCATTTATGGAGATGGAGATATCCATCCAAATATTCTCCTTAGCCTCTGCTAGTGTTTTACCCCCCACTGTTTGTTTCTGAAGCTGTTGGATTTCCTGCTTGAGCTTCTTTAATGTCTGCCTCTCGATGCTGTAGCTCGTCTGGTAAGACAACTTGAGCTCCTGGAGATTCTCCACTTATTTTTTCATCTTGTTGATTTCTATTCCTTACAGGGTCATCTCTTCCATGGATTTTGCTAACTCCACAGTTTTTTCCATTGCTGTCAACGAGGTTGCCGAGGGAATTTCTGCTATCATGGTTGTTGGTAAAGTTGTTGTGCTGACTCCTATAAGAGGGACTGCACTCAATGGGATGACTTCCATGGGTGTTGATTGTTCCTTCTCCTTCAATAACCTTTCCAATTCTGCCTCCATTTCCTTTATCTGTGTGTTTTGTTGCATGATTAGGTCCAACAGTTCCTCTTTCTCATCTTCTGCCTCAGCTATTTCTTTAGCCTGTGAGTCCTCTGTAGGTAGAAATTTCAGTTTCTTTCTCAGAGATGAAATGTCAACATTCTTTTTCTTTAACATCTCCTCTGCTACTTTTACATTCAAGGGATCATACCCAATCTTGAGCACCAACTCTGTTGGCGACGGAAGTCACTCCTGGATTGCTAGCAGGAGCAGAGCCCGCCGCCCATCAGTTTAATGTCACGATTTGTTTTAAAGGGGTGACCAAATGGAGGAAAACACGAGGGGATATCTCTCTAACTCAGAGAATGAGTCTGGTATGTAAGGTGACAAAGGAGGTCCTGATCCAACTTCAGCCAGGGGGTGATAAAAAGGGATGAGCAGATGGAAGACTTAGTGAGAACGTGGCTTTGGGCAACAGGCTTACGGCTGTTTGCAGGAGAAAGACACTGAGCAAGATTTTCTTGGGTTCAGGGTCTCAAGAAGCTGAGGAGGGCTCAACTGGGTCCTCCAATTCCAAGTCACTCAGCGCTGAAAATATCACAAGAGCTGGTTAAGAACATTATAACTGCTATAGTGATCCTACCAACATCATCCTATAACAGATATAGCTCGACTGGATCCTCCAATTCCGAGCAATTCTAACACAGTGCAACAGAGATGTAAAAGAGACTGGCATTCATCAGGCAAGAAGTCTCAAGAGTGCATACATAACTAAAGTATCAGTGCTTTATTAAAGATTTACCATCGGGAGCTAAGCTCAACCATCCCCCCCTTTACAAAATGGCCAAAATGCCTACATATAGCCAAAACAAAACCAAAAGCAGCAAAAACAAGACGTTGTATTTAAAAAATTGCGTCTGCATGTCTTCTGACAGTCTGCGCATGCAGACTCTAGATGATCGTGCACTTACGACAGACGCAATGGGACTTCTGACTGTCCTGCAGTGGTTTACCAGATGCAATCTCCGTCAGGAAGGACTATCAGTCTGCTTGTATGCTTTTTCCTTTCCTGATCTTCCATTTAAGGAAGAAGACGACGTTCAACCACCTCCACGGTGACAATAACTGCTTCCTTGGGATTGGGGACAACCTCGGTCAACTCTGTCTTCTGGGTCGTGGCAGCCACTCAATGGTGCCACCTGGATCAGTTGAACGGTCTTTCTTAGGATGCTGCTTCGCTGGACTGCTGCGCGGGACCCTTATGGTGAGAATGATGGCGAGATGAGGAATGCCACGGGAGATGGACAGGACACAGGTGGAAACCACAGGGAGTGCAGGAGTAAAAGTGCATGGTGGATGGTGTTGAGCTGGAGGAGACACATGGCAGGGGACGAGAAGGTGAGTGGATGATGATATGGGGGAAGGGACCACATGGACCAGAAGATGGGAGGTGGACAGATGTCGGAAGATGAGGAAAGGCTAAAGGGAGCGAGCCTCATCGCATGACCAAGAGGAGAACAGATGGAAAGGAGGCGAAAAAGGTGACGCGACGGGGAAGGGGCCCACAAGATTAAAAGCAAAGCTGCTGAGGAGGCCGAGACTGTCCGAGCATCGTTGATCTAGGCGCACTGATCTTAGCTGTCAGAGAGGTGCGCCCTAGATTCCGGACCCCCCCTCCGCTTAAAGGTAGAAAGGCGGGGGGGATCTGGAATCACTCTATGCGCCGTTGATCCGGGCGGCTCGATCGTGACCATTGGAGAGGTGCGCCCTGGATTCTGGACCCCCCCCCTCCACCTAAACGTAGAAAGGCGGGGGGGGGTCTGGAATCGCTCCCCGCTCTGTTGATCTGGGCGCGCGAATGTCGGTCGTCCAGATCCGCCTGCTGTCTACCACAGGAGCGCTTACGCCCCGAACTTAGGATAAGTGGGTTTTTGGCCCTTTCTTGTGCATTCTAACCCCCTAAACCAGAAATATCGCTAACATTTGGCTCCATGGGGGATAGAGTCGTCCCTGCGATGCTCTAAGAACTCATTCCGCAGCTTCAGTGCCTTGTTGTTGGGCTATGGGGTCCTGCTCAAAACCTCCTGCTGCTGAAACTACAGGCCAAAAAATAAATCGAAACAAAGAAAATACATGCTCAAAAGAGCTTATTTATATATAGTCCTAATGCTAATAAAATATTTTACATGGGGCTAGGTGAAAGCAGACTTCCACCACAGCCAATCAAGTAACTTCCTGAAGGGAAGCTCTTGCCTTCTGTCAATGTTCACAAACAGTTGACATAACCGTGATAGTAGACCGGTTACGCTCTTCAACTCCTCCTTACAGGCTGGAGTTGAGATGAAATAGGGTGGCTCCAAAGCATAAGGGAAATGCCACTCCATGTATCTGCCGACAGGATCATAGAATGAGTGGTGAACTTCAGAAAATTGGCGACAGCCAGCCTCTTCTGCTACACAGTTGTTCACCAGTGGCTGAATAACTCTGATAAGCACAGGTTGGTGGTGGACAGTTGACGTAGGCTCGTTGTTATCGGGCGGTGGCTGCTCGCTAACTAGTTCTGGACAGGAAATACTCTGCTCCCCTAGTTCGGTCTCCCCTAGGTCCGATTCGTATTTATCATAAATAGGGACCATGGGGTGGATCTGTTTGCTGACTGGATCTGAACAAAGGGCAGACTTCTCCTCCGGTTCTCTTTCCTCTTCTTGGATCTACCCAGGGTTGGATTCAAAATCGTCATAAACATGACCCGTGGGAAAATTATGCTCCCCAAACGGCTGCTCTAAGACTTCTGTGCAGGCCATAACTAACACCCCTCTTTGGTCCTCTTCCTGATATTCATAACTCTCCCAGGGATCAGATTCATAATCATCATAAATAGGGACCATGAGAAAGCTCGGTTCTTTCAACTGCTTCTCAGGATGGCTGATTTCCTCATGATAGCTTTCTCTAGCAAGCAGAGGATAAGGCTCTGCGACCTGCTCTTGGAAAATCAGCATATCGGGCTTAGACTCTGATTCGTAACTGTCATAAGTGGTCTGGCTGCTCTGACAAGCAAAAGGTGATATCGGGCTTTGATGCTCCTCTTCCACAACTATCCTTTCGTTGCTCTGATCCGAGACAACAAGCTCATCGGGGGTAGATGCCAACTCATATAATGAATCTTCAACAATCTCTTCAGAAGAGTTGCTCAGAGCATCTGCCTCAAGGACTGGAAAGTCTTCTGCACAGTCTTCATATTTCGACCCTTCTAATTGGTTAGAGAGATACTTCACCTGCTCAATCAGTTTGCTCAGGGTGTCTTCTTCTTCCCTGGGATCTTCATCACTTTCATAACACTCCTCAGATGCAGACGAATGTGGAGAAGAAAGGACTGAGCTCTGATCTAGGTCATCAGGATCCTCTCCCCAACTTATGTCTGAAACAAATTTATCTTGTATATAGTTGTGGTATCCCTCACCATAGTTATGACCAATTAACTTGGGGGGATACAACCTCTGACAATAGGTGGTGAAAGCTGCATGGAATCCACTGAGTGAAGAAATGCTAGCAGGGGGTAAAGAATGGTACCATTTACGCGCATCCCCTGCTAACGAGAACATGAACATCTTCAGTAATACATCCTCATGATGTATCTCCCACTGACGCATGAGTTCATGAAACTCACTAAGGTACTGAGCAGGGTTGTCCTCTTCAAAACCTCTAAAGATGGGCAAATAATCACCCCATTCATCCAGAGAAGGGACAACATTAGGAAAACCAGGAATAGTAGAAAAATCGAAAGGAGCAAACCTGCGAGCAAGAATTTTCTCCATATCAAACCAGTGGAGTCGCCAATCGATCCTTGAATCATGGAGTCACCAGGTGAAAGATGCGCAGCTTCAAATATGTCTGGTCCTTGTTCACCATCAAAGGCCAGATCTTAACGTGTCATCACCCCAGGAAGCTCCTTAGGCTGAGAAAGCAGCTGCTAAAGCCTTCTCGAGAAAGCTCCTCTGGGTCAGCTTTCAGGTGTGCCAACAGTAGCCACAGCTGAAACAGTGGAGTGCAAACAATGGAGTCACCATAGTGGAGTCACCAGGTGCACAGTAGCAATCTTGAAGGGCTCTAACGTCTGATGCACCTTCAAAATCAGAGGCTTAATGTCGTTCTGCCCAGGGAAAATCTTCAACTCCGTCCCCGGCAGTGGCGCCAGAAATGTTGGCGACGGAAGTCACTCCTGGATTGCTAGCAGGAGCAGAGCCCGACGCCCATCAGTTTAATGTCACGAATTATTTTAAAGGGGTGACCAAATGGAGGAAAACTCAAGGGGATATCTCTCTAACTCAGAGACCGAGTCTGGTATGTAAGGTGACAAAGGAGGTCCTGATCCAACTTCAGCTAGGGGGTGATAAAACGGGATGAGCAGATGGAAGACTTAGTGAGAAAGTGGACAAACATCTTTGGGCAACAGGCTTACGGCTGTTTGCAGGAGAAAGACACTGAGCAATATTTTCTTGGGTTCAGGGTCTCAAGAAGCTGAGGAGGGCTCGACTGGGTCCTCCAATTCCAAGTCACTCAGCACTGAAAATATCACAAGAGCTGGTTAAAAACATTATAACTGCTACAGTGATCCTACCAACATCATCCTATAACAGATATAACTCGACTGGATCCTCCAATTCCGAGCAATTCTAACACAGTGGAATAGAGATGTAAAAGAGACTGGCATTCATCAGGCAAGAAGTCTCAAGAGTGCATACATAACCAGAGTATCAATGCTTTATTAAAGATTTACCACCGGGAGCTAAGCTCAACCATCCCCCCATTTACAAAATGGCCAAAATGCCTACATATAGCCAAAACAAAACCAAAAGCAGCAAAAACAAGACGTTGTATTTAAAAAATTGCGTCTGCATGTCTTCTGACAGTCTGCGCATGAAGGATCTAGATGATCATGCACTTACGACAGACGCAATGGGACTTTTGACTGTCCTGCAGTGGTTTACCAGACGCAATCTCTGTCAGGAAGGACTATCAGTCTGCTTGTACGCTTTGTCCTTTCCTGATCTTCCATTTAAGGAAGAAGACGATGTTCAACCACCTCCACGGCGATAATAACTGCTTCCTTGGGATTGGGGACGACCTCGGTCAACTCTGTCTTCTGGGTCATGGCAGCCACTCAATGGTGCCACCTGGATCAGCTGAACGGTCTTTCTTGGGATGCTGCTTCGCTGGACTGCTGCATGGGACCCTTATGGCGAGAATGATGGCGGGATGAGGAATGCCATGGGAGATGGACATGACACAGGTGGAAACCACAGGGAGTGCAGGAGTAAAAGTGCATGGTGGATGGTGTTGAGGTGGAGGAGACACATTGCAGGGGACGAGAAGGTGAGTGGATGATGATATGGGGGAAGGGACCACATGGACCAGAAGATGGGAGGTGGACAGATGTCGGAAGATGAGGAAAGGCTAAAGGGAGCGAGCCTCATCGCACGACCATGAGGAGAACAGATGGCAAGGAGGAAAAAAAGGTGACACGACGGGGAAGGGGCCCACAGGATTAAAAGCAGAGCTGCTAAGGAGGTCAAGACTGTCCGAGCGCCGTTGATCTAGGCGCGCTGATCTTAGCTGTCAGAGAGGTGTGCCCTGGATTCCGGAACCCCCCCCTCCGCTTAAAGGTAGAAAGGCGGGGGGGATCCGGAATCACTCTATGTGCCATTGATCCGGGCGGCTTGATCGTGACCGTTGGAGAGGTGTGCCCTGGATTCCGGACCCCCCCCTCCACCTAAAGGTAGAAAGGCGGGGGGGGGGGGCGGGGTCCGGAATCGCTCCCCGTGCCGTTGATCTGGGCGCGTGAATGCCGGTCGTCCAGATCCGCCTGTTGTCTACCACAGGAGTGCTTACGCCCCAAACTTAGGATAAGTGGATTTTTGGCCCTTTCTTGTGCATTCTAACCCCCTGAACCAGAAATATTGCTAACAAACTCCTCTAAGGATTTTATTCTGTTATCCTTTGCAAAAGAGGATATTTTTTCCAACTTCAACTGGGTCTGAAAATTGTTTAGAGATACCTGTAATTTTGCAGTTGTAGAGGAAGCATGGGCCAATGTGGAGAAAACCATTTCTCTAGTTTGTCTGTGCAGATCCATCTAGTCAGCTGGATAGACTTGTTTGGTGTCAAAAACAATAGTTTACCTTTTGTAGTCAGTGATCTCTTTGGGTTGATCCACCTGTGCTTGCAGAAATTCCAAATGCATTCTTCCTTTCTCTGTATCAAAAGATGATAACAGTCTGTGTTGTGCTGTGGACGTTTGCTTCCAGAACTGAGCGTAAGTGTTGTTGGTCAGCATCTAGTTTTTCTTCTTGATCAAATCATATTTTTCGAAAATGTTCATAGTTACAGATCCCTGTGGAGTTTGGGTGGTCACAACTATATCTGTTTGCTTCTTTTAAGAAGAAGTGGACACCACCTGATGTTTTTCCTCAACCACTTTGGCAAAGTGGGGTTCTTCATCCCCAAACATGTGAGTAGTATGAGTGATTTTAGGTATTTTAATGTATACTTGAAAATCCTCTGTTGATACTTCGGTGAATGAAGGAGAGGCATCCTTCTTTGGCCCTTTTTCGTTTGGTACCTGCAGAGTGGTAGTCTGTGAGATAGTGACTGAAAAAGATTTGTGTTGTTCAGTATCTACCAGGGTGTTTACCTCCCACTCTATCTGGTTCACATACTTTTCAATATCTGGTTTGAGGGTGTGAGCATAAGGTGAACTTTTGTTTTTAGATCTCATCTCTGCAATGATCCCACTTAGATCATAATGCCAAATGAAAATGGTGTTGAATTTCATTTCCTTTAATATTTTATCTACCTCTTCCCCAGCAGCTTGATTGTTGCAGATAAATGGTCATATTTGCCCTTTAATCCTCATCTCCTGTTTTTTCTTCATAGACACAAAATGAATGTCATATGAATTTATCATCTGAAGAATATAATCCAGTGAAAATATCCAAATAGGAAAATACTTGGGCAATTTGTATGGAGCTAGATCACACCCATACACTCTAATCTTTGTGTGATTCTGATATAGGAACCAGTCCCTAGTCTTTGCGAGATCCAAAAGGTGCAAAACTTTTTGGATATCCTCGTTTATCTTCAGCTCCGGTCTTCCACTGAGAAAGCTTACCAGTGGGTGATAAAACAACTCAATAAACTATTTAAAACTGAACTCGGTAGAGTTCCTTCTGAGTAGCGAAGTCCATAAGTTTATTGCCTATGGTTTTCCATCCTGGTCCATTTTTTGCATGAGAAAGGAGAATTTGTCGGTTTGATAAAACATAAACATGTAGGCCAGTATTGAAGAATACTGGAACATTCCTTCTGTGGGGACATTTGACAGTTTCTCATGCAATGTTTCGGCCAAGAAACCGTTGTAGTCGAACTGGATGGCAACCTTCTCTTCAACAGAGAAAATGGACAGGAAAATAGGTTCATCCACCCATTCGTCTGAGAAGTAATCCAGCAAACAACACAGTGATGAAATGATCTAGTTTCCCTTTTATGAAAATATGGAGGAATGGTAAGGGGATTCTTCTTGGGAAATTGGTCGTCTTGCGGGAGGAAAATCTCAAATATTTGCACCCTTCGGGGAAAATACTGGCTCTGATACATTTCTGTCAGAATTTCAATGGTGAGGGGAGAACGAGGGTCGGCTTTGGATACCTGCATCATTTGATCGATGGTATCAGGTGTAATAGAGAAAAAGGTTTCTCCAGAAGATGATATTATGGCTCTCTGATCCGGGAGGTAGTGCGCTTGGCATTTGAGGGCAAATTCTGGAAAATGGTAGACTTAGGGAAAAGATACAGAGGGATATTTGACTCCCAGAGCCCAATTTCATCGCTCTGATCGAAGAATGTGTCTTTAAAACATGACTGTAACTCAACGACATCGAATTTTCACCTATTTTCTGAGATTAAATAATATTTTTCTGCTAATGGGATCCAATCAAGATCAATAGGAGGTGGGAGGAAAGGATTTTCCTCAACATTTGACTTTTTAGATTTGGGTACCATTGATTTTCACCGGTACTTGCACACTGAACACACATTAGTAGGTAAAAAGGCTATGGCTAGGTGAATTGTTGCAGAGGCGAAGGAAATTGAGTCTCTAGTATGCAGGGAGTATGAGCAGAATGTGAATGATGAGAACGAGGTTGGAATTTAGTGAATGGGTATTTGTTGGGCGAAAAGGACAAGTCAGGAGAATAACGTGTATGTAGCCAATAATAAATGGTCAATGGGTCTTTTAGAGCGTGAGGGGGCAGGCGGAGGACATCTGACATGTGTACCCAGATGATGTGGAGGGTCGTGATTGGGGGGTAAACAAGTGAGATATGACCCATAACGGTTAGATGGAGGGGACATGCTGACGGGGTCACGAGATGGGACTTGCAAAGAGGGATTTTTGGTGTGACATCTCGAGGTGGTAGCGGTAAGATTGGAAGGATGGTAAGTGGTAACAAGTTTGGAGTGGGGGAGGTATGACACAATGAGTTGATGCCACGTAGGTGTTGAAACAAAGCTTAAATTTTTCGTTCCTAAGGTCTAGATTTTTATTTTTGAGGTTTCGGCTTTCCTCAAAGAAAAATTTCATCATTTCTGAAATCCGCGATACCTTTTTATTTGTTTTTGAATAAAGAACAGATAAAGGTCTACAAATATATAAATTTTCCAACACTTTTCATTTTTTTTTTTTAAAAGGAGTATAATTTTAAATTTGCGAGTTTTTCAGTCAAATGTTAAAGAAATCGGGATTCGGGGTTTGACGTAAACAAATTTTTAATGCAAATCAAATCACGAAACCCCGATCCCCGATTTCCCGATACTTTAAGACTCAATTAAAACATAAATTACTTAATTCTCAATTAAAAGGGTTTAAAAGTTAAGTTAATCACGTCGCGATATCAGGATTCGCGGTTCAATAAGATCATATAATCTTGTCATTGTGTTTCCCGATTTCCCGATTTCGCGATACATTTGATCCTTAAGTAAAGATATGAAATAATCTAATCTCTGCTAAGAATGATTAAGAGTTAAATAATTACATCGCGATTTCGGGATTCGCGGTTCTATGAGAAGCGTTTTTCTTGTCATCCTATTTCCCGAAATCCCGATCACCAAAATCCCGACTCATAATTCACATTTGAAATAAACTATATCTATTTTGGCCTTAATCTTGATTACTGAGTTTATTAAGATAAGTTAAATCATGTTTTAAAGAAACGGGTCATCGCCATTTCGTGATTTCGGGATTCGCGATTCCATGAGAGCATGACTCATGTCATCAGTTTTCCCAAAATTCCGACTTCCGATTTTCTGATTAACGAAATCCCAAAAGATCAAATCTCAATTAATTAACATACTAAAAACGTTTTAATTTAAATTAATACATTGCGATTTCGGCAATCGGGGTTCTTCGATGACATATTTTTTCAACATCAAGACTGACGAAACCCCGAAAATCAGGTTTTCAAATTTAACTCAAAATTAACACTAATAATCCACTTTCTAAACAGTTTTAAAGTTAATCCTTTTTTGAAGTGTTCATTAATGCATTATGGTCCGAATAAGTATGTTTCTCTTTTATTCGAAAATGACGAGAAAGCCTAAGTACGGGCATTGAATGCATATATCCGAAAATATTTTCTGCATAACGAGCTTTTATTTCATGACAGATGTATGATTCTCATTATGTTTAAGATATATTCAAATTAAACAATCGAACATTTGCATTTTCATTTCAAAGCTAAGTTTTTTCATCCACTCTCTGTGACAGGTTTTCAAACTAAACACAGAGCTATGGCACCATAAAAAGCACCGAAGAAAAATGAAGACCAACCGGAAGGTGATATTATCTCTGATACTACTTCATCTAGAGTACACTCTATCAAATCGTGGACTGGAATTTCTGAAAAGCTGGAGGATGAGCTTAAATATACAGACCCTGATTCAAAAAATCATCTCCGAGATATTGCTGAGTCCGAGCTTCATAAGGTTGCTGCACGTCCGAGGTTGGTAACATATACCGATATGATCTGTTGGGCTCTGGATAGGGTGGACATCCCGACAAGAAGCATTCTGAATGAGCAAGGATCTGTCATCGGTTCATTCAGGCCTGAGCACATTCAAGTAATGTATAAACTCTCGTCGAATTACAAACACACCTTTAATGCTGAATTTTTAGCTGAGTTTCAAAGAAAAGAATGTGTTGAGGCAGGCCAGACATATCCCGACATAATTAGAGGATGGGCGAGGTACGAAGCAAAGTTTAGGGCCGATGTTCATGGGATTTATGCTTCAGCCTCTTTAAACGAATATATGGTTTACGCAACCATGATGTTATGTAGACTTTTCGGGAGAAAAGATCCCTGTCACTTTCATGCAGACTGGACACCCTTCCTAGAGGAAGTTTCGGAAGGACGTAGTTTTAACTGGCATAATTTTTTTTCAGATAACCTAACGCAAGAGGTTGTAAAGTATAAAGAAGCCAAGACAAAAGGACAACCAGTGTCTTTTTATATGTCTGCTTATATTATGGATGCCATTTGTTTTATGACTCCTTTTCCATTAATGAATTGGAGTTGGAATGTTTCCTGCCCAGAGCCTGTTCATAAATACCACTCATCTCTCTGGGAAGAAAATGCAAAAGATATTTTTTATGATGTTTGTCATTATGTAATTATCCCTCTGCACAAAATATTCTTTGGATGTGAACCCCCTCGCATTTCTGACGCAGTCATAGAAAGCCTCAAATCGGTTGTCGACTGGTTTATTGAGGAAAATTTTTCTTATGTTAGGGTTTATGGCTATTCCATTCTGCCTCATGCACTCCCAAAATTCTTACCTGGTAGATTAGTATGTAGAGAAGTATCCCATCAGTTAGCCAAGGGTGGTATTGGGTTAGAATTAAAAGCTCTTCAGAAAAAAGCATGGCCATCTTTCCCTGTTTATGTTGGGAAATTTACTTTATCAAACTTAGGCCATTCTAAGGTGGAGGCCGAGTCATTGGAGGAAGTAAAATTAGTAAACATCGAGCACAGAAAACATGACCCTTACCAAATAATTAGTCGGCATTACATACAATGTAACTTAAAATATTATGAGCATGAAGTTTCTGTTTATGATGATATTTTCAAAGATGTTAAATCTTATGAGGAAGTGCAGAATAGAGTACAGGCCTTGCCACATGACTCACAGGCTGGGTTTAAATCTTTTCAAAGACATAGGTGAAGCTGCCTGCCGAAGATTCTACAAGGTTAAATATCGACTTCATTGCCAGAACAGGAAGAAACCCCTCTAGGGTTTGAAACTAATACTCAGGATAAATCAAATGACAAAGATAAGTTAAAGGATTCTGAAATACCTCCTCAAAACACAGAGGGTTCTCAGATAAAAGAACCAAGGACAGAGAAAGGAAAAGGACTGGAAACAAGTCCAATAATTCTTGATGATATTCTAGAAAAGGTTGGAGGAACTGCTTCAAAAGAACTTGGCAGTCCTATCATAGCTTTGACTCCATTACAGTCAACTTTCAGAACCCCTCATGAAGGAGTTCTATACGTCAGTGATCTGGAGCCGATTTCAAGAGATGAAATCCCCCAATCTGATTATTTTTCAGCAAAAAACGAAGAGCAGTCTTGAAACAAGAAATCTATCCAAGAGGACAAGGAACGATCAAAAGGCATAAAGTTATCATTGATGGTAAGAAACTCAAGGATGGAGAGTTCGCTATAGAATTAGTAGGAACTATGGGTGCTATAGAATCAGCTAATATATATTCTGTGGGAAACCTAACAACTATGCTTCAACAGAAGGATCAAGAAATAATTCAGTTGCAAGACAGATTAAAGGAAAATGAAAGAAATATTGGTTGGGGAATACAGAAGGGTCTAGAACAAGCTAGACTCAAAGATATGCAAGAAATCCAAAAGTTGAATAAAAACTTGGATGAGGCAAAACACATGATACAGGTCACTCAAGAACAGGTTCAAAAGCTGGGAGAAAAAAATAAATTTTTGCAAGACAAGATTATTTCTATTGCTAACCAGGTAATTGAAATTGAAAATTTTAGGACACAGGCGTTAGAGATATATGTAAGAATAGAAGAAGAACAACAGAAAGTATTCTGTAATTTGGAAATAATCCAAAACTATTTTCAGGAATCAAATAGGTCCATGGAAAAGGTGTTCCAGAAAGAAAGAGAAGTGAAAGCAGCAAGGACTACTTTTCAGAAAGCAGTGGCTTCCTCATTAAAAGATGAAATTGGAAAAAATTAGAAATTATCTATTTCTGAACAAGTAAAAGGGGATATAATGATAAAAGTCTAGGAATCAAAATTGGCTGAATATAAAAGAATAACAAAAGAAGTTAATGAAGATTGTCAAGGAATCTTCAATCTCTTTGAAAAAGATTCATTTAATATCGGGACAGATGGTTGTTCTGGGTTATTAGGCGAAATCAACATTGCCAGGCATCAGCTGAAGTCAAGAGAAGAGCTCGAAAAAAAGAAAGCAGAAATTTCAAATATCAAATTGATCAACATCACAAAGATTAACAAGTGGATGGTGAATTCGAGTTTAAAGTTGGAAACCGTGAAGTTCACAGAAAGTATGATAGAAAGTAGATTGCCCGAATTACAGAGGAGATTTTTCTCTTTTGAAGCAAATGAGATACCCGAGGCTCCAAGGATCTTAGTAAACTTTTTGGGAAAATGTGTTCAATGCGTTGAAACAGAGAAAGAAAGTTCGTCAACGCAAATTTAAAACTTTTTAAATGTTTTTTTTATTAGAATTTTGAAAGAAATTGTAAACGGTTGACATTATTTTATGTAACCGTAATATTAGGGAGTTGGCTAGTTACCAACGAGAAACTTTGATAGAAATGTATAAATATATTTTCAAAAGGCTGAGAAAGGGCTTCATAAATTTTGGAGAAAGCCATTTTTAAAATATCAGTTTTGAAATACATCGGAATATATATCGCAAACAAGATTCTAGATCCTGCAACTTTGTAACTATGTGTCTTCCCCTGTTTATTATACTCTGTTGAATTCTTCCTTTAATGTTTTTTCTAACAAGTAAATCAATTTGAAGTGATATATATCTTTGATTCATATTTTCAGGTTGGTTTGGATGTTAAATGGTTTACAGTCTTTCCTCTGAAATTGCTTTAGCAATTTTAAGACCTGTAAAGCGTTTTGTTCCTTAATTCTTAAATTTTATTAGAAATTCCCTTTTTCTTTCATTGTCGTATATTGAAATATAATATTCTTTCTTGATTAAAGCCTTATATTTCTTTGTATTGTTCATCCATTCTTTACAATTTCTCGCAATTGTTACAAAACCAGGAAACAACCTTGAATGTGTTTACATCACTGTTTTAGGTTTTAAAACTGTTATCCATGATTCTCCTGTCTGGAAATCTGAAGTAACAAACCGATCAAAACCCTTTTATAAACAAATAAACATTTACCCTCCATGACTGTTCCCAGTGTTAGACAACCCAACATTGAACCCGGCCTTCAGGACCAACCCAACATTTCCCTAAATTTATTCAATACTATTTTACAGACAACAACCAACCGGGTAGAACTAGAACGATCATGGGCGGCCATTGAACATGACATTAGCATCCAAGAAAAACAAGAAGCAAGAAAAAGATAGTTGAGAAACTGATCTTACCTTAACCTTCTTTAAAATTACTATTCTCTAAATTATTCTTTTAAAATCATTTATGGATGCCTTGACGGTATGTTTTATAGCCTTAAAACATAAACTCGGGAACAACAGTAGGGATGGGACCCACCAGGAAAACTGTTTCATTTCGGACCCCCCC
>ML780537.1:83691-104462 GCA_009831015.1 Picea engelmannii | reverse complement strand
AGGAAGGCCGTAGATCTAAGTGCACAATTTAATTTCCATTTCGGACCCCCCCCCTCACTGTTAAAGGTAGAATGTTCGGGAGGGTTCGAAAACTTATTTTAGCCATAGATCTGTGCGCCAACGACTCGACCGTAGATATTTGTGCAAATTTTAATCTCTGGGCCTGATTTAATATATGCAATAGAACTTAGGCTTAGTGATTTTTGTGAGTTTTGTGCGTTGTTTCCCTTGCTTTGTCATCATGGGGTTAGGAAAGAACCTGAAACATTAGAATCATACATTTTCTTCGAACACCAATCAAACTTTATTGAAAGAAAAGTTGGCTAGCTTATGTCCTATCCTACCTACCTATACCTTTAGCCCAGATTAAACTATTGGACTAAGAGATTACTCTACCCTAGGGTTATTTGACCAAGATTAGACAGTTTGATCAAATTTATTCACTAGCTAACCTATCTACTTGGCTAAGATTAAATAGTTTAACCAAGATTATTAATTACTCCTATCAACATCAATTCAAAAGGACCTTACCATGTTTAAACAATATGGATCAAGCCATTGTTATTGCATGGGGATTTGTTCATTTTTTCTTTTATGCCCTCTTTATTCTTTTTCTTTCTTTTCTTTTCATTTCTTTTGAAAATAATTTGCATGAATGAAATATTATTTGTAAGATAACAAACATCAATAGTGAAAAGTTTCCATTCACCAGATGATCCTATAAATTATAGGGTTATAAAAGTGGCTCCACCTGGGGATGGTACTCTCCATGTGAAGTGCCAAGAACCTGCTTTCTAATGTCTGCAAAGGTTTTCTTCCATTTACTTTATTACTGCTATCTTTTTTGTTTTCATTTTGGAAACTTGGTGGCATTGATCAGTGGCTCATGGCCTTCACTGCGGGCTTCAACCATTTGATCTGTGTCACCCACACGAAACCTTGAATGAAAAATAAATGGTATGTACAATGAAAAGTGGATTCATGAGATCTCTATTGGGGAGGCAAGTAATGCTTCAACATCCTGTCATTAACTGGTTCACCTAGTAGGTATGTCCCATCACTATTTTTTGGAAAAAATGCATTATTTCCTCTGAATGCCTAAATAGTGTAAGATCCTTTCCATAAAATATGAAATTTTCCATGCTTCCCCTTATCCTCATTTCTAGAATCCCATTTGAGAACCAATTCACCTAACTCAAAATCATCTTCTTTAGTCCTCTTGTCATAAATCTTTTTTATACCTTCTTGAATGACCTGAGTCTTGTTATAGACTTCCTCTCTAGATTGCATTAGGTGGATCATTTGATTTATACTTCGCTGGAAATCATTTGGTTCTACTTGTATTTCCTGCAATAGTTTCATGACCGTGACTCCTAATGAAAGGGGAAAAACTGCTTCAGTTCCATACACCAACTGGTATGGAGACATACCAATTTCTCTTTTGGTTCTTATTCTATCAGCCCAGAGTGCGAAGACCAAGTTATTAGGCCATGATTTCTTATTTTCTTGCAGTGTCTTTATGAGAACGTTCACCAGACTTTTTTTAGAGGATTCAGCTAGCCCATTTCTTTGCAGATAATAAGTCGTTGAGTGTCCCAGAACAATGCGATATTGACTACAAAAATATATGAGCCTTTTGAATCTAAAAGCCATTGCATTCTCAACTATAATATTTTTGGGGCATCCAAAACGAGACATAATGTTAGTTTCTAAGAACTGATAACAGAGTCAGTAGCTTGCCTGCATGGTACAGCCTCGATCCACTTGCTGAAGTAGTTGGTGGCCATGAGGATCCATTTGTGTTGGCCCGAGGAGGACAGATGTATTTCACCAATGAAGTCTAGACCCCATTGTTGGAAATGAGATTCTACTGAGATGGGTTTCATAGGGAGTGGCAGAAGCTTCCTTTTACCTTCAAAAATTTGGCACTTGTGGCAAGAAGTAACCTTCTGGTGGACGTCCATGAACAGAGTAGGCCAGAAGAAACCAGCTCTCATAATCTTGTTAGCTGTGGTCTTCTAGCTCAGGTGTCCACCACAGTCTCCTACATGAAAATCTTGAATAACTTTGTCAGATTCGTCTTTTAACAAGAAATTAATCAATACACCACCAGGATCTTTCCAATAGAGATTGCTTTCTAGAATATAAAATTTCAATGCTTTTAATTTAATAAATCTGGCTTTGGTTTTAGTCAAACCAGGAGGAGCTTGTAAATTTTGGAGTACAAAAATGTGGTCTACATACCAAGGGGAGTTTAAGAATACCTCTTTTATGTTTGGAGTCGCCTGCTCTTCCGGTCCGTCAACTGCAGCCAAACAATTAATATATAGAGCATGAAAATTAGACTCAGCCATTAGTTTGGCCAAACCCTGTCCTTTGATCAGTTTAGTAGGTTTTATTTCAATGTCGTATTCCATAATAACCGCAATCCATTTTCCTATTCTACCATCTAGATTATCCTGGGTTAGGATATCCTTAACCACTACATTTGGAATGTATGCAATCATATTAGAATGAAGAATATAGACTCTAAAGTCCTTTATGGCTTTCACCAGAGTGAAAGCTTGCTTCTCCATTATGTTATAATTCAACGAAGCATCCCTCAAAGATTTTCTGAAAAACGCTATGGGTTGTTCATACCCTTCAGGGTTTTTCTGCAGTAGCACAGCTGCTATGGTGTGTTCGGATGCAAAAGAGAAAAGATAAAAGTATTTGGTGTAATCGGGGCTGATCAGAAATGGGGCTTGGGTGAGTGCACATTTCACCTGCTCAAATGACTGTTTGGATTCAATATTCTATTTGATTTTTGTGTCTTTTTTCAACATATTAGGGATGTTCCTAAGAAGTTCGACCAAATTTGGTATGAACCTTCTAAGGAAGTTTATTTTTCCAATGAAAGATTGTAGTTCTTTGAGATTCCTAGGGTGTTCCACCTTATGGATGGCTTATATCCTGCTGGGCTCTATCTTAATTCCATTTTTTGAGATTATGTGTGCCAACAGTTTGCCTTCCTCTAACCTAAAAAGGCTTTTCTTAGGATTTAATGAAATCCCAAATTTCCTGCACTTCTCAAACACACGCCTGAGGTGGAGTAAATGTTCCTCGTCAGATTTGGAGTAGACAGTCACATCGTCCAGATAAATGACTATAAATCTTCTAGTCTCATCCACAAAAGAAATGTTGATTTCCCTTTGTGATGCAGCCCCAATGTTCATCAGACCAAAAGGCATATTCACGTACATGAAGGTTCCCCAGGGTGTGGTAAAAGTTGTCTTCTATTGATCTTCTGGGTGGACAAGAACTTGGTTGTAACTCGAGAAACCATCTAGTAAGGAGATCCTACTGGACCCAACCACCTTTTGTAAAATATGGTCCATTTTGGGCAAAGGGTAATTGTCTTTGACAAAGACTTTGTTCATATTTTTGAAATCTATGAAAAGTATGATCTCGCCAGTTTTCTTCCTGGTAGGAACTAAGTTAGAAACCCATTTAGAAAATCTCAAGGGGACTATTATCTTTGCATCATACATCTTTCTGATTTCTTTCTCTATCAGGGGAAGCAACTTGGGATTAATTATCCTAAGTTTATGTCTGAATGGTTTGTGTTCTTCTTTTATAGGAATTTGATGCTGTATGATACTTGTGTCGTAGGATTTTAATTCCTCGTAACCCTAGACAAAAGCATCTATGTATTCTTTAAAAAGTTCAATGTATTTGCGTTTTTTCTTAGGGGGTAGAGATTTATAAAGTTTTATCATCTTGGGTTTTTCTTTTGTTCCTATGTTGCATTCTTCGACCTCCTTACCACTAGCTTCAATTTTTAGTTTTTGGTCTATGTCATTAAAATCAAATAAGTCTTCTAGCGAACTACACCTCTAGGCAACACATTACTATTCAACTATAGAATACTATAATCTATATCATTTTCATTTAATTCATCTGCATCTATTTTAATTTCATTGATATTTTTGGAATCTATGTTATTTACACTAACACTTTCAAAAATAGATTTATTTACAATCTCATCATCATTTTCTAAATCTATGTTTGTACATTCGAAATCGTTCTTGCACTGTAAGAAATATTCAATTTGATCGACATTTCCAAATACCTGCCAGTATCTTATGTTGTCAGGAACAGTTGGTTTGCACTTCACCTCCACTGTGTACTTGGGAGTGGGATGGAAAGGAATTTTATAGGTAGCTGCCGATGTGGCCATCCTGTCTGCCAATATGTTTTGTCCTCTAGGCATTACCTACAAGTCGATTTCAGTAAAGCATTGAAGAGAATCCAAAAAAACATTCCTATAATCCCTAATTATGGGGTGTTTAGCTGCATACTCACCTTTAATTTACTTGATAATATAGTCAGAATCACCCCTTACCATGATCTGTTTGGCACCAACTTTCTTTAGTAGTTTCAGGCCGAGCATCAGAGCCTCGTACTCAGCTACATTGTTAGTGCCTTGAAAATTTAGCTTGTAAGAATAATTCTTGGAATACCTTGACCTATGGTTATGCAACCAAATTCTAGCTCCAACTCCTTCTTTACTCATAGCACCATTGAAGTCCATGCTCCAGAAATCTGCTGGAAATTCCTCACTCTTCAATCATGGGTTTTCTTACTTCGACAACTGTTTTATCATCCTTTGAATCAGATGTAACATATTCCATTTGTTCTTTTTGTTCTTCAAAGTCATCATTGTTATATAGAATGAAAGAATCTAGATCAGAGTGTGCAGAGTATAGTGGGTAATTGTGTGGCTTTTCTTGGCTGCTTACCATATGCTTCATAAGTGTTTCCCTATACAGTCTTCTCTGTTGTCCGAAAATTGGAATGGTGGCATAAGACATATATAGTTGCAGGGTTCCTCTTAATTTAGCTACCCAAGACATTGACAACAACATACCATACTTGGGGGGAATATTTGCAACAACGATATCCATTACCATACTTTTCGCTGGGATTTGGGCCAGGGTGATGCATAAGTCTTTAATCAGGCCTATACATTTGACTTTGCTGGAGTTGAAAGAATGCAAATCTTTGTAGGGTCTGGTGACCTCGAGTCCCAAATTTTCCATCACGGATTTGGGCATTAGGTTGTGGGAGACACCCGAATCTAGCATAGCGTTATGTAATATCAGCTCGTGGATGTTTACGCTGATGTAAAAGGGAGCCATGACACCATTATTTTTTTGACTATAAACTTCAGGACCAAACATGGCTCAGGTTGATCATCGGCAAGGTTTACTATGTTAGAGTGATGCACAGATCTGACATTCAAAGCTTTAGCACCTATCTTGGGTTTAATGCTTAAAGCTTTAATCACCTGAGACCTGTAAGCATTTTTTTCATCAGCTCGGAGAGGGGAATGGGAATATTTGATTTAGCTAGTTCCCCTTCAAGGATGAAAGGAGCAGCGACTTTTCTTAAGGTCTGCATTTCTAGTTTAGCGGTAGGGGCTTTGTGGACAGGTACACTTGTTTGAATGGTGGATGAAAACTCAGTCTGAATTGCTCTTTTAAGAATTTCTGGAGTTTTTTTCACAGGAGATTTAGCATTATTTCGCTCAGGGACTTTCTTGGGAGGGTTTTCTGAGGCTTCCTTGGTTTCAACAACCTTCTTCAGAGAGTTCTCGTTTTCCTTCTTGATCCTCAGGTTATAATTCCTATGAACCTCCCTTATAGCGTTCTCAAAGGCTTGCTGTTATGTTTTCTCAGCTTCTTCATTCACCTTTGTTTGTGAAAGGAGAAAAATCTCGTGCTCTTCCTAGGTGAGGAAAATGAATTTGTGATCATGATCATGGTCACCCAATAGCTTTATATAAGTGTCATCAAACTCCTTGATTACTTCCTCCCCATCATCGGCGTAATTCTCCTAGAGAGGTGGTCTAATTTGTTGATCAGGCCCCCTCTATTCTCTTTGATCTCTAGGATCTCTCTACCTCATCTGAGGTGGATTTCTTCGTAAGTTTGGGTTTCTAATTTGAGGGGAAACTTCATTCTCCCTAGGTGGGTTTCTGTCAGTTACAGTGAGTCTCTCCATCATTTTCTCCATAGCTCTGGCTAGAAAATCTACTTTGGTGTCTGATGAGGAAGTAGAAGGCTCTTCTTTAATAGTGACTCACCTTTTTGTTTTCTGCCTGGCCCTTCTGGCCAAAATATTTTCTTCTACATTGACGACACTCTTTTGCATGTCTTCCAGAGTTGCAACATTTCTCTCTCTTAGTTGATAAGACATATCTGCATCAAAACCATTGGGGAAATTTATTAATGCAAAACCTTGTGGTGGTTTGATATCAGTTGGAATTGCATTGTACAGATTATTGAAACGAGTGCAATAATCTTGCATTGTCTCTCCTTGTTCCGTTTGATGTTCTCATATTCTAACAAGATCTGGAGAGGGTTTTTCTTCACCTCCCACCTGTCAAGGAAAGCCCAATGAAAAACAACAATGTCAGTTATGGTAGCAGTAGGTAAGGACTTGAACCACTTTTTTACCTCTCCAGTCAGACTCTATGCGAATAATCTCATCTGCACATCAACTTCATCTAATTCCTACAATTCAAAATAATCATTCATTTTGTCAACATGTTGTTGTGCATTCAGGGGACCAGTACTATCAAACTGAGGGAGTCTGGTTTGATAATCTTGAGGCATGTCGTGTAAAGGAGAAACCAACACCAATGGAGAATATCTTGCCGCCATGATTGGTGGAGGGGGCTGAACAACAACCTGTGTGATAGGGGAGTTAGTGACTGAAGCTGTAGAAGATGAAGGGCTAGGAGGAATGGAGTGACCTGGTTTATGTTTAACAGAGACTGCAACAATAGTTAAAACCGGAAGTTTGATGGACTTCTGAAGATGGATTTTGTCTAAGGGTTGAACAAGATTCGTGACTAGGTCTTCGAGCTTATCAGTCTTGGGGAGAAAATGTTGATCAGCTTCAGCTCTGGGAGAGAGTATTTCAGGGGTCCTAGGCAGAAAGACGATTTGATCTAAGACCATTTCACTGATAAGACTATCAAATTTTGTCCTAAAAAGGATTTGTTGAAAATATATATCAAACTCAGGATCTTGAAGAGTGACTAACTTCTCTAGGAGAGAAGGGGACCTTAGAAGTGGGTTGTGACCCCTAGAAACCTCTGCAATGTTTTTCTTCCTGAGTAATCTTTTGGGATTTTCTGTTGCTATTGTAGGTTTTGGATTAGGATAAGATCTTGAAAAAACTCTTTTAGGAGCCAGAATGTTTTATTTTATTTTCCTTTGGGAGATTTTTAACTACTATATACAAATTTTAACAACCTGTGAACATTATTTCTATATAAATTTAGGGTTTGTGATCAGCTCAGAAATAAAGTTTTCTTTTTCTAGGGGAAAGAAATCAAGGGGTGAAAGTTTTTTCAGTTCTCCCTAGTACGGTTGCTATTTATGTTATCACTCTGTAAATTCCCAGAGGCTTTTGTTAGGTAAAAGAAATTTACTAGAGGTAACCTTATCCAACCACTTCGAAACTGGGAGCTAGCCCTACCAGTTTCAGAGAGGGATCTCTCTGTAAGTTTTAACTTTGTTTTAAACTTCAGATATTAGGCTAGTTAAATAGTGCAGGACCGAATGTTGTTTGTTTTTATAAGATGGATGAAAGGTTTTACGCATCCATTGGGATATGGGGTTTGTTTTATAAAGGTAGAGATCGAAGAACAAATATAAAGATTCCTTTCATAGGGAAAGATAACGCAACTCTAGATTCTTTAGCAATAAAATGATGATTAGCAGAGAAAAGAGAGATGATTAATTATAACCAAGAAGCATTTAAGAATTTCTTGACTACAATGTAAGAAGAAAACACTTAGATATTTAAAAGCTAGAAATAGAGTATGCAAAGGTAAATTCTATAACTTTAACTCCTTTTAAATGATCAGACTAGAAAAACAAGATGATAACTAGAAAGATACACATTCAACTGAGAATAGAAAACTTCACCAATAGATAACACGTAGGAATCCTGTGAAACATCTTTTTATATTACTGAAATATCTTCTTGATAAAAATTACAGTGCTTACAGCTTGCTAGGGCGTAAAAATCAACCCTCAATACTTCTAAGTTAGAAGTATTTATAATCAGAATTACAAATGACCCTGTCATAAATGATCAGGATGTGGCAGCTCCTGAATCTAATTATCTAACTAACAAGATACAAAATCTAGAAGTTGTCGATGATGTGTTGAATTCTTCACGTTGAATCTAGGGAAGGCCATTGGTGAGTCACCCACATGAATTTGACTGATCTGTTTGCTGACTCAGCTTGCACACCTCATATCCTACTCGATCAAGTTGTACATCTCTTCCCATATTAGCTGACTGGGGATGGTGACTTTGAGTAGTCTACGGTATATTTCATCCACTTCTGTGTATGGAAAAAGTTGGTTTGATGATGAAAATATACTTGATCTCGTGTTGTATGTTGAGTTATGGCTGCAAAGTCTCCAAGAACGCTTTGCCCGTTATACTTCCTTGTATTCCCGAGAACTTGGAACTATCCTTGGGCATTGTATCCATATTCTTCTTGTAGTCTGGAAGGGTCATCAACTTGTCATTCAGAACCATCAAACCAGGAAGACCCCTTTTCTGCAGAGCCTCGATCTTGTTGAAAAACCTTTGAACTCCAATGTCCATGTTCTCAACTTTTTCCTCCAATTGCAGCAATATTCCTCTTTTGGTCAGGACCCTCTTGACTTCGAGGATGGTTTCTGTCTGGTCTTCGATTTTCAATTCTTCTAGTTCTTCTCGGGTCTTCTAGTTTAGGAATGTAATTATTTGATTGGCTTCAATGGGCATTTCTCCTAACTCTCCTTTTATTTTTTCAATAACCTGCTTGCTTCTTATCACTAGTTCATGTTGCTCGAACATGATTTGCACCATGGGCCAAATTTCGTTTATGGAGTTGGAGATATCCATCCAAATATTCTCCTTAGCCTCTGCCAATGTTTTACCCCCCACTGTTTGTTTCTGAAGCTGCTGGATTTCCTGCTTGAGATTTTATGATGTCTGTCTCTCGATGTTGTAGCTCATCTGGTAAGACGACTTGAGCTCCTGGAGATTCTCCACTTCTTTTTTCAGCCTACTGATTTATGTTCCTTGCAGGGTCATCTCTTCCATGGATTTTGCTAACTCCATAGGTTTTTCCAGTGCTGTCAACGGGGTTGTCGATGGAATTTCTATTGTCATGGTTATTGGTAAAGTTGTTGTGTTGACTCCTGCAAGAGGGACTGCACTCAATGGGATGAATTCCATGGGCATTGATTGTTCCTTCTCCTTCAACAACCTTTCCAATTCTTCCTAAATTTCCTTTATTTATGCAGTCTGTTGCATGATTAGCTTCAACAATTCATCTTTCTCATCTTTTGTCTCATCTATTTCTTTAGCCTGTGAGTCCTCTGTAGGTGGAAATTTCAATTTATTTTTTAGAGATGCAATGTCATCATTATTTTTCTTTAACATCTCCTCTACTACTTTTACACTCGAGGGATCATACCCAATCTTGATCACCAACTCCTGTAAGGATTTTATTCTATTATCCTTTGAAAAAGAGGATATTGTTTCCAGCTTCAACTAGGTCTGAACATTGTTTAGAGATACCTATAATTTTGCAGTTGTAGAGGAAGCTTGGGCCAATGTGGAGAAAACCATTTCTCCAGTATGTCTTTGCAGATCCATCTGGTTAGCTGGATGGACTTTTTTGGTGTCAAAAACAATAGTTGACCTTTTGTAGTCAGTGATCTCTTTGTGTTGAGGCACCTGTGCTTGCAGAAATGCCAGATGCATTCTTCCTTTCTCTGTATCAAAAGATGATAACAGGCTGTGTTATGTTGTGGACGTTTGCTTCCAGAACTGAGCATAAGTGTTGTTGGTCAATATTTGGTTTTTCTTCTTGATCAAATCATATTTTTCGAAAATGTTCAGAGGTATAGATCCCTCTGGATTTTGGGTGGTAACAACTATATATGTCTTCTTCTTTGAAGAGAAGTGGACACTACCTGATGTTTTTCCTCAACCACTTTGGCAGAGTGGGGTTCTTCCTCACCAGACATGTGAGTAGTATGAGTGATTTTAGGTCTTTTACTGTATACTTGAAAATACTCCGCTGATACTTCAGTGAATGAAGGAGAGGCATCCTTCCTTGGCCTTTTTTCCTTTGGTACTTGCAGAGTGGTAGTCTGTGAGATAGTGACTGAAAAAGATTCATGTTGTTCAGTATCTACCAGGGTGTTTGCCTCCCACTCTGTCTGGTTCACTTACTTTTCAATCTCTGGTTTGAGGGTGTGAGCATAAGGTGAACTTTTGTTTTTAGATATCATCTCTGCAATGATCCTACTTGGATCATAATGCCAAATGAAACTGGTGATGAATTTCATTTCCTTTAATATTTTATCTGCCTCTTCCCCAACAACTTGATTGTTGCAGATAAATGGTCCTATTTGCCCTTTAATCCTCATCTGATTTTTTTTCTTCAAAGACACAAAATGAATGTCATCTAAATTTATCATCTGACGAATATAATCCAATGAAAATATCTAAACAGGAAAATACTTGGGCAATTTGTATGGGGCTAGCTCACACCCATACACTATGATCTCTGTGTGATTTTGATATAGGAACCAGTCCGCGGTCTTTGTGGGATCTGAAAGGTGAAGAACTCTTTTGATCTCCTCGTTTATCCTCGTCTCTGGTCTTCCAATGAGCATGCTTACCACTGGGTGATAAAACAACTCAATAAACTATTTAAAACTAAACTTGGTGGAGTTCCTTCTGAGTAGCGAAGTCCATAAGGTTACTTCCTGCGGTTTTCCGTCCTGGTCAATTTTATGCATGAGAAAGGAGAATTTGTCAGTTTGATAAAACATAAACATGTAGGCCATTATTGAAGAATACCGAAACATGCCTTCTGTGGGGAAATTTTACAGTTTCTCGTGCAAGTTTTCGGCCAAGAAACCGTTGTAGTCGAACAGGATGGAAACCTTCTCTTCAGCAGAGAAAATTGACAGGAAACCTAGGATAGGTTCATCCACCCATTCATCCGAGAAGTAACCGAGCAAACAAAACAATGATGAAATGATCTGGTTTCCCTTTTCTAAAAATATGGAGGAATGGTAAGGGGGATTCTTCTTGGGAAATTGGGCGTCTTGCGGGAGGAGAAGCTCAAAGATTTGCGCTCTTCGGGGAAAAGACAGGTTTTGATATATTTCTGTCAGAATTTCAATGGTGAGGGGAGTATAGGGGTCATCTATGGATACCTGCATCATTTGATCGATGGTCTCAGGTGTAATAGAGAAAAAGGTTTCTCCATAAGATGATATTATGGCTCTTTGATCTGGGAGGTAGTGCACTTAGCATTTGAGTGCAAATTCTGGAAAATGGTGGACTTGGGGAAAATGTTACAGAGGGATATTTGACTCCCAGAGCCCGATTTCATCGCTCTGATCGATGAATGTGTATTTAAACCATGGATGTAACTTGGTGACATCGAATTTTCACCTGGTTTCTGAGATTAAATAATCTTTGTCTGCTAATGGGATCTGGTCGAGATCAACAGGAGGTGGGAGGAAAGGATTTTTCTCAACATTTGACTTTTTAGATTTGGGCACCATTGATTTTCACTGGTACCTGCACACTGAACACATGCTAGTAGGTAAAAAGGCTATGTCAGGGTGAATTATTGCAGAGGTGAAGGAAAATGAGTCTCTGGTGCGCAGGGAGTATGAGCAGAATGCGAATGACGGGAACGCGGTTGGAATTTAGTGAACGAATATCCGTTGGGTGAAAAGGACAAGTCAGGAGAATAACATGTATGTAGCCAATAATAAATGGCCAACGGGTCTTTTAGAGCATGAGGGGGCAGGCGAAGGACGCTTCACGTGTGTACCCAGATGATGTGGAGGGTGGTGATTAGGGGGTAAATGAGCGAGATATGACCCGTAACGGTTAGATGGAGGGGACATGACGATGGGGTCATGAGATGGGACTTGCGAAGAGGGATTTTGGGTGTGACATATCGAGGTGGTGGCCATAAGATTGGAAAGGTTAAAGGTAGAACGTTCAAGGGGGGTCCGGAATCTCCTATGGACCGTCCATCTGCATGCTGTCGGGAAGGCCATAGATCTTAGCGCACAATTTAATTTCCATTTCGGACCCCCCCCCCCCCCCCCCCCCTCACTGTTAAAGGTAGAACGGTCAAGGGGGGTGTCCGAAAAATTATCTTAGCCATAGATCTGTGCGCCAACGACTCAACCGTAGATATTTGCACAAATTTTAATCTCCAGGCATGATTTAATATATGCAAAAAAACTTAGGCTTAGTGATTTTTGTGAGTTTTGGGCGTTGTTTCCCTTGATTTGTCATCATGGGGTTAGGAAAGCACCTGAAACATCAGAATCATACATTTTCTTCGAACACCATTCAAACTTTATTGAAAGAAAAGTTGGCTAGACTATGTCCTATCCTACCTACCTATACTTTTATCCCAGATTAAATTGTTGGACTAATATATTACTCTACCCTAGGGTTATTTGACCAAGATTAGATAGTTTGATCAAATTTATTCACTAGCTAATCTATCTACTTGGCTAAGATTAAACAGTTTAACCAAGCTTATTCATTACTCCTATCAACATCAATTCAAAAGGACCTGACCATGTTTAAACAGTATAGATCAATCCATTGTTATTGCATGGGGCTTTGTTCATTTTTTCTTTTATGCCCTCCTTATTCTTTTTCTTTCTTTTATTTTCTTTTCTTTTGAAAATAATTTGCATGAATGAAATAGTATTTTCAAGATAACAAACATCAATAGTGAAAATTTTCCATTCACCAGATGATCCTATAAATTATAGCGTTATAATAGTGCACAAGAAGAAACAGAACAAGCCACCTAGGCCTTGAAGAAAGTGCAAGGAGTACTCGTCGAACAATGCTAACTTGCAGAACAGGAGAAGTTTTCTCTCTAGGCAAAGTTTGAAGAAGAGAAAGCACAAACGCAACAAGAAAAATAACAGTTTCTCGTAGAGAAACTCGAAGTGAAAGAAGTAGTCAACAGAGCACTCCACTCTGTGATAAGATTATAACCACAGGCAGAAGACCGAGTAATGAATCAAGTAGAGAAGTTCGCAGAATCTATCCAACAGCTACAACAATGAATAACAGACTTATATCTTTGTACCATACTCGACACCCTACAAGATGTAAGGGATCAAAGAGAAGCAATTGCTCGAAGCGCAGTTGAAAGAATAAAAGTCCTTTCCATGGAATGCAAGCAACTGAGTGATCATAGTTCCTATATGTATGAGCGACTCACTAATAATCTAGAATTGAAGGCACTAGTGTCACAGCTATAGGAAGTGAAGCAACAAGAAGAGACAATACATGTGCATTTGAAGCCCCTGTTAGCTGTGGAAAGAATGAAGCGATCCCAAGAGTAGTGCACTGCCTAGCATCAGGTCCACACTATTTAGAGCAGATTTATGGAAGTAACTTAGAGGCTCCAACATGTACAGGATGAGGCTTACCAACTATTCACATAGATCGAAGGTTGAGGAGCCGAGCTGGAGAAAGTCGTCATTGTAGCTAAACATCGCCTAGAGGGACCTGCCAACGAAGGAGTCATACAAGAGTTTGTTGAACAGGAGGTCGTATCACAACAACAAGTCGAAGCAGATTGAGGAAAGCTCGAGGCTTTTGAAGCAGAACTAGTCTGATCAGAGTGACTCGGGATGAGTCACATGTGAGTGTTGGGGGCATGTTGGCCCTTGACCAAGTTTTGAGGATTATTGGTCATTTTTGACCTAATTTTGGGACTTCGACAGGCTATCGAAGGCGGAGCGCAAGACGAAGAAGATATCATGGGATCTCGACACCTTTTAGGGCCATTTTTGGGATTCAGGATTATGTAAAGGGCATGGAATGTCGACCCATGGGTTTACCCATGTTTAGGCCTATTTTATAATGTATAAATAAGAAACTAAGTGATTTAAGAAGAAGAGACCTAGTAGGCTGGTGTGCTAAGTGATAGAGTTCAATCTATGTGATCAAGAGTTGTAAGTGATTTGTGCATATTGTGTGAGGCTTGAAAGGCTAGTGCAAGTAACTGTAAGAGACTGTGTGAAGGCTTGGTGCTATACCCTAGCTAGAAGAAGGAGGATCTGGTGGTGTGCACGTAGATCTCCTATCTTCTACAGAGTATAACTTGGATGCTAGGTCCCTGAAAGAATCTTGACCAAATATAATAAAGAAGAGAAGAGTTTCTGGATGTAGCCCCAGGGTGGGGGTGAACCATGTACATGCTGTGTTGCTATGCTTTGTGTGATGTATTGATGCATTTACTTGCTTAGTTATTTATTGTAAATGAATGATCTGTTGATGCTTAGTGCTTAATAATATGGATGGATGTTAGATCTGACTTATGTACATATGCTTAGTGCTTAAATACCTTAGATCTGAATGAATATTGTGATACTATGTAATTAGGGTTTAATTGCGCTATAACTAAGACTGGATATTGATGAATGTTAAATGTTGAGTTCTCTGTTAAGTGTTAGAATCATAGATCTGTGTCCCAACTAAGGTTATAGAAATTTGAGTCATGCAACCACCCCTGCCTCTACCTCGGGTGAGACTTCATCTGTTTTGCAGGTGTTTTCGAAAGGGCCAGTAGCTGGGGTTTTGTTGGTGTGTTGTTGTAGTGTTGAACCCTGGTTCTGCCCTTGTGCCAACACACATATCACCTAAAATGGAATGACATGTGCTATCCATATAGAATAGTAATAATTGCATATTCACTGATCTTCATCCCTTTATATTGACGTTCCACATATCACCAGAAATGGCATGACATGTACTATCCATCTAGAATTTTCTTACTTGCATATTCACTTATCTTCATGCCTTTATACCTCAAACAAACTTGGGTCCCTTACTCATACCTTGGTGCTACCAGAGTTCACTACCGGACTTCTCCAAGGGTTGACATAAATCACTAAGGGGTGACATCAATCTACAATATCACTCTCCAAGGGTTGACATCAATGACAACCAACACTCCAAACCAATTTTCCATCAACCTAAGCCAACTATCGTACATAAATGACTTGATGCGTACATAAGATGAAAATGTGTTGGTTTACCATTACATTACTGACCCAGTTCTTACTGTTAGAAATGAAAGTTACACTTTTACTGCTAAAGTGAAAGCTCAGTACCCATCAATAGGTTTATGATATAAGTCTTAAAATGTGGTGTCAAATGGATAAAAATCGGTTCAACAATATCAAAACACAGGAAAATCTAGATGAAATTAATCAACAAAAGAGGTATTGTTTATCTTAGGTCATGGTTTTGAGGATTAGTGTTGATAGAAGGAATACTTAGTAAGAAAATGAAGTGAGTCTACCACTAGAATCAAGCTTTGCGAGTAGACCAAGGAGTTAAAAGCTTAAGATACAAGAACTTCTTAAATCCAAGCAAAAAACTCTGATAAAGCTATAATAGTATCGCAATCAAACATTCATTGTGATACAACTACAAAATATCATTTGAATCCTTCAATGAAAGTAAAATTTCAGAGTGAGAGAAAAAAGATGGCAAAAACAAGACTAACTTCCATTAAAAAAAAATTCATCAAATCTGATACATCAAAACTAGAGTAGGCTTTGTTTCATAAAAATCACTAAAAAAGTATTTTACATCAACCATTCGAACCTCTCAAATGGCTTCTAATGCTTCTTTTATAGCCTAGACAGGGAATGATATCATACAATGCAAGTTCATCCTCTAACATAGGATTCTTTCATCTTAAACTGAGGTAATAACACCTGTACAAACTAGCAAAAGAGGGGCATACCTAACAACCACTATGGCATCCATCCTATTTCTAGGAAGGTTAGCACCTGCCATTGGATTATGAAGAGGAGGATTGTAAATTCTAGGAGAATGAGGAGGAGATTGGGTCTTGATTAGTACAACTGTAGTCTTGATAATGTGTTTCTTGGGAGAAGGAGGATTTTAGGATGGATAAATTTCACTTTTAACAAGGAGAGGCTGAGTCTTGGAAGAGGATGGTGAAAATTCCAAGGGAAATTTGATTTCTTCTTCTTTGGTCACAACAATTTTAAGAGAGGGAGGAGATGGAGAACCCAAGGTAGGAAAATCTACTAAGCTCTCAAGTCTAAACCAGCTTACAACATCAGGAGAGGAAATAACTTCAAAACTTTCTTCTTTCAATTTGGGAGAAAAAGAAGAATATTCCACAGGGAAATCTTCAAGATTTAAATTTCTAGAAATTTCAACCTAGGGTAAAAGAGGAGTACTAGATATAGTTACTAGTGTTTTAAAAGTGGAATTAGGAAAATGACCAGTAGTACTTGTAACAATAGCCGAAAATCCTTCTTGAGAAGCTTTTCCCTTCTTGATGATCTTCTCTGGGTCAGCTTCAGGAGTAGCCAAAGGTAAATGTGGGGTAGACCTCGTGTGTCTGCCTTTAGGATCCACAACTGAAAAAGTGGAGTCATCGGGTGGAAACTAAAGTCTTCAATGTATTGATTACTATGCACCCTTAGAATCAATATTTCTTTGTCATTCAATCCAAGGGAAATTATTTCAATCCATTCCCCGGCAATGGCGCCAAGAATATTAGCACTGAAAGTTACACTTTGAATGCTAAAGTGCAAGATCAGTACCCATTAATAGGTTTATGAGATAAGTCTTAAAATGTGGTGTCAAATGGATAAAACTCAGTTTAGCAATATCAAAACACAAGAAAATCTAGATGAAATGCATTAGCAAAAGAGGTCTTGTTTAGCTTAGGTTGGGTTTTTGAGGATTAGTGTAGATAGAAGGAAGACTTAGTAAGAAAATGAAGTGAGTCTACCACTAGCAATCAAGATTTTCCAGTAGAACAAGCAGAGAAAAGAGTCAGATACAAGAACTTCTTAAATCCAAGCAAAAAACTTTGATAAAGCTATAACAGTATCACAATCAAACATTCATTGTAATACAACTACAAAATATCATTTGAATCCTTCAATGATAGTAAAATTTCAGAGTGAGAGAAATAAGATGAAAAAAATTAGACTAACTTCCATGAAACACGATTTTATCATGTCTGATACATCAAAACCAGAGTAGGCTCTGTTTCATAAAAATTACTAAAAAGGTCTTTTGCATCAACCATTCAAACCTCTAAAATGTCTTCTAATGCTTGTTTTATAGCCTATACAGGAAATGATAACATACAATGTGAGATCATTCTCTATCATATGATTCTTTCATCTTAAAATGAGGTAATAACACCTATACAAACTGAAAATAACAAACTGCTACAAAAAAGGCTAATGTTGGAAACTATCCTAACAACTTATTCTTGCATAATGAGGTGTTCTTTGAGTGCATTCCTTTTGTTGCCAAGTATCCTTTAGCTTTAAACTGACCTCCAAACAATTGTCCCATGCTCCCCTATCCATTTGGTTCCCATTGATATTCTTGAACCCATCAAAATAGGAGTTTGCAACGAATCCTGTAGCATTGACTGTATCAGCTAGTTCACAGTGGATTTCGTAGCAATGTTCGTAGCTTTTGACTTTGTAGACCAGTTTGTAGTGCCAGGCACTGCAAAATATCCTGTAGTTGCCCAATTTGTCAAGTTTAAGACCCAAAACCCCCCAAAACATTATCCAAAGTTAGGTATTCCTGTAGAAACCTCATAATATGGTGTATGAGTGAAAAAATAAGTTATGAGCAACATAATTCCTCAAAAATATTCAAAAAACAAGGAGCAATCATTTCAAAGCTGAGATTCCTTAATCTACTTCACTTCATCATTTTCTGAGCCCGGAGCTCCTCCTTGTGGTAGCTTGGGACAACATATTCAAATTTCTTTGGGCTATTTCTTCCTTAAAAGGCTGCAACTCCAACTTAAGTCTTCTGATCTGAGCTTGTAAATCCCTATTCTATCTGTATAAATCCTTAAGATGCCTATTGTTGATAGGCAAATTTGACATGCCATCAACTGGAAGAATAGATCCGGTCCGGGGTTGTCTAAATAACCCAAGACGTTTGGTGTAACCTATTCTGACAGGTTTAATGGCTCCGTTAGCCAACTAGGGTCCTAAATATAGAAAAATAAAATAAACTAACTAAAGAAAAGATTCTAACAGTTGATACAATAATTACAAATATTTATCTAAGAATGTGAATATACAAATGATTATGAACAGTTTATATACATTTTACAAGATTTGCATGAACAACACTTCTTTTTGGCTTTTGTTTTTTTAAATATATTAAATGAATAAATACTAAATGAATACGATTGAAACAGTGACAAAAAAACAGTCAAAGCTAATTAATGTAATCATTGTTTCATCCATAAACAACTTAACTAAATAACACACATAATAACCTGTCGCTGATCAACGAAACTGGTATTATCTTTCTGTGTTGTATGAGCTCATGCCTGTATTGTTGTTAAGGGAAACTTATAACAAAACAATACTAGCACTTCCAGAATACATTCAAAGAAGTATTTGATATTGGAGTAAAATAATAACAACAGGAAGACAACTAATTAAAAATCGTGTGATCTTAAGATAATCAATATTTAAGAACGAAAGAAAACTCAATTCTGAGTATTGATATTATCCATCATTTAACATTATAAATAAATTACACAATAATCAAATGATTGATTGATCACACATACAAAATAGAATAAGAAATTATGGAGTGCATATAACATTTAACAGTATGAAAACACCATATGATGACAAGCTAAAGCTAAAATCAACCATAATAATATTCTCATAATATAACATTAATGAAAGAACGAAATGGAATAAGCATCACACAGGTCTAAAGCCAAAGATGATATTCTTTCCCATATTCCTTCTCAAAATCACATGCCCATATTGAAGTCCTGGAAGAATTTTTGGGATATAGACTCTTAAAGATGGAAAAAATTAATTAATACATAAATGATAGAAATTAATTATGTATTGATAAAAAAGACTAAATCTAATTTAAATCCATGCATAATCAATTATTAAAAGAATATGAAGATATTATAATGAAAATAAAACCATTTTACTCATAGGACAAAAGCCATTAAGCAACCCGGAATTCCATATTATTCTTTGAAAATACTCGTCCATTCTTCCAAAGATTCCAACCATCCATTACTCCATTTGAAAAGAAGAAAAGTTTACAAAATAAATAATATACAAAAGAGAAAGGATTAAAATCCTCCTCTCAATTTCTTCAATCCCCCTGCCTGTACTGTCTCATATATTTATATAATGAATGAACAGTCTGGGCATCACTATTAATTTTCTCCACCTGAAATTTGCCTCATAAAAAGACATCAATATATCTCAAATCGTGCATTGTTTGGGGAAAATATCTATGTGTAAGGTAAATGGATCCATTTGGGTTCTGGGTTTGCAACCGTTTCTTCATATTCTTCATGGTTTGGCTGCAATCAGTTCTGCAAAATCGCATGTCTGATTTTGACGCCTTTCCAAATTTTATCTGTTGTTGCTCATAAAATTATTTGTAGCAATCCAAAATTATTTTTGGATCAATCATCTTGAACGTATTTGGATAATAAAATCAATCCATGATCATATCCGTATCAAATATTTGATAATAGAAACCTATGAAACAAAAAGAAACCTAAATTAATAACCTAAAAATTGTGAATAAAACAAAATCTAGAAAAATAAAAAATGAATTTAAACTAACTATAACTTATAAACAAACATTGTTTATAATTTGCTTTCAAATATAATCTTAAAATTCTAGAATCTTCAAGTTAATATAGAAGAGAAAAATATTAATTTTGATTTTTTACAAAATCAAGCAAATGATAGATAATTCTTTTATTATTATTATTTTGAAATGAGATGCAAAATGAAAAAAGAATTTAATTAATTAATATCACCAAATGATTTCATGAAAATGAGAAACCAACCAAGATATTATTTGATGAAGTATTTAACCCCTTATTCAAAATAGTCAAACTTGCTAATGAGCAAAATAAAGAACACATAATCATAATTTAAATGAAAGTAAACATTTGATAAAAATTAACGTTTTGTTTAAATTGAGATTTTTATGCTCGTTTCTAACTTTTGACATATACTCTTGTAATGAATATATCATACTATAGTGAATGTATTAAGTTTGTCTTAAAGGAAGCCAAGGTATGAAACTATTTGAAAAGGTTGATTC
Organism: Picea engelmannii; assembly: GCA_009831015.1. Taxonomy (NCBI): domain Eukaryota; kingdom Viridiplantae; phylum Streptophyta; class Pinopsida; order Pinales; family Pinaceae; genus Picea; species Picea engelmannii. The sequence goes on along the minus strand of ML780537.1, from coordinate 84,188 downwards.
TGTCGCTCATTATAATTATCAAGATTCTAACGGGGGGGCCCTTTAAATTTTGTAAAAATTTAGGGGGAGTTGTTGGGGCCCAAAAAATGGTGACTTACTGGGTGAAGCAATTATCTCTGATCTGGTAAGATTTCATCTCAGGAAGAAAAGAATAAGATTGATAAAAGGATTTAAGCTCTCTGAAATAAATTCACTCTGAGACCATATAGTATTAGGATAAGCTCAATGTTATAACCAGACAATAGAGTTTTATTTGCAAAATATTATGACCTCAAATAATGCCTTAATCAAAGAGTCACGATGTTTATAAAAGAACTTCAATACCGTTGACAGAGCCACTGCTACTAGCAGACGTCCATAGCCTCAACAGGGATGTCATTTAACCCACTCAAATGCTTTAATCCCATCCAATAGTTGTATCCACATGATGTATACTTCCATAAAAGTTAATTTAAAAACATATACCTGCTACCTCTCGACCCAACATTGCTTCGTTG
>ML780537.1:60957-83641 GCA_009831015.1 Picea engelmannii | reverse complement strand
CATTTAACCCACTCAAATGCTTTAATCCCATCCAATAGTTGTATCCACATGATGTATACTTCCATAAAAGTTAATTTAAAAACATATACCTGCTACCTCTCGACCCAACATTGCTTCGTTGCCAGCAGGTCTGTTCAGTACCCTAACGAAGTTGTCTTGGTATCATGTGTGCATTTACCCGCTGCCAGCGAGCCTATTCAGTACCCCAACGGGTTTACACACACTTCCCACACATAAGTGCTTTCAACCCTCTTATGCCACTTTTAAATAGTAATACAATTATAGATTTATTGATGAAAAAGAGAGCGGGGTGCTACTGGAGGTTAATTCCAATACAGGTGAATAGTTGATCATGTTATTTATTTGCTTTCAAAACTGGAAGTTTTATCATGGTTTAGATATTTTAGATTTCATTTAAGAAATCATCTAGAGAATGGGGAAGCACTTAAAAGTGATTCCTTAAGAATATGGACAGCATAAGAAGTTTAATGATCATCGTAATTCTCAAATATTTAAACCATATCTCTGGTCTAATACTCTGACAAAGACAATTTGAGGACAAAATGAAAGTGACAATTGACTTAAAAGTCAATTGTCTGAGCTATATCTTAATATCAAGACCTCTTTGAACTTATTTCAATTTGTTTTAAAAACACAAGTCTTAAAATAAATGTTTCCTTCAACAATAGCTCTTTGATCAGAAATATATTGATTCAAAAAGACAGATAAGAAGGAAACTCAATCAAAGCAATCAAAGAAAACAAAAAACACACAACAAATCAAATCAAATTTTATTAATGGGATTCAAAATCAGAAGTACACAAAATCAAAACAACAAAAGAAAACTTTTCAAGAAACGATTTTGGCCAAAGATAAACTTGAGATTTTGGATCCACTAGCATCTCACTGTAAAATAAAAGAAGAAATAAATCATATAAAATATCATGTGCGGGCAAGTTCTTTTCTTAATATAGTGATGCATGAGATGCTACTTTGACCAAGCATTATTATTCAAAATAAAATAGACTAAAAGAAAATAGAAAAATCCTTATTAAGATTAGTGCAGTCCTACTCATGGCACCTTGGGTCAGGGTTGAATTGATAGTTCAAATTTACTTATCTCTTTACTTTCCATTTAAAATTTCATGATGATACTACGTTTTCGAAAAGAAATATTCAATGAAAAGAAAAGAGAAAAAGATTTAAAGTGGACTTCCCTGACAACATTCATATTATGGTTATCTTGGTGTACCCACTTGTGTTCATAACTGCATTATTACACAAAGAAATATTGATAAATAAAAATAAATGAAACCTACTCCTAAACCTACTATAAACTACTAAATAGATCAAAACTCTAAGTAAAATCATATTTCCAATGTAGCCACAAGAGCATCTTCAATCTTGTATGGCATAGAAAATTGAAAATCAGAATAAAAGAATGTAGTATTTGTAGATGAAAAATAAATATGTCATGCTTACCTCCTATATATTCATTTAAAAACAAAACAAGCACGACCTTACCATTCTTTTGAAAATTCTTGATGTATGAATCCTCCAACCATTCTGCAATCTGGCCGTGATATGGGCCATAATGGCATGGAAGAACATAAGTAAGTTTGGAAAACTTGTCAATATTATGGGGACCTGACATAATCATGTGCCAAGGTCAAACTGCCACATCCTCCTGACAATTCTCCAAGTGTTCATCAATTTCTTCACATGAAGAATCTAAGAGAATCATGTTATGATTACTTCCTAGATATTTAGGTAAAAACAAAGCAAGAACAACTTTATCTTTATTATGTATATTTTTCATATACGAATATTCAAGCCAATCTAAGATCATGTCTTAAAAATTAGGATGCAAACTATGAATTTGATTAAATGTATATATCAATGGGGAACACATCATAAGAGGATTCATGACATCAGTTAGATTATTGGTTTGAACGCTTCCTTTGATGATATTGATCGTTTCAAAATGTGAAGCATAAACATTAAAATTTGAACTAATCAAAGAATGAATATGCAAGGTAGAATATTTGATCTCCATAAGGATGAGTGCATTGTCTTTTTCAACAATAAATCATGTAAAATCATCTTGCAACATGTCATTTTTCCATGTGAGTGACAAAAGTGAAAGAGCATCAAATCCAACTTCATAAATGTTATGTTTGGAATAAATTTCACCAAATTTTGGCATATCGAAAAGATTTGATTGTGATGGAAAAGAGTAAGATACTGTGGGTAAAGTATCAAGTCCACCAAGATCTAAGAAGAGATCGGGATATAAACAGTAAAAGGAATCAGAAATGAGCACATGAAAATAATATCTTGAGATATGATATTTAACAATGGTATTCTCAAGACATTCCTCTTCATTTTCCTTAAAACTTTCACTCCGTTTTGGTGATAAATTCTTCAACATAATACGATCATCTAAATTTGCCTCCTGTAGGATAGACAATTCAAAACTTTCATGAAAAACATTTGATCTTTCATGTTGATAAGGTACAATTTGTAGATGAGGGTTTAAGGTTTATTCTTCCAATTGCAGATCTACATCTCTAATCAGTTTCATTGGAATGTTAGAATTCTTAAGATCATTTTCGTCACCTAAGTGTTCTTCAATAACTAAATTTAAGTACTGATTAGAGCAAGAGTTAGAAGAATATGGACATTCACCTTCACCCAACATCAAATATTCTTTCACGATGGTCGAGGACTGAATATGCAATGATTTAGAGGAAAAACTAGTTTGATTGTCAGTAAGAACATTTTCAATAGATTCTACCTCCCTTGCTTGTTGAAATTTTCGGATGGATTCCTCTCATCCTGTAAACAAAATTCTTCTCACAATTGAGTCATAGTATTTGCAACCGATTCATCATTCGCGATTGAATGTGACTGGATGAAAAGGACGCAAGCATCATAGAGGAGATTTAGTACAAATGACATGTCATCAAGATTAAATTTATAGAGAACATGATAGATTCTTGTTGAAAATATTTCTGGAGATGAATTGCCATTCATTAGTAAAGTCTAAAATTCTTCAAATAATTGATTGTAATTATATTTTTCAAAATCATCTAAAAATTCATCTACAAACTAAAACCAATCAATAATGTGATATGTTGGAAAAGACTCAAACCAATGTTTAATCCGACCCCTTAAAGTGAAAGCAAACAATCTTCATAAAACCTTTAAATCAGAAATGTCATTCTTGATGCATTTACACCAAAAATTGTTAAGATGGTCTTTTGCAGATACATCCCCCCCACCATCAAAGGTGAGTTTGGATAAGAGAGAGACTGTCTTGTTGGGAATATCAGGTAATGAGAAGTAGAAAGCATGTTCCAACACAGTGATTTGGGGATCCATGGGAAATTAAATAAATTCAAAACAAAGACTCCTACAAGGCTAGCTTGTCAGTGTAGCCTGCCTTCTAGTGCATTTCAAGATGACACAAGAAAATTTTATAAATCTGGAATTATAACAGGCTCAGGGGTAAAAATTTTAATCATTAAATTTACCTTTGCCCTCCTTCTAGTGCCATTTGTTGATGGGCAAATTTGACATGCCGTCAACTGGAAGAATAGATCCAGTCCAGGGTTGTCTAAATAACCCAAGTTGTTTGGTGTAACCTATTTTGACGGGTTTAATGGCTCCGTTAGCCAACTAGGGTCCTAAATATAGAAAAATAAAACAAACTAACTAAAGAAAAGATTCTGACAATCGACACAATAATTACAAATATTTATCTAAGAATGTGAATATACAAATGATTATGAACAATTTATATATAGTTTACAAGATTTGCATGAACAACACTTCTTTTTTTAAATATATTAAACAAATAAATACTAAATGAATACAATTGAAACAGTGACACAAAAACAGTCAAAGCTAATTAATGTAATCATTGTTTCATCCATAAATAACTTAACTAAATAACACACATAATAACCTGTCGCTGATCAACGAAACTGGTATTATATTTTTGTGTTGTATGAACTCCTGCCTGTACTGCTGTTAAGGGAAACCTATAACAGAACAATACTAGCACTTCCATAATACATTCAAAGAAGTATTTGATATTGGAGTAAATTAATAACAACATGAAGACAACTAATTAAAAATCGTGTGATCTTAAGATAATCAATATTTAAGAACGAAAGAAAACTCAATTCTGAGTATTGATATTATCCGTCATTTAACATTAGAAATAAATTCCACAATAATCAAATGATCGATTGATCACACATAAAAAATAGACTAAGAAATTATGGAGAGCATATAACATTTAACAGTATGAAAACACCATATGATGACAAGATAAAGCTAAAATCAACCATAATAATATTCTCATAATATAACAATAACGAAAGAACAAAATGGAATAAGCATCACACAGGTCTAAAGCCAAAGATGAATTTCTTTCCTATATTCTTTCTCAAAATCACATGCCCATACTGTAGTCCTGGAAGAATTTTTGGGATAATAGACTCTTAAAGATGGAAAAAAATAATTAATACATAAATGATAGCAATTAATTCTGCATTGATAAAAAATACTAAAGCTAATTTAAATCAATGCATAATCAATTATTAAAAGAATATGAAGATATTATAATGAAAATAAAACCATTTTACTCACAGGACAAAAGCCATTAAGCAACCTAAAATTCCATATTCTTCTTTGAAAATACTTGTCCATTCTCCCAAAGATTCCAACCATCCATTACTCCATTTGAAAATAAGAAAAGTTTACAAAAGAAATAATATACAAAAGAGAAAGCATTGAAATCCTCCTCTCAATTTCTTCAATCCCCCTGCCTGTACTATCTCATATATTTATACAATGAATGAACAGTCTGGGCGTCACTATTAATTTTCTCCACCTCAAATTTGTGTCATAAAAGGACATCAATATCTCTCAAATCATCCATTGTTTTGGGAAAAAATCTATGCGGAAGGTAAATGGGTCCATTTGGGTTCTGGGTTTTCAATCGTTTCTTCAAATTCTTCACGGTTTGGCTGCAATCAGTTTTTCAAAACCGCCTTTCTGATCTTGACAAAAATTGTGAATAAAACAAAATCTAGAAAAATAAAAAATGAATTTAAACTAACTATAACTTATAAACAAACATTGTTTATAATTTTCTTTCAAATATGATCTTAAAATTCTAGAAGCTTCAAGTTAATGGAGAAGATAAAAATATTAATTTTGATTTTTTACAAAATCAAGCAAATGATAGATAATTCTTTTATTATTATTATTTTGAAATGAGATGCAAAATGAAAAAATAATTTAATTAATTAATATCACCAAATGATTTCATGAAAATGAGAAACCAACCAAGATATTATTTGATGAAGTATTGAATCCATTATTCAAAATAGTCAAACTTGCTAATGAGCAAAATAAAGAACACATAATCATAATTTAAATAAAAGTAAACATTTGATAAAAATTAACATTTTGTTTAAATTGAGATTTTTATGCTCGTTTCTAACTTTTGACATATACTCTTGTAATGAATATATCATACTATAGTGAATGTCTTAAGTTTTTCTCAAAGCAAGCCAAGGTATGGAACTATTTGAAAAGGTTGATTCTGTAGCTCATTATAATTATCAAGATTCTAACGGGGGGGCCCTTTAAATTTTGTAAAACTTTAGGGGGAGTTGTTGGGGCCCAACACCTATGGAGGGGCATAAATCAATTTTCTACAAACCTGGCCTCATCAATATTTTTTTGATACATATCCATCAGGACACTCAACCTTTTCCTCTCAGCCAACCCTTCTCCCTTCAAGTTATCAATCTCCTTTCTGGCTTCTTTGAGCCGTCTGTTCAGTCTCTCTTGAAGATAGGGTTTTCAAGAGGAGTAGTTATATCTATCACCTCAATGTGTTTTTCAACAACTTCCACTTTACCTTTACCCTTTTACTTGATGGGGGATTTTATTATGTCTTCTTTTTCAACACCTTTTTTCTTAGCAAAAGACCTGGTGAAGGGCCTCCTAGATTTAGCTTCAACTACAACAGTTGGTGAGGGGAAGAGTAGCCTTCTTCCTTTTGTGCCTGTCGCTCTAGTTGATGGAGTTTTTATTGTTTCTGGAGCTGGCTGAGGTGAAAAATACCTTTGTGGAGAGTAATGATATCCACCTTCTTATTTTTACTTAGGAGCCTCATCATTTTTAGCAATGTATTTTCTCTTCCTCTTCCTACTTGTCTTTGTGTGAACAATCTTTTCTTCCTGAAGAGGAATCTGCACTTTAGATTGTGGAGTAGGAGAAACATTCAATTGTAAATGTGCAGAGGAAATGCACTGATCCCATTCAATGTTTTTCTTCCTTAACTCCTCCATCACAAGAATTTTAATCAACCTTGAGTAAAATAAAATTGTGTTGATAACCTTGGACTTAGCTTGTACTCTGTCATCCATTTTCCCAATACTTCTCAACAAATAGAAAGGGTGATTCACAAGGTCTTTGTCTATGAAGTGCAGTAAAAGTCTAATGTGGTACCGATAAATAATATTGAACTTTCCCTCACAAGTGAAATATCTTTGGATCACCCTCAACATATTATCAAATCCTTCAACCACGTGGCTCCTAGGAACTCCCTTTGATAGGTTATCTCCCTGATATTCTGGTTTAAGGAATTCTTTAGAGAAGGATGCATTTAGATTCATGGATTTAAACTATCTTTCACCAATGTTTGGTATCTTAGTATTTGTTTCTATGGTTTCTTCAACTACCTCAAGTTCAAGATTCCCCACCTTAGTTTTGGTTCCATTAAAATTCAAGGAAAAATCTCTAGCTACTTCAGGGTTCCCCCTCTGCATCTTCTGACAGAAATTGAAATATCCCAGTATTTGGAAGACCTCTCTGATCAGTGTCTCAGAAACAAACAATTGCATGTCATAGGGTTTTGTCCTCACTATTCCCCCATCCTTGTGATCTTTCTTCTGTTGTGGAGTATCCATTGACATTATAGGAAGAAAACTAAGACAACAATTTGAGTGATGCTAGAGGAAAAATAGAAATACATAGGTCTTATGGTTTGGATGGATAATCTTTTTCAAAGATGGATTCTATCTAGGGTTTTAATTTTCTTTAGCCTATTTGACCTCTAATATTATGAAGGGGCTGTTGATAGTTAGAAAATGGAATAAGAACGTGCAATAAAATGGAGATACGAGGAGAAAACTTGCTGCAAAATATTTTGTTCAATACCTCACCCTCACTTTTACAAAATCATCATAACTTTATCAGCAAAGTTCTTTTCAATTTCCAAAAAAAAATAGATAGACTTTAGACTTGAAATGAGAATGGAAATATTAATGGTAACCAACTAGTTTAGGTTATGAGGTAAGTGAATAATAGTGTTGAGTTGTTTCACAGGGTTTGCAGTGCAAAAACAGGGGATTCATAGCATGATTCCCAGTGTAGGCAGGAAGAGCCAAGTAAGGGATAGTCAAGGTGGCATGGCAGTAAGGGTTTCTTAATATTTAGTAAAATAGGCTAAGAGATCTGCAAATGGTCGAGAATGATGATAAAATAGGTAAGAGGGATGGTTGGTAGCGTGGATCACCAATTCGCAGCGCTTAGGAGAATAAATTACAAGCACAACCCTTTAAATTTCTTCAACAGGGCTTAAAAATCTTATGGAGTACCTAGAGGTTGAGGCTTAAAAGTTGATATTATTAAGCTTGGATGAATCCACCTGCAACTGGTCTAACCTCCAACTTACTTTCGCCAACCAGTTTGCAACAATTTCCGCAGTGCCTATCTGAAAACACTTATTTTTGCAGTGTCGAGCTAGGAACAATTCGAAATCTTGGGAAAACAGTTAGAAGAGATTTAAATGATGAAATCCCATATTATTTCCTTAAAAAACATGAGTGTCGAAAACAACGATATCGGCTAACAAAGCATCATAAGTGAAATTATGGCAATGAGAGAAAAGTGTACTTGATATGAGCTATGAAATGTCCTGATGAGGTGGCAGCGTACAAAAAGAACTTGATTTGACCTTCTAATCGGTAGAGGGACAAAGTTTAGGGGTTTTAGTACATCATGGAAGTGGTGACATGTTAGGGTGGTGGTGGCATAAGGATGATGGATTGTCTAACCATGTCATAAATCTGAAGACATAAACCAAGAATTTGGGCCAACATCATCCTTAACTTTATTTGTGCTAATACCTAAGAAAGCTATAAGGAAGAGGACAAAAGTAAAAATTAAACAACACTAAGGATAAAAATAAAAAACCTCAGGCTGAATTGACCCAAATTATTCCATGTGATAACATTGGCTCCATAGGGGATGGCATGCTCCCTGTGAGCTGCCAAGAACAAATAGCTTCAGTGTCTTATCCTAGGGCTATGGGGTCATTTATTCAAATAGAAAGAAAAACAAAAATGATATTTACAATGGAGGGGACAGACACTCATGTCTTAAGAAAAATACTTCTTCATAAAATGCCCATTAACCGGGCCACCAAATACTTCAAAGTCTTCCAAGTTCTGCAGTTTATAAGTATTATTTTGAAAAACTTCAGAAATATTGAAAGGACCAATCCACAAGGATTCAAATTTACCATGTTTTCCTTTTTCTTGCTTGGGTGCATCCCACTTGAGCACCAGATCTCTGAGCTGGAAATCTTCTTTGTTTACCTTCTTATCAAAATCTTGCTTAATCTTCTGTTGATGGCTCTGTGCTTTATCAAGGAGTTGCTCCTTGGTCTGTTATACTTCAACTAGCTAATGCATCCTTCTAACCATATCATCTGGTTCTCCTTGTTGATACTGAAGGAAATTTTCCATAGGTAAGGAAAGCTGAGTAGGAAAATAGCTTCAGTCCCATAAACAAGATGAAAAGGGGAAATACCAAGTGATCTCTTTGTAGTGACTTTATCAGCCCATAAGGAAAATTTCATCTTTGAGTCCCATGCTTTATTTTTTTCCTCCAGTAACGTCTTGATGATATTTACAAGGATCTTGTTAGAATATTCTGCTAAACAATTTCCTTGGGGGTAATAAGGGGTAGAATGAACTAGTTGAATCCCATATTTCTCACAAAATTTCACCAATGGTTCAACTTTGAAAGATGCATCATTATCAGTAACAATCTTGCTTGGGAAACCAAACCTTGACATAATATCTTCAAGAAAACCAATGATTTCCTTGTTTGAGGCACTCTTTGTAGGAATGGCTTCTATCCATGTGGTGACAAATTCAGTTGCAGTCAAAATCCACCGATGTTGACCACTTGACGATGGATGCATTTCCCCAATGAAGTCAAGTCCCCACTGCTAGAAAGGACCAGAAACCACCGCAGGCTTCAAAGGAAAAGATTTTAGTTGTTTCTTTCCTGAAAACTTCTGAAATTCATCATAGGCCCTAATATTTTCACAAACATCAGTAAAATGGCTAGGCTAAAAATACCCATCTCTGAGGATCTTATATGTTTTGGTTCTCCAAAAGTGATGACCCCCACATAAGTTGTCATGAAAATATATCATGGCCTTTTGAGCCTCTTGTGGATCTATAGATCTCAATAGAACCCCTAGAGGATATTTCCAATACAATATATGATCAATGAGACAATATCTAATTTCCTTTAGTTTCAAATCTCTCACCTTGTTCTTCTCCAAACCATCAAGAGGCTGCAAATTTTGCAGTAAATAAATGATGTCTTTGTACCAAGTGCATTCTGCTAAGTTGGGACTGATATGAAAACTTTCAACAGAAGTATCAATTTGTTGATTTGCAAAGTTGAGGTTCATGAAATTAACCCCCAGTGCTTTGCAATTTGATTCAACCAGCAATCTATCTAAACATTTCCCTTTCACCAACTTAATAGGCTTCATTTCTAGGTCAAATGCCAGAATTTTGGAAATCCATTTTCTCCTCTTTCCATTTATGTCAGGATGGATAAGTATTTCCTTCATAGAGGTCGATGGGACATAGGCAATAATCTTGGAATGCAGAATGTATACCTTGAAGGATTTAAGGGCTTTAACCAAAGCATAATCTTGTTTTTCCATAATATCATACCTCATCTCTGCATCCCTTAATTCCTCGCTGGAAAAGGAAATAGGTTTCTCCATCCCATTTGTGTTTTTTTCTGAAGAAGGACAACAACCAATGTGTCATGTGAGGCAAAGGAAAATATCAGAAATTCCTTTGAATAATCAGGGTTAATGAGAACAGGTGCTTCAGTCAATGCCTATTTGATTTGGTCAAAATAATTTTGAGCTTCAATAGTCCATTTCACCTCATTTCCCTTTCTAAGCATAGATGTGATGTACTTAACCAATTCAGCAAAGTTAGAGATGGATCTTCTCAAAAAAATTATTTTACCCAAGAAATATTGGATCTCCTTCTTGGATCTAGGAAGAGACAGAGTCTAGATGTCCTCTACTTTACTTGGATCAATAATTATCCCTTTTATTGATACAATGTGTCCCAACAACTTGCCTTCTTTCATAGAAAACAAATACTTCTTAGGATTGAGAGACAACCCAAACTTTCTACACTTCAGGAAAAGTTTCTTCAAATGATGATAATGTTCCTTCTCAGATCTAGAGAACAATGTAATGTCATCTAGATAGATGACCACAAACTTTTCCTTCTCCCCAATGAAGGAAATATCCATTGCTCCCTGAAAGGTTTCTCCTGCATTCATTAGACCAAAGGGAATTTTAGCATACATGAATGTGGCCCGAGTGGTGAAAATTTTCTTCTCTCTATCTCCAGGTAGGACAGAGATCTGATTGTAGCCTGAGAATCCATCAATCACAGACATCCTTGTTGAACCGATCACTCTCTGTAAAATATGTTCCATCTTAGGCAAGGGATAGTTATCTTTCTTCCAGCTTCTATTAAGATTTATGAAATCAACACAAAGTCTGATTTCACCATTCTTTTTCCTCACAGGGACTAGGTTGGCCACCCACTCTGAGTACGTTAAAGGTATGATGATCTTAGCATCAAGCAGTTTCTTGACTTCCTTTTCCATAATAGGCAACAACATGGGATTTATCTGTCTAAGTTTATGCTTAAATGGATTGGTCTCATCTTTAAAAGGGATCCTATGTTCAATGATCCTTGTATAATAGGTTTTTAGATCTTCATATTTCCAAGAAAATACATCAACAAAATCCTTTAGTAAATTCACATACTCAACCCTTTGCTCCGTTGATAAATTGCTAGACAATTTGACATATTTGGGATTTTCCTCTATACCTAAGTTGCATTGTGTCACATCAGCTTATTCATTTGAAACTTTAAACTTCACAGGAACATCATTTTTGTCAAATAATCTCTCCAAAGGAACCAATCCTTTTGGAATATGGTTACTAGGAAATTGGACAATCTTGTGGTTTGCAATTTTGTTGAGGAAAAAATCAGCATGTGGGATTTTTGTATCATCATGATCTTGATCAATGTGAAGAGAAGAAAACTCTTCTACTATTTCCAGGAATCTCTTGATCTCAAGATCATCCTCAAATACCTTCCAATGTTTGACATTGTCAGGTATAGAGGATCTATACTTTACTTCCACATCATATTTGAGCTTGGGGGGCAAAGGGATCTTGGAGTTACTTGTAGAAACAGTCAAAGGATATACCATAGAATTTTCTTCTCTGGGAACAAAAGAGATGTTAAAATCTAAGAAAAACATTATCAATAAGATCCCAAACTTCATTTTTGTAATTCCTTAAACTGGGGTGTTTTGCTTGATACATATTTTTAACCTGATGCACAATTAGTTCAACATCCCCAAACATTGTTAACTCCTCAATCTTCATATCTTTAGCAACCCTCAAACCCAAAACAAGAGCCTCATACTCTGCTACATTATTTGTAGTTTCAAATTCTAGTTTATAAGAAAAAGATATGATTTATTGAGTTGGGGAGATAAGGACCACTACAACACCAACACTTTCTTTAGAATAGTCCCCATCAAAACACATCTTCCAAACTGGGGTATTTTGAGGAGGTGTCTCACAAGTTTTAATAGGTTGTTTTCTGATTTCAATAGATGATTAAGGAGCATCGGTGAGTTGTAAGATACTGGATCCTAGATCAGTGTCAACTGCAAAAATGGGGTGGTTTGTAGGATTAGCTTCATCACTGATGATGTAAGATAGTTATGCTTCCCTATAAATCCTTCTGTTCTCTCCTCCAAATATAGGAATTGTGGCATATGAAAGGTCCATCTGCAAAGTTCCCTCTAGTCTCTTGATCCAATATCTTGACAATAGCATCCCAAACTTAGGGGGGACATCAGACACCACAATATCCATGACCACACTCTTCATGGGTAATTGAAACAGGGTAGCAACCAGGCCTTTGATAACTCCAAGACATTTCACTTTTCTGGAGTCAAATGAGTATAGGTCATGAGAGGTTTTAGTAATTTCTAGAACAAACTCATCCGTGACATTTTTAGGCATAAGGTTATGAGATGAACCTGAGTCCATCAAGCAATTGTGAAAATATTTATCATGAATATTCAATGATGTGTAAAATGGAGGAGAAGAGTCATACTTGTCTTCTACCAAAGGTCCCAATATGATTATTGGTTTTTCATCTTGTAGGTTCACTGAGTCTATGAAATTGGAGGAAGATTCGGATTGCAACATCTTGGAAATATATCTTTTGAGCTCTTCATTTTTTATCAGTTCTAAAAATGGTAATGGAATTTTTATCTTTTGAATTTCATTCTCAAAACTAAAAGAAGAGGGAGATTTCATAATCTCCTTAATTTCTATAACATGGGTCTTAATCACTATTTGATGGTTTTGTTCTTCTTTTTATTTGCTAGTAGAAACCACAGTCTTAGGAGAATTTCCAATTTTGTTGGGATGATTTGATATACTAGGCTTCCCCTCCTTCTTCTTTGACCTTAAGTTGTATTTATTTTAGTTTTCAATAGCTTTTTCCGCTATACTCAATTCATTCAATTGATTGTCCATAAGAGACTCCTCATATGCAGACTGCGTTAGATGAGGGGATGGGGAGGTATCAACCACACATTGAATTTATGGATATGTTTATTCATCCTTTCCTACTTCATCATCAACCATGTTATTTTTGAAGAGGGGTCTGAACTTTTTGCTCATCCCTATTTCTTTGATCTCTTTGAAGGATCTGAGGGGCATTATTTTGTCTCCTGAAATTTCCTCTGTTATCAGTATTTTGTGTATTTCTATAATTTTGTTTTCCCTCAAGCTTCATTTTTTCCATTTCAGCAAAAAGTGATTTAACCAGTTTTGTTGGTTCATCTACTTGAGGGTTAATACTAGAAGAATCAGAGGTTGATACTTCAGCCCTATTTTTTCTCCTATCACTATCATATTTTCCCCTGAGCTTATCAACTACCAATATGTTTGATTCTACCTCCAAGGTTGCATATTGCATATGAGCTAGTGAGGTAGATCTCCTTTATCTTAACAAGAGGAAAAACTCAGGGTCAAAAGCACTGACATAGGTTAAATTGGAAAAAGTTTCAGTGGGTTTAATTTCTGTTGGGATTCTGTTTTACATTTTGTTAAATCTCATTGAAAAATTTGAAACAGATTCCCCTTCTTTTCTCTTGAGTGACCCAAACTCTGTAATATAATATAAGAAATCTTTATTATATCCCCAATGCCTTAGAAAGGCATCATCCAGAGCTTCAATTCCAACAATAGATCTAGGAATTAAAACCCTAGATCATTTCCTAGCCTCACCATCAAGGATTTGTACAAAAATCTCATCCAAACATCCTCATTCTCTATATTAAGATTGTCAACATAGCTATAAAATGTTGCAAGTTGTTCCTCTGCAATTATGTCCTCTTACCCTGTAAAATTGGGCATGTACTTAAGATAGTCTCCAACTACAAGAGCATTCATAGGCTAAGGTAGCACAAGAGGGCATACCTGGCAGCCACTATGGCATCCATCCTATTTATAGGAAGGTTAGCACCTGCGATTGGATTATGAAGAGGATGAGTATAAATTCTAGGAGAATGAGGAGGAGATTGGGTCTTGATTGGTACAACTATAGTATTGATAATGTGTATCTTGGGAGAAGGAGGAATATAGGATGTGTTATCGCACAGTTTGTAGTTTAGGTCATAGGCTAAAGGATAGAGGACAAACAGGCGCAACAAGAACCTTCCCCACCCAATGTCACCTCGATGGGGAGGTTATTTCTATTTAGGGAGGTTAGCCCAAAGTTCTCTCCTCGCAGGTTACCATCAATGTCAGATAGTCTGACTAATCAGCCAATAAAAGAAGTGTATGACCTATTGAAAACACATGCTCGGAACAAGACAATAGCAACACAATATATATATACTTGCAAGCTATAACTCAAAGGGTTAGTACTTCTCTAACTATCTGATTTCATTCAATAAGCAATGCAATAGATACAAGATGAAGTCAACGTTTTGTTAATTAGCCTATAAAAGATTATCAACTCATCAATATCTACCAAAATGACCAAGCCAACAGTATATTCAATCAATAATTTGTTCAATAAATGCTTGACATCATCCCTCAATTGCTTATATTACACCTTTGCTGCGTCAAGATGAGATATTCAACTATGATGTTAGCCTTTGTTAGGTTATCAATGTTAGTTAGGGTTTTAAATTTAGGGTTTTAAAGGTAGTTTTTGTACACTAGAGGCTCAACGTTGGAGATCTAATCAGTGCCTTAGGGTATATGGAGTCAAAAGTAAGGGCACAAGATCACAGGAGGATGAAAACTTAGAGACTGGAAGGTAGGGTTCTATGGTGCTGCAAAGGCAGGGCCCTAGAATCAAAACCCTAGGGGAAAGAGGCTCACTCCGGTGTTGCTTAAGCAAGGCCTCATGCTCTTTCCTCCTTCTCTAAATAAACTTGGCAAAATGGCTAGCTCAAAGTATAAATTTAAAGGATAAAGTGTTGCAATGGCAAGGCCTTCAAACCCTAGAAGGTGAAATCCTAGGTGTAGTCAATCTAGGCCTAGGACGTCTCCTCTTTTCAACCTATAACTTCAATGCTAGCTCAGAAAAAAGGAAGACAAGTGTAGCAACGGCTAGGCTCTATCTTCTTTCTTCAATGACTGAAAACTATTTCTCAACAAGGGGACATGTAAGAATGACCTACTTGTGTGCTTGTTACCTAGGGTTTTAAATCAGCAATATAATAAGAAAATGTAAGAAATTATACCTACAACCATTCATTTAAGAAGTTTTGCATGAAAATTTACTTACATGTCATGAAGAAAGCACAAGAAAACCCTAGTTGTAAACCTTCCTTGAGAGAAATGCCATAAATGCCAAGAAAAATCCTCCAAGAACAAGTGCGCCTCACTTAAACACCAAAATTACCCTAGTAGGGTGCAATAAATCAGATCTCACAAGAGAGTGAGTTGTGTTATGTCAAAATGAGGGATAAACATCCTCAATATATATCATTCCATGACCTTTAATTTACAAATTTGGTCATTAAAACAACCGACAAGGCTGACTACAAAAATTACACTGTTTTTACATTAACTGCTAAGAAAAAGACAAAATGAGAAAAAGGTGGGACGTCAAGCCCTTCTGAGGGAGACGTTGGCCCTTTTTGGGCTAGTCCAGCATCCAGAAGCCAGGTTTTAGCCCTTTTAGGGCTCCTCAAAGCTGCCACACATGCCAGTAATCCCATCAAACTGCCACACGCTTAAGATGACATCCAGATCTTCTGGGTGACGTCCTGTCCATCAAGAGGAAAACGTTCCATCTAAAGTGGGTCATCCCCCCTAGGTTGGGCTCAGCCAAAGTGTCCTGGGTGGAACGTCCTTCTTTCCCTTGTGTGCAAAGGCTCATCATATCACTATCCTGTCTCTACCCCTGATGGGATCCCAACAACCATCTGATGGGCTCTTCAACCCCATGGAGGTCCGAGCTAATCATCTCCCCATGTGTATCGGTCTAGTGGTACCTGTCCGTCGGGCATGGTCCTGCACATCAAAAACTTCGCCCTCCATGGGCTCATTATTCCTCGGGATCATAGCAATGTCAATCATATTTCATCATTAATTTCATCAAATGCATGCATGAGACCCCTAGCATATCATCTAATAGCTCAAAGACATTACACTGACCTACTATACAAAGCCGAAGAAAAGACAAAGTGCCCTGTTGGGCCAGCATCCATAAGAAGAGGAAAGTTTCCAAAGGACATCATTCAAGCCATGTAACATGAGGTGGTATGGTCTAAGGATGTGCAGTCATAGTGAAGACCAAGGGTAGGTATTGTTCTTGGGTGCCTTTGTAAGAGGCGAGTTGTACCTGACATGGATGCAGTTCTTTCCAATCCCTTTATTGCCTTTGTTCTTTCTTTTATTTATTACTTTTTCTTTCTTTTTTTCTTCAAGGTCTGACCAGAGGACACTGCCTTGGCGTGGTGACTAGAGCTGAAAGTGTTACCCATGAGTATTTTCATAGAAATGATAAGGTTGGCTCGTGATGAGACCCCCTTTCCCTTGGCCATGCAACCAAGGGTCATTGCCCTGGCGTGGTGACCAGATAATGGTAATGTCATACTGCTAGATACCTATGAACATAATGGGCCAGCTCATGATGAGACCTCCCATCCTCTTGGCCAGGTCTTGTTTTATTATTTTTCTTTGGGTCCCTTTTGTTTCTTATTGAGAGGCCTTTTATTGCCTTCTTGGGGATCCCTGGGCGAGGCATCTCTAGATTTTATTTCTTATGGATTTTATCTTTTACCAGTTGATTTTACCTCTTGGGCCTTTAGCCCCTTCTTCCCACAGGACAAAGTGTAACCCCTCAAATACATCATCCTAATGCCCAGACTAGGGGAATGGGATGGATGTAAAATGATAATATGGTGGGAGAGGATGATGGCTCTTCAAATCCTCCCTGGTGGCTAACCAAAACCTATGGGTATGAGCTTGCTAGGGCACCCCGTTAATCCCCCAACAATGGTCAAGTGGGTTAGTGTAAGATCCAAGAAGTTGTTAGAAATGTAAGGATCCTGATGCATATATCTGAAAGTTATAATGATCAAACATGACACATACCATGATACCTGGACCAATTACCTCATGGAGAAAGAGTGTTCTCCGAAGCAAGTCCAAGCCGATGGTGATGGATGTTGCTGGTGCTGACGGGACAAGTTTGATGAAGAGGAAGAAGGATGGGCCCTCCAAGGCTATGCTCAGGTCAATCCTGCTCTCGGTACTCCATGTCTAGGACCTGTGGGCCTCGAGACATGATCTCCTAGTTATCCCTAGAAACCGGGGATAACAGGATGGATAAATTTCACTTTTAATAAGGAGAGGGTGAATATTGGAAGAGGATGGTGAAAATTCCAAGGGAAATGAGGTGTCTTCTTCTTTGGTCACAAAAATTTTAAGAGAGGGAGGAGATGGAGAACCCAAGGTAGGAAAATCCACTAATATCTCAAGTCTAAACCAGCTTACAACATCGGGAGAGGAAATAACTTCAAAACTCTCTTCTTTCAATTTTGGAGAAAAAGAATAATATTCCATAGGGGAATATTCAAGATTTAAATTTCTATAAATTTCAACAGAGGGTAAAAGAGGAGTACTAGATATAGCTACTAGTGTTTTTAAAGTGGAATCGAGAAAATGACTAGTAGTACCTGGAACAATAGCCGAAAATCCTTCTTGAGAATCTTTTCCATTCTTGATGATCTTCTCTGGGTCAACTTCAGGAGTAGCCAGAGGTATATGTGGGGTAGACCTCGTGTGTCTGCCTTTAGGAGCCACAATTGAAAAATTGGAGTCGTCGTGTGCAAACTACAGTCTTCAATGTATTGATTACTATGCACCCTCAAAATCAGTATTTATTTTTCATTCAAACCCAGGGAAATGTCTTCAATTAGTTCCCCAACAACGATGCCAAGAATGTTAGCATTGAAAGTTACACTTTGACTTCTAAAGTGAAAGCTTAGTACCCATCAATAGGTTTATGAGATAAGTCTTAAAATGTGGTGTCAAATGGATAAAACTTAGTTCAGTAAATATCAAAACACAAGAAAATCTAGATGAAATGTATCAACAAAAGAGGTCGTGTTTACCTTAGGTCAGGGTTTTGAGGATTAGTGTAGATATAAGGAAGACTTAGTAAGAAAATGAAGTGATTCTACCACTAGAATCAAGCTTTTCCAGTAGAACAAGGAGAGAAAAACTCCAAATACAAAAACTTCGTATATCCAAGAAAAAAACTCTGATAAAGCTATAACAGTATCACAATCAAACATTCATTGTAATACAACTACAAAATATCATTTGAATCCTTCAATGATAGTAAAATTTCAGAGTGAGAGAAATAATATGGAATAAAGAAGACTAACTTCCATTAAACAAGATTTCATCAAATATGATACATGAAAACCAACATAGGCTCTGTTTCATAAAAATCACTAAAAAGGTCTTTTACATCAACCATTCGAACCTCTAAAATGTCTTCTAATGCTTCTTTTATAGCCTAGACAGGGAATGATAGTATACAATGTGAGATCATCCTCTAACACATGATTCTTTCATCTTAGAATGAGGTAATAACACCTGTACAAACTGAAAATAACAAACTACTACAAAAAAGGCTAATGTTGGCAACTATCCTAACAACTTGATCTTGCATAATGAGGTGTCCTTTGAACACATTCCTTTTGTTTCCAAGTATCCTTTAGCTTTAAAATGACCTCCAAACAATTGTACCATGCTCCCCTAGCCATTCGGTGCCCATTGATCTTCTTGAACCCATCAAAATAACATTTTGCAGTGAATCCTATAGTGTTGACTATATCAGTGAATTCGCAGTAGATTTTGCAATGAAGTTTGCAGCTTTTGACTGTGTAGACCAGTTTGCAGGGCCATGTGCTGCGAAATATCATGTAGCTACACAATTTGTCCAGTTTAAGCCCGAACCCCCCCAAAAAAATTCTCCAAAGTTAGGTATGCATGTAGAAGCCTCATAGTATGGTGTATGAGTGAAAAACTCAATTATGAGTGTTAGGGTCCTAACCCGCACATAGGTAGAACAATATATTCGGATGTAATAAAGGTCAATATTAATAAGGCCTTTCAATAAAATAGAATAAGGTGGATCTAAGAAGACCTAATAGAAGCTTCCGCTTCTAGAAGGATCTTCCTCTAGATGCTTCTTTTTAGTATAAATAGGAGTCGAGGGTATGAGAACCCTAGCTTGGATATTATTGTAATAGAGCTCTGCTCAACTGGAGGTTGCCCCCTAGAAGAGGCCCGTGAACATTGCTTTTAGATTCAAAGTGCTATTTCTGTTTTTATTCTTATATCATTTCAGTGTTATTGTGGTGAATGTTCTGATTATATTGCTGTTATTTTGCCAATACTAGCATTTTATTTCTGTTCTGCATACATTTTATATATGGTATATTAGAAGTGGTATTAGAGCACTTTCCTCGGAAAAAAGTGTGGGTTAAATTTTTTTCAGGGTAGAAACGTATTCCGACGTCTTTAAGCCACAGATATCTGTCATTACACGCATAAACTTGCAGTTGAGGGATTCATACACGCAGAAAATACAAGTGGTACTTAAGCACACATCTGTTGGCCACCCTTGTAACCCCTATTGGTACCTCTTCGAGTGGTAGCGCATCAAACAACAGTTGTGTACGGATCGACCTAGATTACCTGAATCCCTCTTTAGATAAACCGATCGGCCGCTTGACTGCTATAGTGTCATTGAGAACAACACTCAAGAAGATACTCTCTAGTACCTGGGTAGTCGGGTAGTACGGCTAAGGGTACGGTCTATCCTCCTTAGTTAGTGCCCTGAGATATTAGGGCGAGTATTACTGTTGGACCCCACACGTATATCAGAGAGCTATAACACAGGGAAAAACCTTGTCTGTAGAACCCTTGAATACCTAACCCTTGGGGACAAAAACTTAAACAAATTAAAACAGACAAGATCTATTTCCATGCAAATGTGTTTGGGTTGCCAAGTAAATACACATTCCTTTCTGGTTAAGCATTTGGGCATTTCCTCTCTGTAGTATTCTTCAGACCGGACATTAAAAAAAAAAATTCTGGAAATTTTTTCACCATTATTTCATCCCTATTCCATTGGATTCATCTCTTCTCCCTTATCACATTCATCCATATCATTTTTTTGGCAAATTTTTTTTACCCCGCTCACCCCTTTTCAGTTCCCCCATTCTCATGGCCCATACTCATAGCCAAGACTTGGAAGCTCACTTCAACACCTTGTAGTTTGGTCTCATTGAGACCCAACAAGAAGTGAAACAACTCAGTGCCAATGTCCCCGCCATCAATACAACCATGTAGTCCCCAATGGGTGAAATCAAACAAGACCTCACCACCTAGCTTGAATCAGTCTTTTCGACACTCTACACCAAACTGCATATCCCTACAGATAACCCTTCCTCTTCCTCACCCCCACATACTGAAGGTGACCATTCCTCTCATTCCCATACCTTGCAGAACCATTACTTTCAACGTGACCTATGCCTTCCATGGGTGGATGTGACCAAATTTGATGGCTCGGACCCCACTAGTTGGGTAACCCAAATGGAACATTACTTCTCTTTATACAACATTACAGATGACTTGGCCAAAATCCAATATGGTGTTCTCCATCTAGATCAAGAACATTGGCAATGGTGGCAATGGAGAAAAAATTGTCGTCAAGGATATATTTCTTGGACACAATTTGTGGTAGATCTTTATGAATGCTTTGACACTAATACCAACCATTTGGGTCGTTTGAAAAAGCTGAAACAATTAGGAACAGTGGAATAATTTATAGCTGCCTTTGAGTGCTTGGCTTTTAGAACAGAGGGCGTATCTGATGCCTTTTTTCGAGAGTGTTTTATCAGCGGCCTCAAGGATGAAATTTTGGCCCACATTCTCATGGCTCGGCCTGAGAGTTGGGTGGAGGCTACCAAGAGAGATAAATAAGCACAACAGGTTGTATCTTCTCAAAACCGCAAACACTCTTTCATCCCTTTCCCTAAACTAGTAAATCCCACTACTCCCTCTACTCCACTAAAAATCCAAAAATTGACCCGGGATGAAATGGATGAACGCCAACTCAAAGGACTTTGTTATAACTATGATGACAAATATTTCCCAGGCCACAAGTGTAAAGAACAAAATATTTTTATGGCCATCTCCGAGGAGATTTCAGAAGAAGATGAAGAAACTCCCTCTATGTCTGAATCACCTGAATCCACTGACATTACCCCTCCCTCAGACCCTCCTGAAGTAGAACCAGTCATTTCCCTCAATGCTCTCACTAGCTTCTCCATTCCCCAAACCCTCAAGCTAATCGGTTACATCAAGCATCGAAAGGTCATCATTCTGGTTGATAGTGGCAGCACCCATAATTTTATTCATCACCACATTGCCCAAGAAACTCATTGCTACATCCATGCTATCAATAATTTCCAAATCATGATTGCCAATGGTGGTTCCATGAAATGTGGAGGGCGTTGTGAAAATGTGTGTCTCCAAATTGGTGACTACCACTTGAAATCCCATATGTTTTCTATCAACATGGGAGGTTGTGACATTGTGCTAGGTGCAGAATAGCTAAGGACTTTGGGTCCCATTCTCATGGATTTTAAAGACCTAACCATGCAATTCGACCAAGAGGGTCACCAATATAAGTTCCAAGGCATCACCGTAGGTTCACCTAAGATCATTAGTTCCCATCGCATGGAAAAGCTGCTCAAAAAGGGTCATTCTGGTGTTATCACCCAACTCCATGCCATACAAGCAACAAAGGCACCTTCTGTACCGCAAGACCTCCAAGACATCCTTTCTAAACATCAATTGGTATTTTCCACTCCCGAAGGCATCCCTCCTTCCTGTGGTGTTCATGATCATTCCATTCCCCTTGTACCAGGAAGCCTTCCTCCCAATATCCATCTGTATCGTCACCCCTTTTCCCAAAAAATTGAAATTGAGAAAATGGTCCAGGAACTCCTTAATGCAGGCGTTATCTGCCCTAGTACAAGCCCATATTCATCTCCTATGTTCATGGTCTTGAAGAAATAAGGTTCTTGGTGAATGTGTCCTGACTTCTGTGCCCTCAACAAACTTACCATCAAAGACAAATTCCCCATTCCTGTCATTGATGACCTCCTGGATGAATTGAGTGGCACCCAATTCTTCACTAAACTGGATCTTCGTTTGGGCTACCACCAAATATGTATGAAAGAGGCAGATATTCCCAAGAATGCCTTGAGAACTCATGAGGGCCACTATGAGTTTTTGGTCATGCCCTTTGGCTTGTGTAATGCCCCCTGCACTTTCCAAAGCCTCATGAATCATGTCTTCCTTCCTTTTCTCCACCAATTTGTCTTAGTTTTCTTTGATGATATCCTCATCTATATAAAAACCTGGATAGACCATCTTACTCATGTGGATTGAGTTCTCCATCTACTCTCTCAACACCAACTTTTCTTGAAACAGTCTAAATGTGCTTTTGGTGCCTCAGAAGTAGAATACTTGGGTCATTTGGTTGGCAAAGATGGCGTCAGGGTGGATCCTAAAAAGATTGAAGCTATGCAAGACTGGCCTCACCCAAAGAATCTTAAGAGCTTGCGTGGATTTCTAGGCTTAACAGGGTATTATCACAAGTTTGTT
>ML780537.1:25275-60907 GCA_009831015.1 Picea engelmannii | reverse complement strand
CTCACCCTTCCCGATTTCACAAAGACCTTTGTGTTGGAATGTGATGCCTCAGGGAAAGGAATTGGTGTTGTCCTTATGCAAGAGGGTCGACCTTTGGCCTTTACCAGCAAGCAACTATCTGAAAGAAATCTGGGAAAATCCATATATGAAAAGGAAATGTTGGCCATTTTGCATGCCATGGATCTGTGGCGTCCTTATCTATTGGGGCAATGGTTCCAAATTAAGACAGACCATCAAAGCCTCAAGTATTTTCTAGAACAACGCATTTCCTCCCCAGAATAACAAAAATGGGTGACTAAACTCTTTGGATATGATTATGAGATTATTTATAAGAAAGGCAAAGACATTGTGGTTACGGATGCACTTTCCCAAAAATATGAAGATGAAGGATCCCTTATTTATTTTTCATTCATTGTACCAGATTGGCTCAAATCTGTTCACTAGGAATGGCTACAAGACCCTAAAAGTTCACAGTTGATCCAACAATTGTAGTCCAATGCTCAAGCTTCCGCAGGGTACTCTTGGCTCCATGAGGAACTTTGATACAAAGGCCATTTGTATTTAAGTAAACAATCAAATCTTAAATTCATGGTACTTTTTGAGTTTCATGCTACACCCATAGGAGGGCACTCCGGGTTCACCAAAACCTATGACAGGGTCAAACGTTCCTTTTTCTGGGATGGTATGAAATAGGAAATTCATAATTTTGTAGTTGAATGTGATGTGTGTCAATGCAACAAGGGAGAAACAGTCAAATCGTCGGGCACACTACAATCACTGTCGATTCCACCTGCTATTTGGAAGGATATCTCTATGGATTTTATTATCAGCTTACCCAAATGGGGAAATAAATCCATCATCATGGTGGTTGTTGATCACCTTTCCAAGTACGCTCATTTTTGTGCCCTTCAACACCTGTTTATAGCATCCATGGTGGCTCAAATATTCCTGGATTAGGTCTTCAAGCTTCATGGCATGCCACACTCTGTTGTTTCTGATCGCAACCCAACATTCACAAGCAATTTTTGGCAAGAATTGTTCAAGATACAAGGCATATAATTGCATCTCAGCACAACTTATCATCCCCAGACTGATGGCCAAACGGAAGTTGTCAACAAGTGTTTGGAAACATATTTGAGGTGTTTTGCCTCGAAAAAGAAAAATCAGTGGGCTCAATGGTTACCCCTATAAGAATGGTGGTACAACACTTCATACCATATAGCTACATGTATGACTCATTTGGAAGCGGTATATGGACAGAATCCACCTTTAGTTCTCTCATACTTACCAGGTGCCTCGAAGGTCCAGGCAGTTGACCTAACACTTATAGCTCGAGAGGAAATTCTTTGTACCCTCAAAGAGAATTTGGTCATGGCACAGAATCGCATGAAGCAACAAGCAGATCAAGGTCGCTCTGAACGCCAATTTGTAGAAGGGGATCAAGTGTTTCTTTGACTACAACCTTACAAGAAAACTTCCCTCAAGGCCGAGCATTGTCAAAAGCTAGCGCCCAAATTTTATGGTCCTTATAACGTGCTCAAGTGTGTGGGACAAGTCGCCTATCAGTTAGCTTTGCCCAGCCATTCGAAGCTACATCCTGTTTTTCATGTTTCATGCTTAATGAAGGTGATTGGAGCTAAGTGCCAAATTCAAACCAACATTCCAGAGTTAGCTGAAGAAGGGTCCGTTTGGCTACAACCAGAAGCAGTTTTGGACCAATGTGAGCATCGCCTACATTAGAGAACCATCAAGGAAGTTTTAGTCTAGTGGAAAGATACAACTCCAGCAGACGCCACTTGGGAACCAGTGACCATTCTGCAGTGATTTCCTCATCTCAAGCCTTGAGGACAAGGTTGTTTTTAAAGGGGTGGACATGTTAGGGTCCTAACCCGCACATAGGTAGAACAATATATTTGGATGTAATAAAGGTCAATATTAATAAGGCCTTCCAATAAAATAGAATAAGGCGGATGTAAGAAGACCTAATAGAAGCTTCCACTTCTAGAAGGATCTTCCTCTAGATGATTCTTTTTAGTATAAATAGGAGTCGAGGGTATGAGAACCCTAGCTTGGATATTATTGTAATAGAGTTCTTCTCAGCTGGAGGTTTCCCCCTCGAAGAGGCCCGTGAACATTGCTTTCAAATTCAAAGTGTTATTTCTGTTTTATTCTTATATCATTTTAGTGTTATTATGGTGAATGTTCTGGTTATATTACTGTTATTATGCCAATACTAGCATTTTATTTCTATTCTGCATACATTTTATATCTGCTGTATTACAATGAGCAACATAATTCCTCAAAAAATTTCAAAAATCAAGGAGAAATCATTTCAAAACTGAGATTCCTTAAGCTACTTCACTTCATCACTTTCTGATCCTGGAGCTCCTCCTTGTGGCAGCTTGGGCTAGCATATTCAAATTTATTTGGGCTAGTTCTTCCTTAAAAGGCTACAACTCTAGCTTAAGTCTTCTTATCTCAGATTATAAATCCTTGTTTTGTCTGTATAAATTCTTAAGTTGCCTATGGAGGGGAAGAAATATATTTTCTACAAACCTGGCCTCATCAATAGTTTCCCGATACATATCCATAAGGCCACTCAACCTTTTCCTCTCAGCCAACCCTTCTCCCTTCAAGTTAGCAATATACTTTATGGCTTCTTTGAGCTGTCTGTTCAGTCTGTTGAAGGTAAGGTTTTCAGGGGGAGTAATTATCAAGGATGATTTTAAGGATGGAGATTTATTTTAAAATGTAGAAACCTTGGTGAATCTTACTAATCCTTAATATGCCAACTATAAATGTTTGACGATATTTTTGTAAAAAAATTCAAATTTCTAAGGATTTTATATAGTTTTTATAAAATTTTGGCAATTTTTAAGGTAAAATAATTTTATGCTATAGAATTTGGGCTAATCATTTTTAAAATAGCGAATCTCTTTTTTGGAAAAACCATGGAAAATTAGCCCATGAGCGAAATTTAGCCCCTAAAATCATCCTTGGTAATTATATATATTACCTCAATGTGTTTTTCAACAACTTCCACTTTACCTTTACCCTTTATCTTGATGGGGGATTCTATTATGTATTATTTTTCAACAACTTTTTTCTTAGCAGAAGACCTAGTGAAGGGCCTCCTAGATTTAGCTTCAACTACAATAGCTGGTGAGGGGAAGAGTAGCCTTCTTCCTTTTGTTCCTGTGGCTCTAGTTGATGGAGTTTTTTTTGTTTCTGGAGTTGGATGGGGTGAAAAATCCATTTGTGGAGAGTAATGAGATCTCCTTTCTTTTTGTTCCTTAGGATCTTCATCATTTTTATCAATGTCTTTTCTCTTGCTCTTCCTACTTGTCTCTATGTGAACAATGTTTTCTACTTGAAGAGGACTCTGCACTATAGATTGTGGAGTAGGAGCAACATTCAATTGTAAATGTGCAGAGGTAATAAACTGATCCCAATCAATGTTTTTCTTCCTCAACTCCTCCATCACAAGCATTTTAATCAACCCTGATTGAAAAACACATGTTTCAATAGCCTTGGACTTAGCTTGGACCCTGTCAGCCATTTTCCAATGCTTCTGAACAAATATAAAGGGAGATTCATGAGGTCTTTTCCTGTGAAGTGCAACAAAAGTCTAATGTGGTACTGATAAATCATATTGAACCTACCCTCACAGGTGAAATATCTCTGAATCACCCTCAAGATCTTATCAAATCCTTCAACCATGTGGCTCCTAGGCACTCCCTTTGATAGGTTATCTCCCTAACCTTCTGTTTTAAGGAATTCTTTAGACAAGGCTACATTTAGATTCATGGACTTAAACCATCTTTCACTAGCGTTTGGTATCTCAATAGTTCTTGCTATGGTTGCTTCAGATACCTCAATTTCAAGAGTCCCCACCATAGTTTTGGTTCCATTAAAATTCAAGGAAAATTATCTAGCTACTTCGGGGTGCTCCCTCTGCATCTTCTGACAGAAATTGAAACATCCCACTCTTTGGAAGACCTCTTTGATAAGAGGCTCAACAACAAACAGTTGCATGGCATAGGGTTCTGTCCTCACTATGCCGAAACCTTCGTGAGCCTTCTTCTATTGTGGAGTATCCATTGACATTATAGGAAGAAAAATAAGACAACAATCTGAGTGATGCAAGAGGCAAAACATAAAGACATAGGTCTTAGGGTTTGGATGGAAAATCATTTTCAAAGTTGGCTTGTGTCTAGGGTTTTAATGTTTTTCAGCCTATTTGACCTATAATATTATGAAAGGGTGGTTGATAGTCATAAAATGGAAGAATACCATGCAGGAAAATGGAGATATGAGGAGAAATCTTTTTGTTCAATACCTCACCCTCACTTTTACAAAATCATCATAATGTTATCAACAAAGTTATTTTAAATTTCCAAAAAAAAAAAGATAGACTTTAGACTTGAAATGAGAATGGAAATATTAATGGTAACCACCTGGTATAGTTTGTGAGGTAAGTTAATAATAGTGTTGAGTTGTTGCACAGGGTTTGTAGTGCCAAAATAGGGGATTTGCAGCCTAGGCAGCAAGATCCAAGTAAGGGATAGGTAAGGTGGCCTAACAACAAGGGATGCTTAATATTTAGAAAAAGAGGCTAAGAGATCTGCAGATGGCCAAGAATGGTGATAACAGAGGTAAGAGGGATGGTTGGTAGTGTGGATCACTAATTCACAACGCCTAGGAGAAGAAATTACAAGCACAACCCTTTACTGTTCTTCAACAGGGCTTAAATATCTCATGGAGTACCTGTAGGATGAGGCTTAAAAGTTTATATGCTTGAGCTTGGACAAATCCACATGCAACTGGTCTAAACTTCAACTTACTTTCGCCATGCATTTTGCATCAATTTCCACAATGCCTATTTGAAAAGACTTGTTTTTGTAGCGTTGAGCTAGGAACAATTCAAAATCTTGGGAAAATAGTTAGAAGAGATTTAAATGATGAAATCCTAGATTATTTCCTTAAAAACATGAGTTATTAAAACAAGGAGATCGACTGACAAAGCATCATAAGTGTAATTATGGCAATGAGAGCAAAGTGTACTTGAGATGCATTGTGAAATGTCTTGATGAGGTGGCAACATACAAAAAGAACCGGATTTGACCTTCTAATGGGTAGAGGGACAAAATGGAGGGGTTTCAGGGGTGGTGGTGGCATAAGGACGATGGATTGTCTAACCTTTTCATAAATATGAAGACATAAACCAAGGGTTTGGGCCAACATCATCCTTAACTTTATTTGTGCTAAGGCCTAAGAAAGCTATAAGGAAGAGGACAAAAGTAAAAATTAAACAACACTAAGGATAAAAATAAAAATCCTAAGGCTGAATTGACCCAAACAATTCCATGTGATAACACTTACCTATGACACTAACACACTTTGGTAGTTATGATTATTATGCCTCAGATTCTCATTTTGTTGTATGCAATGTCGGTGCGCTTATTGTTTATGTCTGTCCTAGTGCTTGTATAATTTGTATGTTTCAGTGCTTGTGTTAAATATAACGCACTTGTGTGTTTATCTTATTAAATTCACCGGTGCATTTAAATTTTTTAATCACCGATGTTGTTATTATATTTTAAAAATTGATGTGTATTTATCACATGCCCACCGTAATATTTTAAAATGATATATATTATTGCACATTTTATGCACCGGTGCTTCCATATAATTAATATGCATTGATGATTCAACATTATTAATATGCATTGATGCTTCAGTATGATTAATATGCATTGATACATATATCCCCTTAAAAGACACCAATTTCTATATTATTTTAGGCACCATTTTGTGATTTTATAAGAATGCATCGATATGTATATATGTTAATTATTTTTTTTTTTTACAAATATTTTTTATAACAATATTGTATTTTATATTTTTGTTATTGCATTTTGATATAATGATTGCATTAGTTCCTTATCCAATAGATTTGACCATTTTTATTTGCAACAATGTAAATCATTCACATATTAATTAATCAATTATTTGCAACAATGAAATCAATATTTTACAAACTTTTACAATGCAATAAAAGAACAAACCCATTTTATTATTTATGAATAAGAGACCCATGGTCATACCAAATTTAAAGGTCCACAATAATCAAAATTGAACCAATATGTAATTGTTACAGTTATTGGTAGCATGTCCTCATGCAATTGGGACATTATGTCCACTACATTAAGAAAAATCCCTTTACAGATCGATATTACATAACATACTTGCATTATCATTCAATTATATTGAATATTATCATTCATCACTTGAACTATTGTCATTGCTCGATGTTTGTGCATCTCTTATTTCTTGATCAGTTGTAGGAGATTGTTGAGTCTCCATTTTGACACCTTTATTACCTTATATTACCCTATATCTGAGCCTATTTTACCTATGCTATGTGTATATAAATGACTGTTTCCTCCACAAATAGACTTGATTACCTTGTCAATATGCATAGATAGGTAACTCATGATTAAGGAATGATTTGCTTAGTTTTCTTGAGTTAATTCGATTAAATGCTTGATTATGTATGATCCTAATCACTTTGACTCTTAAGAATATTGATCTGGTACCTCACTATTATGGTACTACAACTATAGCGTTATCTGGTACTGCAAATATGGCACGATCCAGTACCCTGTCTATTTCGATACCAAGTCTCCACCTATGCCGGTACCAGCTCTTCGCCTCTTCCGGTACCAGCTTCATTTGGTACCAGCTCTGCACTTCATCCGGTACCAAATCTATGCCTCTTCTGGTACCAGCTCCATCTGGTACCATCTCTGTGCTTCATCTGGTACCATCTCTCTTCCTCTTCCGGTACCAGCTCCATCCGGTACCAGCTCTATGTCACTTCCGGTACCAGCTTCATCTAGTACCAGATTGTTCCTATTCCGATACTAGCTCCATCCGGTACTACCATCATGCTAGTCCGGTACCCATAGTCGTGACTGTGTTCATCCAGTACTAAACCCTTGCCTACAGGATTATGGTACTAACTGTTCTAATCTGGTACCAACTGTGTTAATCTGGTACTAGACATAATTCAAAATTTTTTAATGTTTCTAGAAGAAAATCAGGAACATGGGTTTTGTCTAGAAT
The DNA here is from genome assembly GCA_009831015.1 of Picea engelmannii. Taxonomy (NCBI): domain Eukaryota; kingdom Viridiplantae; phylum Streptophyta; class Pinopsida; order Pinales; family Pinaceae; genus Picea; species Picea engelmannii. The sequence continues at coordinate 53,779 of ML780537.1, read as the reverse complement.
GATGTTTACATGAGGAAAAGTGAGTCATAATTCACCCATGTTGCATGTGTGGACCTCCATCTCAGGAGGAATGATTCTGCCAAAATTAGCAAAAATCTCAAATTGCCAACTTGCGCCTCGATTTTCGTGCATATGGTATCAGATCTAGAAATTCGAAGATATGGGTTTTGTCTAGAATATGGAAAATTGAGTTATATGTGAAAATTGTTTCAAAATTATAATTGGTTTGGGATATATGGGTGGAGCCCTAACTCGAATTTGCCCAAATTGATAAAAAACATAGATTTGTGGGATTTATCCTAAAATTGTGAAAATTGTTTTCTTAGTTTGGGGATTCGGTTTCATCCATTCCTCCATGGATTTTATGTATAAATATGACCTCATAGGTCTGATTGAGGGAATGAATTGTTATGATGTAACATTGGTTCTTGAATAAAGAGGAATTGTTATGTTGTAGGGTTGATTCTTGAAGACTGTGGATTGTACTTTTGTGTTTCTCAAGTAATGATATAAATTGCAGTTCATGGAATTGATGTGTGTTATCAGACATTTCATTCTGTAAGTTTATTTTAAAGCTACCTTGTTGGTACAGCAAGGGCCCACCGACCCAACCATGGTAAGATTCTTTTTATTTATTGTATATATAAATCTAGTTTGTGTATGGATAAAACCATTTTGTGTTTTGATCATAACATCTAACTTTATTTTTGTTTTATTTCAGTAAACATTTGAAAAAATGCAATAAATATGTGTGGTAATTGTGAGTGGGTGAGTGAGCATTTTTGGAGTGCAATATAGATTTCTGGAATTTAATATGGATTTATGAGTGCAACATAGATTCTTGAGTGAATATTTGCTATCCTTGTATGTGTGTGTAGACAATCATTTGATAGATTTAATGTTGTAGTGTTGCTTCTATCTTTAAAATATAGTGATAATTAATATCTCCATCTTTCAACCTACATGAGCCTATAATGGAGTATCACAACATACCTAAAGTTTCTTCTTGAATTAATTAGGTTACACCTTGCAAACACGTGCATAATCAAGACCTCCATCTCTCACCTTACATGTGCCTAAAGTGGAGTGTCTTCCTTCACATGTGATTTCCTTTAGAATTGATTGATGTTTTCCTTTGAGCATATGCAGAGTGTTGGTTGGTTTAATTGCTACAGGGAACAATATCTGAGTTCATTTCTTCATTTCATGAGCCTATAATGAACAGACTTGTCACCTAAGCAAGAGTCTTTTCAATTGAGTATTTGTCTAAGAGTTTTGTTATCAGTTTTAATCTTCTGGTTTGAAGTTGTGTGAATAACGTTATCGTTGAAGTGTGCCCATATTTGCTTGCTAGTTGTTGTTAAGAGTAGTAGCTATAGATAACTAAGTCAAAGTCCATATTTCCATTTCATGAGCTTGTAAATGGACAAGTCATTATCTGAGCAAGATATTTTGAATGCATGAGTGGAGAATGTTATTTGAAAAAGTGTGAAAACAAAGTATTTTGTTATTGATTGTTTCTTGATTGAGCTATACTCACAAGACATAGGGACCTATCTGTTATCAACACATATAGTGCATCAACTCTACTGATTACGAATCCCGATTGATAATTTATGTTTGGTAATATATTATGCATATAATTGCACCCGCATTTTGGCATTGTTGTCGGGGAGTTGTAAATGGTAATAGGTAGTATTTGAATCATATTGCTTTAATGGTTTTGGATTGGTTTTATGGATGACATAATGCTATAGTGGGAAAAAACCCCTACGGACTACACTATGGTTCTAAAGTGCAGGCAGAGCTAACCTTATAAAGTCTCTTACTTTTAACAACTATCCCGAAAACACCCCACATTCATGCATAAAATACAAAGTATAGGGATTCGGTAGTCCTACCTTAAACTCCGCTTCCAGTGTCAATCCCTTTGCACTCGATCGTTTCTTGACTGCAAATATCCTCCCAAGGCCGACCTGCATTCACCAAAAGACAAACAAGAAACTATGAACATGCATTATATATATGAATTAGTGGGTTAGATGTCATAACAAAATGTAAATCAAACATAAATATTAAACACATCATATGGAGGGACGACAAAAGTACTTCTTTATATTAATATCACAAAGTCACTTACAAAACGAGATCGGTGACTGCTCCTCGAACCCAGTCCTGGGATCCTTTTCACCAAGCTCCAACTGCTTCCACGTATCCTTCTTCTCTCATACTTCTCTCTAGCGTACATACGTGGGAATTAGTGGTGCAGGGCGCGTACATCTTCAAAAATTTGGTTTTTAAGAAGAGTTATTTAGTATTGGCTTGGAAAAAATAGTAAGTAAGATGGCATGCTTCTAGGTATGCATGTATGGTGAAAATTAGGTTTATAACACCTAATGGCAAAGAGAAGACGGTAATACGTGTGGGAAGATCCCACACATCCACTTTGGTGGGGTTGCTCCAAAGTTAGTTTGTCCTCTCTTCTTTTAATGCGAGTGTGTTTTTCCTTCTTTTATGTAAAATTGTGTTTTCATGATGGGATAACTTCTGCGAACAGATAACCTGGTGACAATAGGGTCCTAGTAACACAAGGAGTTCAAGTTTGGTGTGTTTTATTTTTTCAAATAGTTTTAATTTCTTAGTTTGAATATTCAAATCTTTGATGATAAATCATTTTTGGGGTGTTGTAAGAACCCCTGAGTACTAAGTTGTGTTACGAGACATGGATCATCAACTAGCTAGAGTGTTTCAAGGATGATCAAGAGCTTGAAGAATGTTCCTCCAAGAACTTTCTCGTATTCTAGCAGCAGTTGGGATATATGCCTCTCAGGAAGAGCATATCTTGACAGTAGTCAAGAATTTAGTTGTCTCTCTACAGGAAGATTTAGAAGTCCCGTCGGATTCCTCTTGTCAATTTGTTGAGGAGAATAAAGAATCATGGATAGAATTAAATTGAGAGAAACCATTGGAACCTAAGATTGGGGAGTTCTCAGCATGCCTCTCAACAGATCCTATATGTACTCCAAATACCAATCATCTTGAAGAGGATAATCTGCATAGCATAGGAGAGGAGGACATTCAGTGTGACCTAAACAAAGAAGAGAAACAAGAATATAGTGATCCTATCAAAGTATGGTTTCAATTAGTTATTAGGTCACATCACTCTCTTATTTTTCATTATTGCTTGATCTCATCATCAAAGCAGTTGGTCCTTCATACTCTGGTATGCATTAAAATTTATCTTTTAATCTCGAGTATGGATATATTTCTAACCCTATTACGCACATGGCTTCACTGGAAGTATTCATATACTTGAAGGACATTTTCTTTTGTTCAATTAGAGTAGGATAGTAAATAAATAAATAAATTTTGCATTGCAACCTATATTTCATAGTTTTCATAAATGGGAATGTCAAAAGCTAATAAAGAAATCACTTTAAGATCTTTTGTTCCTATAGTAGATTTGTTTTAAAAGTTATGATGATTTTGTTTGGAATATTATGAGAAGGGAATATCTTCATCCTCCGAATGCACACATAATACTAGAAGGGTTTCAAAAGCGGCGAAGTAATCCTTGTCAATGGAAGATAACACTTAAGGGAGTGCTTCATGACCTATTTCTTCAAAATTCTTCTTTTTCCTTAAGTTGTTAAAAATGATGCATTCATGCTTTATATTTACCTATCTATTTTAAGACCACTATTTCACAAGGATGATTAATTAAGTGATATTTTTAATAGTAGTTGAAACTGAATGTTAATTCCAAACTATTTTATTCATAGCTAATAATTCAACTTTTGACATTTTCCCTAAAGTTTTTGTTTTTAAGCATGAATAAAAATCTAGTCTTAATTAGTTCTATTGGTTTGTTTTTAGTAGATGTTCACAACCCTATGAGAAGTCCTTTTTTTTAGCGTCTCATATTGTTTGCATGAGGCCATCCAAAACCTCAATCATGGGGGAGTGGTTGTTGAGACAGTAGTAGTTAGGTTTATTTTCTAACAAAATGGAAGTGGCAACAAAATTAGTTTTTTTCCAGCATGATATTTCAACAGAACAAATTCATATGGTTCTTCCTACAGTAACACTAATTGCTAGCATCTTCTACAACTTGATACTCAGAGTATGTCAGCCACAAGGATAAGCCTACAAATTCCAGTTTGCAGAAAACACCAGCAACTTCTACAAAGGGCATCCTACAAAGTTCCACACTACAGAGAACTACCCCCAGGTACCTTGTCCAAATTCTCATTGAGTACCAGAACGAAATTTTGTGTTGATCCGGTACTGGATAACATCTCTGTGCTATTCTTGCACTGGGGAAAAATATGCGTTCATATGGTACTGGAAAGAAATCTTCGTTCATCCGGTACTGGGAAAAAATCTGCATTCATCCGATATTGTGGGAGAAGGTATGCATTCATCCGATACTAGGAAAAAATATGCGTTCATTCAGTACTGTAGGAGAGGCTATGTGCTCATCCGGTACTAAAGGAGAAGGCTTGTGTTATTCTGCTACTGGGAAAAAAGAAATATGTGTTCATTTGGTACTAAGGTGATTCGGTACTGGTAATGAGGTGTTGGTAGTCCTTATCCTATACTCAAATTTTTTGTTGCTCAATTTAAATTCTTCAAGTAATAGGACGTATAAACTCAACATTTTTTCATTTTATTAAGGAATTAGACTAATTATGTATTAAACATGTGGTTACTCTCATACATCCTCATGTCCTCAATTATTGCTTGCTCCCTACCATGAACTTCTGCAAGCCCTCGTATACATGTCGTATAGAAATCATTCATCATGTCACTCTATTTCTGCCCCCTGTTACTTATTTTCATTTTTCTGTTCCGGTATTGTTTTGTTCCCGTACTGCAGAATTCTGCTCCGGTACTACAGAATTTTGTTTTAGTACCGTCCTGCTCCATTACTTATCTGATACTGATGCCAAAGTGATATGATCTTCATCATGTGTTTAATATTGTTTTCACTTCAGGTAATTGGAGGTATGGGCTAATATTTTCATGTTCTTTCTATCAAGGATCATTTAAGTTTTGTGTTGAATTGTTCTTTACTCTCATGCACATATTCCTCCTACATTTCTACACTCACCCCTAAATGAATCATCCTTGTTGTCCTTTAAGAAGATATTTCCACATTTAGCTCTATATGATAATGGGTGCACTTGTCTTATTACCTCATCATGTTGAAAAAGTGATTGCTAATTGAAATATCCATTGAAAAGTGGTGACACCATTATGTCTAATACTAACCTAGTGTAGTGACCTCAATTAATTAAGCCTAAAAATTTCATACAATTAAACATAGAATTTATTTCACTGCATAAATAATTCATTAATCATCATATAAGCATATAATATTCAGCAGAAATTAAATTTATCCACAACATGAAAATAAATTACATAATCGTCACATAACTCAGCAAATTTAGAAATAAAAATACCTCTGCCTGATGCTAAAATTCTCGCTTATCTAGTTGTCCTCCCTACTGCTCTGTCCAATCTTTGCCTGATGCTCTGACCAAACCCTGCCCAAAATCAACTAACCACCCAACCATCTAGGAGCAACCTATCCGTCTCCCTAGCTCCAGGATTCCGTGAGGATTCTTGGCCCCCGAGCCCAAAACTCCCAGCAACCTGGTGCCCCCTACAATAGTTCACCCAATCTCCAAAACCAAACTCCCAAAACCAGAAAATGTCCAAAAGCCAAAAATTACAGTCCTCTCCTCCCAATTTTTCATAATCCCCCTTTTGAAGGCCTCTGCCTAGTCATATCTCCCCCCGTTCACTGACTCCCTACCCTCCATTAATGCCACCCACCTTATCCCTCCATTTATTACCCTATCATTCCCTTTATTACCTTATCCCCTGTCATACGTAAAATATTATAATAAATAAATTAAAGTCCATTTACTACCTTATCCCCTATCATACGTAAAATTTAATAATGATTAAATGAAATTTATTAAGTCCTTTAATTCTTTACCTAAATCATTGAATGTGTTAAGTAATCAATTAATTAATTAATCGACATTTATTAAACAATAAATAAATAATATTATTAATAGTTAATCATTATTTAACTAATACACATTAAGATAGTTAATTATTTAATTAACTATACTTAATAAACCCTATGTAACTATTTAACTAGGGTTGTTACATACACCCACCCTTCAGGAAACTTCGTCCCAAAGTTAAATTATTCTATGGTACAAGGGAAAAGAAACATGGTCCACACATTCATAACAAATAACCGCCAGTATTAGTAAGTAAGCCAAGAATCTCATTCATACTAGTGTATATGCACAAGAAATGCATCTGTAGCTAGTACATACAAGTCTTGTGCATGTACTAATAATCAATAACTATCACCCTTATAGTAATTTATGTATGCATCCAATCCAATCAACAAGACTATTCTTTTATAAAAGACAATAAACCAATCAAATGTTTGCGAAATCCTTTAATTACAACTATCTGGTTCAACAATGTTATTTAGACAACTGTGGTTTAGTTACGTAATTATGAATATTCATATATACACATTTTATTTTTTTTAGAAGGGAAAAACAATAAATTCCACCATCAGACAAATCTCCATACTTTCTCAACTATTTCTACTCATCCTTCCTCCCTAACTTACTTCCATTTTCATTCCTATCCTTCTTCTATTGGACTATCTTGGAGCATCAACTATATTTACCTAACTCCAAATAGAACCCGTAAGCGGAAGTGTCACTATCTCGACCAAGCTTCCCCAACAGGCAACTGACAGTCATCATCACACGTCTAGGGGAGCATGAGCTAACACCGTCCTCCCATGACTTTAGGTTTTAGAGGATACACGGTGGGAAATGCCTCCGCCCCTCCTAATCATAACTAGGGTCCACACCCTACAATGGAATATACAACGGCACCGTGTTGTTGGGAGTTTTGTCATCGTTTATTCGGTTTTGGGCAGTCTCATCACCTAAAATCCTGCACTGGTCCATATATCATAGCAATGTATCCAAACAAATATAATTTCACATACAAAGATACATAACATATTGTTTCTCGTCCAGTGGTCATGTCATCCACTATCATCATTATTATCCCTTGGTTATTTCATAGTCCATAACCTGCAGATTAGTCTGTAACACAAGCTCATACATTTCTATGCATTATCATCATGTAAATGCCTATAACCATCATTTCAATTCAGTATCTGTGTCCCAACAACTTAACATCAAAGTTTTCAAGTTAGAAATATATCTCATAATATCCCATAATTCAATTTTGACACCCATTCATAAAATTATCATTTACCAAATAGATTGCATCATATCCAACATCATTCAAATAACATTTAAATCTTCATAGGATTCTCATTCACACAATATGTCGCATCATATCTATCATCATTAATAACATTTAAACATTCATAAAATTTACATTCACATAGTAGATTGCATCATATCCATCATTATCCAAATATTTTTAAACATTCATAAAGGTTCATATGTCTTAAAAGTTTTAGTGTATCATTTAATAGTTTCACTGTGAATAGAAAATAAAAGTGTGGGCCTCAGGTAATCCTGGCTGTCTAAGTCAAAAGGTGTTGTTACCCACCTTCGAGTAGCATATGCTCGAGGTGGTCAAAAAAGTGAGGGATAGTCTCGGTGTAACGTCTCAGTGTCTTCCCAAGTAGAAGATCCTGGACTATACTTGTCCCATTCGACCTTAACTTGGTCTACCAGATGGTTCCTAAGTTGTCGAACTCTACATTCCAATATGCGTAATGGTTCTACCATGAGATTTCCCACGTCCGATACCTGCAATTCCTTCCAATTTAGTTTATGTGATTCAACAACAACATAATGACATAAAATAGATACATGAAAAACATTATGAGTTTTATGCAAGTGGGGTGGCAGTATGAGACGATAGGCAACGGGTCCAATTTTATCTTAGATTCTGAACGGTCCTATAAATTGAGGTGACAACTTTGTCCCCTTCTCGAACTGTATGGTACTCTTATTAGACCTGATATGAATGAAAACCTGGTCTCCCACTTTTTAACTTCGGTCAGTCCTGTTTGCATCCGCATAACTTTTCTGCCTATCCTATGCTTCCTTTAGTCTCTGCCTAATCTGAATCACTTGTTCCTCCATCTCTTGAATCAATTATGGCCCAACTATTACTCGGTCTTCTAATATTTCCCAACTCAATGGTGTTCTGCATGGCCTTCCATACAAAGCTTCGTAGGGTGGCATTCTGATGGAGCTATGAAAATTGTTATTGTAGGCAAACTCTACCAAAGGTAGGTACTTCTCCCAATGGGTTTGATTATCCATGACATACATCCTAATCATGTTTTCCATGACTTGATTTACTCTCTCAGTTTTCCCATCTGTTTCAAGATGATAATCTATGCTTAAGTTCAACCGAGTCCCCAACACTGACTGCAAACTTGTCCAAAAGCTAGAAGTGAATCTGAAGTCCCTATCTGAAATGATCTTCTTAGGTATCCTGTGCAAACAGATAACCCCACTTACAAACACATGTGCCACATCAGTGACATCGTAAGTGTCTCTAATCGGAATAAAATGAGCACTCTTGGTTAACTTATCCACTATCACAAGAATGGCATTGTGTCTATGAGATGTGAGAGGCAACCCCACAACAAAATCCATAGAAATGACTTCCCATTTGGACATAGGAACATCTTGTGGTTGTAGGAGGCCTGCTGGGTGATGGTGGTTGGATTTCACTTGTTGACACTCTAGGCACTTGGTGATTAAATGGACTACATCACGCTTCATGCCTTCCTAGAAGAAGAGCTTCCTCATGTCTGCGTACATCTTCTTCACACCCAGATGCACATAATAAAGTGCTCTATGGGATTCCTTCAATATGATGCTTCAAATATCCCCATCTTCAGGGATGTACATCGTTCCTCGATATCTTAACATTCCATCTGCTTCTAGACTATATCCTTCATACTTTGGATCTAATTGCCTCCCACTCTGGAGGTTTGAAGTAACTTTTAAATACCAACTGTTTCCTTGGAGTTGCGTCAACACATGTTCCCTCAGATTGACCTTTAAGGGTACCAAGGAGAAGACACGTGGCCTCCTACTCAAGGCATATGAGACCACATTTTCCTTCCCTTTGATGTATGAAATACCAAAATCGTACTCACTCATAAACTCACTCCATCGCCTTTGCCTATCATTCAGATCCCTTTGAGTGAAGAGATGTTTTAAACTTTGATGTTCCATTTTGAGCTCAAAGTTTCGCCCCACAAGATAGTGCCTCCAAAGTTTCAGAGCTAGCATTATAGCTGCCAAATCTAAATCATGAGTCACGTATATCTCTTCATGTTTCTTCAACTTCCTTGACGCATAAGCTATCACTCCCCCATCATGCATTAGCACGGCCCCCAACCCTTGCTTCAAGGAATCCGTGCAGACTGTGAAGTCCTTTTCCATATCCAACACTCGTAGAATTGGTGCACTAGTTAGTAACCTCTTAAGTTCAATGAATGCACTATCACATTCCTCTGTCCATTCATACTTGACCCCCCCCGCGCTGCAAAGTGGTGATGGGTTTCGCTATTTTGGAGAATCCTTCCACCAATCTCCGATAATAACCTGCTAGCCCCATGAAGCTTCTCACCTCATGGGCATTTTTCGGCACTGGCCACTCCATAATGGCCTTTACCTTTTTTGGGTCCACAGAGATTCCTTTGCTAGAAATGATATGACCTAAATAGTGGATCTCTTTCTGGAAGAAGGAACACTTCGACAACTTCCCATACAATTTGTTCTCTCTAAGGCAAGACAACACCACTCGCAAGTGTTCCTCATGTTCTCTTTCATTCCTGGAATAGATGAGGATGTCATCTAGAAAGACTTGTATAAAATGGTCTAAGTACTTCCAGAATATGTCATTCATGAGGCTCGTGAATACTGTTGGCACATTGGTCAATCCGAAAGGTACTACGACAAACTTGTAATGCCCAAACCAATTTCGAAAGGCAGTTTTTGGGATATCGCCTTCCTTAATCCTTAACTGATGATACCCAGATCGCAAATTGATCTTTGAGAATATCATTTCTCATTTCATCTAATCGAAGAGGTCATCTATCCACAACATTGGGTACCTATTTTTCATTGTAGCACGGTTCAAGTCCCTGTAATCTATACACAATCGTAAGGAACCATCCTTCTTCTTTACAAAAATTACTAGTGCGTCCCAAGGTGAGACACTGGGCCTGATTATCCCTAATTCTAATAACTCTTTTAACTACATTTTCAACTCACAAAGTTTCGGCGCTGTCATCCAATACAGAGTCTTGGAAATTGGTTCTGCATAGGGTTTTAGCTCAATAGTAAAATCAAGCTCCCTCTCAGGAGGTAACCCTGGTAACTCGTTCGGAAAAACATCCTTAAATTTTGACAATACTAGGTACTGATCCAATGAGGGTCCCTTCCTTTCATTCACTGCTTCCACTACATATAGTCAACACCCTTGCCTCAAGCATCGCTTAATATTCATAGTTGAGATAAAGTGTAATGACACCTTTCTCTGTACACCCTGGATCTCTACTGGTCTTCCTTCATCGTCGACACAAAGCACCCTTTTTGTGAAACAATCTACCAAAGCTCAATGAGCTTCTAACCAATCCATTCCAATGATTAGGTCATATGCCCCAAGAGCAGTGACGTATACCTTCAACCTGGTAGTACACACTCCCAAGTCTATTATACAATTATAAACACTATGTCCTACCGCTTGTTTTTCCCCCGAAGCCATCTCGACTTGTTTAAAGTCATCATGCTCGTAGGTTGACAACCCACTCTTTTATAATGCAGATGGTGAAATGAAACTATTTGTCGCACCAGAATCAAATAAAATCTTAACATTGATATGATTTAGTGTACCTGATGATTCCACCACCGTGGATTGATGTTCATCCTAGCGATTATTAACCGCTGCGTAAATATGGTGGCTGCTACTTGCTCTTCCCATCGGGGCCTTTCCTTCTCTATGCACAAATCCTGATTGTAACTCTGGGCAGTCATGCTAGTAATGGGGTCCTCCACATCCCCAACATGTAACATGGGATTGAACCTGCGCACTATTTTGTGACTGTCTTTGAAATGAGTTCCTTCCCCTGGAACCCCTTCCCCTACTAGTTTCTCCTTGAGATGGCCGTGGACCTACCTGTGTCTTTGGTGATGAACGAGATGATGCACTCCGTGCATTGAAATCCCTGCGGCTACTATCCTTGGTGCAACTATGTTACCATATGGAGGTGGCCTTGAGCCCCCTCCCCTGGGAAATGTCCTAGGTGCCTTCCCTACGAATCCAGGACAATGCAAAAAGGTTGGTATCGTACCTCTGGTTAAGTTCATGTGTTCCTCTGCATAATGTGCATTTTCCACAGCTTCTGCTACTGAAGACAGTTTTCACATCCGCACCATAGCCCTTATCTTAGGGTTCAACCCATAGACAAAGTGTTCTGCCTGTCATTGGTCATTATCCATATATGAAACATACTTGACCAATTCCATAAACCTAATCTCATATTCCTCTACGGTCCTGTTTCCTTGTACTAGAGCATGAAATTCCCCTACCTGTTGCTCCTCATAGTAAGATGGTAGATATTTCCTTCGGAACCTCTCCTCGAAAATATCCCAAGATACGGTGTTCGGGGTAAGATGTAGTTGTCTTTCCAGGTTACCCCACCAGTTCAAGGCACTGTCCCTCAACTGAAAAATCACTATCTTCACCTTTTAGGTGGACGCATAGTCCCTTAAGGAAAAACATCTTGTCATACTTTCCAACCATGCTTCCGCGCGTTCACTGGCACGACCCCTCGCAAACTCTGAAAGTTTGATCTTATACAGTTCTCTAGTGATGTCTTCGGGTGGAGGTTCTCCCCCCGAATCCCTTGACACTTTTGGATTACCCATTCCAGATGTTGGGGGCTCCACTTCGATCCCTATTGGTTGTCGCCCCTTTAAAGTCTCTTTTATGGCCTCCAAAGAGTGCAGTATGAGAGCTAGTTTGGGCGATGGTGGCAGCGGTGTTGGCGGTGTTGGTGGTGCCTGTGACGATGCTCCTCTGCCTCGATTCCCTTGAGTCCTAACCATCCTGTATGATTTAACTTGCATCAACCAAAGTTGTCAAGGTGAGTTCAAGGACGTTTCTCATTGTGCAACTTAACTAGAAAACAGGGTTAGGTGTAAGTTTCTTTTTACTTGTCTATAAACAGACATTACTCTCTTTAGGGGAGGTGGCTAGGTTAGGGATAAAGCATCTAAGCTTGATGTCTTCACCTAAGAAAACTATTGACCTTCTCACCCGGTAGCTATGCTATCTTTGCACTATACTAGCCAATTTCTCTAACTTACCTGCCTAGTGTGCAAGAAGCCCCCTCCTGCTTATCTTGTTCTAAGTCCTTATACTTTGCGTTTACAACTAATTAAGGTGACTTCCAACCTAATGTCGATGAAATGAGTCTAAGGTTATCCTTCGATGCTTGACTCGTGATATTTCCTTGGCGCATTGTACATATGCGTTGAATTGTGTGTCTCGGTGGCTGCAGGTGCGAGTCTTGAGGATTGTAGAGTGGCTTTCGGGAATTGGAGCTTAGCGCTTATGCACTGTGGTTATGTATTGTTTCTAGAATTTTGGTCGTATGATGTAGTGAGCCTGAGGCAATGCACTGAAGCTTAGTGCTTGGCTTTGACTGGTGGAATGGAATGGAGGGACTTGGCGCTTGGCTCGGTGGTTGAGGGCACGTAACTCAGTGTTTGGTTAACATGGATAATTGGAGATTATACTTCGGGATAGTACTCTATTACTATTAATTTATTTATGTATATGAATTTATTTGTAAAGACTCATGTGTGGCGCATTGGTGTTTGGTTGTTTCTTAAGGCTTGGGCGATGGGTGGTCGTGGGTTCAAAACCCATAGACTCCAAAACATTTTAGTTTTTTTTTTTAACTTTATTTATTAATATATATATTTATTATTATTATTATTATTATTATTATTATATCTTTTTTTTTAAATATTTAAAAGAAATTTTAAAAGAATTAATAAAAGAAATTAAAAAAATTAAATAAGAGGAATTTTAAAAGAAATTAAAAATAATTAAATATTTTCTTTTTTTCATTTGAATTCGAGCATCGTGGGTGCATGATGCCCACGTGCCCTTCTCCCCAGGGTTCTCATTTACTAAAAAAAAAACCCTACATGCTCAAACAAAAAAAAAAAACCCTACACGCACTCTACAACGCTCCTTACCTCCTCTGCCACCTCTCCCTCTTCTGCAACATCGGCCAAGGTTTTCTTCTCCCTCACTCTGCAATGGCTGCATTGTGGACTCACACACAGAAGGCCTAGTGTTGTTTGGTGTTTATTACAATGGTTTTCATTGGCTTTTTCAACTTGATTGTTAGGTTTTTTTTGTACTGGTGCATAGCGCACCTCACTCTGCCCCCATGGGTTGCTCCTCCATGTTACTTATGTTTGGTGCCGGCATGATTGGGCTCTGGCTTGCATGTTGTTGCTGACAAGTGGTTGCTCCTCTGGGTGGCTCGCGCGTGGTTTGAGCGCTGGCACTTGGGTTTTATTTTTTATTTTTTATTTTTTTTGTTTATTATTATTTTTTTTGTGTGTGTGGAGCGCGCGGCTCCTCTACCGTGGCTTTGTGTTGGTGCTAGGTTGTGTGTGACCTAGGATGTAGGATCTTCCTTCTTGGCTTGTGCTTGTGCACTACGGATTTGGGTCATGCTATGTATTGTTACGGTTCTTCTTCGGTGGCTTTGTGTTGGGCACTATGGCTTTGGTGCGTGATGTGTATTGTTACGGCTCTTCTTCGGTGGTTTGTCTTGGGCAATACAGCTTTGGCTCCTCCTTCATTGTGGAGCAGAGTCCCGGGCCCATTACTGCTTTGGGCAAGTAGGTTTCGTCGCCCACACCGAATCTCTCCAGGATTCTGTCCAGGGCACCAAACATCACCATTTCTGCTTTGGCTCGACCCTCCTTCATGTGAATTGATGTGTGGGGCCTGGGTGCTTGGTTTTGTAGGCTGCGTTGTGCAGGTGGACACATGTGCAAACACTATGCTCCTCACGAGCTACCCTCCATGTGACTTGCACTGAGTGTTGACTCTTGTAAGTGGTGGTTTTGGTGTTGGACTTCGACAATTGGTGCTTGCAATGTAGACTTTGGTGATGGTGATCTAGCTTGGTAATGCTAACCTGTGTGTTGTATGGCTACAGGTGTGCTTTGATTCGCGTGTTCTAGGAGGGCCGCTGGTGCATCTTTGAGGGGGATTATGCCTCTTTCTTGGTAGATCATGTGGCTGTAATATATCAGGAGCAGCCACGTCACATTGACAAGGAGTCTCTGCATAAATCCCTGTGTTTTGAGGAGGGTTAAGTCCCATATTTGCTGAACAGTAGCGCTGGAGGTGAAATCGTGAGGCTAGGAGGGCCTTGGAGCCGACTTTGTTTATTGTAGCTGTTGGAATTTACATAGAGTTACAGCCTGAGATTGTGATTCTTCCTATTATTTTTAAAGGTAGATTCATGAATGTCCGGTTAAGATCTAAAAAGGGTGAAAGATTAAGAATTGCTTCAAAGTTGTTTTTTTTTTTTTACCTTTTTTTTTTTCTGAAAAATTATAAGTTTCTATAGAATGTGCGTATGATAGGTTTAAAGATTAAGTCTATAGCCTAAATATATTTTGAAGACGTGAATTTCTCTCATATAAAGAGTTTTCATGCTTGGTAGCAAGAGAATGTCTTTAAATGCATTGTTACATTTAATAGGTGTTCTCTAAAGGAGGAGACAATAGGGGGTGGTAGCAGTTAGTATGCATGCAAGCCTACTTAAGAAATATATGGTAGAGCCCAAGGCAAATTATGTTTCTGGCTGTGTATGCAACTCACATGGAGCGGGTGGGTACAGCTCGCATGGAGAGGAAGCTTAGGCCTTTGCACCTTCTTTAGGTTAGGGTTTGCAGGTTCTTTTTTTTTGTTTTATTATTTGTCACTTTCAATATGTATAACATTATATCATTTTCATTTTCATGGACATGTTGTTTATATATATATATATATATATATATATATATATATATATATATATATATATATATAGAGAGAGAGAGAGAGAGAGAGAGAGAGAGAGAGATCTTTATACATAATTATATAAAAAAAATTGTGTGCTTGGCTTGCAGGTTAGGTGGAGGTGAAGCTGGAGCTTGGCCCTCAGGCCCAAATTTATATTTACTCTTATATATATATTTTTTCATATACAGATTATTTAGGGATTGTTTAGGATTTCAGGGCAAAGGGTTTCAATATAGCCAATTAGGGGTTGTTTAAATTTCTGGGTTAGTGTTGAACAGTTCCAATTCTAAAATTTCCTTCTTACAAGCGGTTAGGTGGGTTGGTGGCTAGGCCCTTAAGGCTCTATATTGTGAGCGAAGCTCTGATACCATGTGTAGTGACCTCAATTAATTAAGCCTAAAATTTTCATACAATTAAACATAGAATTTCTTTCACTGCATAAATAATTCATTAATCATCATATAACCATATAATATTCAGCAAAAATTAAATTTATCCACAGCATGAAAATAAATTTCATAATCATCACATAACTCAGCAAATTTAGAAATAAAAATACCTCTGCCTGATGCTAAAATTCCCGCTTATTTGGTTGTCCTCCCTGCTGCTCTGTCCAATCTCTGCCTGATGCTCTGACCAAACCCTGCCCAAAACCGACTAACCACCCAGCCAGCTAGGAGCAGCCTAACCGGCTCCCTAGCTCCAGGATTTCATGAGGATTCCTGGCCCCTGAGCCCAAAACTCCCAGCAACCTGGTGCCCCCTGCAACAGTTCACCCAATCTCCAAAACTGAATTCCCAAAACCAGAAAATGTCCAAAAGCCAACAATTACAGTCCTCTCCTCCCAATTTTTCATAATCCCCCTTCCGAAGGCCTCTGCCCAGTCATATCTCCCCCCATTCATCGACTCCCTACCCTCCATTAATTCCACCCACCTTATCCCTCCATTTATTACCCTATCCTTCCCTTTTTACCTTATCCCCTGTCATACGTAAAATATTATAATAAATAAATTAAAGTCTATTTACTACCTTATCCCTTGTCATATGTAAAATTTCATAATGATTAAATTAAAGTTATTAAGTCCTTTAATTCTTTACCTAAATCATTGAATGTGTTAAGTAATCAATTAATTAATTAATCAAAATTTATTAAACAATAAATAAATAAATAATATTATTAATAGTTAATCATTACTTAACTAATACACATTAAGACAGTTAATTATTTAATTAACTATACTTAATAAACCCTATGTAACTATTTAACTGGGGTTGTTACACCTAGTTGATTCAACAAGTTCTTATCCAAGTTTATCTTTACAATTTTTTCTTGGGAGGGATTGATGAAAACCTCATGTGGTGGACCGCCCTTGCAAAACCGCAATGAACTTTCATGAGAACCCTAATAGGATTAACTAGAGGGACCTCTTAGTCATTATCTGAGATGTTCCATTATACATTGAATAACTAAGATTTAAGTTGAATGTGGATGATGTCACCCTTGGGATATTTGAAAACAATTAATTATGTGCCTAATAACTCTAAAACACTCTCATACCACCTGCCTTCCTTATACCCTAAAAATGTCAATGAACAGTATACATCATTCTACATATTTTGAGTAATATATTAAAAACGAAGTATCAGGAAGTACAAGTAAACCTGCCAAGGTACTGAACAGGCCTGCTGGCAGAGGGGCCATGCTTGTATGGTACTAAGGTAAACCCGTCAGGGTACTGAATAGACTTGCTGGCAGTGGGGCTATGTCGGGTTAAGGGAGTTGAAAAACATAAAGTGGCACACCTAAAATTGAACAAAAACCATTGGGTCTCATTATGAAGCAATCATTATCAAATCAAGGCTAGGAGATGACCTTTATATCTCTCGAATGATGTTCTTAATAACCTTCAAGCATCCACTTTAGAGTTCTATCTTTAAAATAAATAGGTTTGCATGAGAAGTGGGACCCTCAATATATGTAATTCACCTTACCTAAGAAAGAAGAGCTTCATCTCTAAAAACTTGGATAAGAAATGAGTTAATCATCTTGGGATGTATTCTTTTATGTGTTCCTCTGTTCAAATGAGATCTAAAACTATGCTTATATCACTTTTATTTTAAAGGTAATCTACCTAGGGGGGGTCTATTAGTCAAAGTTATTATGAACACTCTTGACCACTATCCTGTAATCATATTAGAGTCACATCCAACCCTTTCTCCTAACTATGATCCACAACAGATTGGATAAGACTTAATGTCAAATCACTAAAAGATCTAATCTATTACTCATGACTTCACTTTTCTGTCATAACTACTTTTCCATGGGTAAGAAGTGTAAAGCATAGTCCAGGCAGTTTATATTGTATAGCAAGTTACTTAAAAGAGAACTTAAGGAGATGATGAAAGGTAGAAATTCAGGGAATGCTTGATCAAGTGAATAGTATCATCAATTTTGAAATATTGAATATCATTGTTGCATGAGGACATGCAATGACTTAAGCATGGGGAAATGTTGAGTCTCCATTTTGACACCTTTATTACCCTATATTACCCTCTATCTGAGCATATTTTACCTATGCTATGTGTATATAATTGACTGTTTCCTCCAAAAATACACTTGATGACCTTGTCAATATGCATAGAGAGGTAACTCATGATTAAGGCATGATTTGTTTAGTTTTCTTGAGTTAATTCAATTAAATTATTGATTATGTATGATCCTAATCACTTTGACTCTTAAGTAACTTGATCTGGTACCTCACTATTCTGGTACTACAACCATAGCGTGATCCGATACTACAACTATGGCATGACCCAATACCTAGTCTATTCTGGTACCAAGGCTCTACCTATTCTGATACCATCTCTCTTCCTCTTCCAGTACTAGCTTCATCCAGTACCAGCTCTGCGCTTCATCCGATACCAGCTCTCTGCCTCTTCCGATACCAGCTTCATCTGGTACCAGCACTGTGCTTCATCTGATACTAGATCTCTGCCTATTCTGGTACCAGCTCCATCTGGTACCATCTCTGTGCTTCATCCAGTACCAGCTCTCTGCCTCTTCGGGTACTAGCTTCATCTGATACCAGCTCTCCGCCTCTTCCGGTACCATCTTCATCCGGTACCAGATTGTGCCTATTCTGGTACTAGCTCCATATGGAACTACCATCGTGTTGGTTCAGTACCCATATTCATGACTATGTTCATCTGGTACTAAACCCTTGCCTGCAGGATTCCACTACTAACTGTTCTAATCTGGTACTAGACATAATTCATAATTTTTTAATGTTTTTAGAAGAAAATTGAGAACATGGGTTTTGTCTAGAATTATGTTTACATGTGGACACGTGATTCAAAATTCACCCATCTCTCACATGTGGACCTCCATCTCAGGGGGAATGATTCTGCCAAAATTAGCAAAAATCTCAAACTACCAACTTGTGCCTCGATTTTCGTGCATATGGTATCAGAGCTAGAAATTTGAAGATATGGGTTTTGTCTAGAATATGGAAAATTGAATAAACTAAGGACAGATTTTCAAAATTATAATTGGTTTTGGAGATATGGGTGAATCCCTAACTCAAATCTGCCCAAATTGATAAAAAAACACAGATTTGTAGGATTTATCCTAAAATTGTGAAATTGTTTTTCTTAGTTTGGGGATTCGGTTTCTGTTTGACACACCTACCACACTTAGAGGGTGGGGTGAATGAGTGTGGGGATCTTTTTCCCAAAACTTCCCTCTTGCACAAAAACTCATCAGTTAGAATTCAACATTTATTCATTACCCATTGTTGTCATTTATAATCAGTTAGATGTGAGCACATATCAACAACATATATCAACAATATATCATCAACAAGTCATCACCACAATGAACACAAATAACACAAGATGTATGTACAATTTTCCTTTTATTACGGACTACAACCCTTGGGGTTTATCAGCAACAACTGAATAGAGTACAACTCTGTAAGAGAACCTACTCTATAATGCAAGACTCAGCTTACACCTTCAGCATCGACTCAGATGAGGCAACAATACTCAATAGATGCCAATTTATCAATAGGTACGCGACCTATCAGTAGTGCAACCCACGTGTGCACGTGCCCTGACTCACTACAACCCATGTGTGCATGCGACCAATGTATAATGCAACAAGCGTATGCTTATGAGCAACTAGGGTTTTGTTTTTCTTCACATGCTCAGATCATCTGCAACCTGCAATCACTTTCTCTTTTGTCTTCCACTGTCCAAATTGACCAACATCCAGTCACAACACATCCAAGCTCTCGAATAGCTTGCTCATGCTCCACAACAAATCAATATGAATGCTATCTCAATCATGTATAAACAACTAGTATACCATAGCAATCATGTCACTACTGAATCACAAGAGTGTTGCTCACTCCATCAACCAAGTCAACCAAACTGAACCACATCATAGAAGCCATACCAAGAATGACCTAAGCATTCACAACACATCAAACAATAGTGTCTATGAAGACAATAATGTAACCATACTAGTGTCTCGGTGATAGATCTGAGGCCATAGAATGCAAATATGAAACCTGCCTCATCATCCAAGAGCTTGGCACTAGCTCAAACACAAATCTCCAAGATTTTATCCACTCGTCGCTCCCTATACACAGCCATCTCACATGTACACTCACCCTATACACAACCAACCCATGTGTACGTGAACCCTATACACAGACAATCCGCATGGGCATCAGAAAATAGGGTTTTCTGTGAATCCGAGAATTTTGCCGTCAAGATATCTGACATTGCTGAAACTTTGATGTGTCCATGAAATCCTCCTCTCGCTCTCTTCCTCAGAATAGATCTTCAATCATGCTCAAGAGATCCACATCAATAAGATTCTCTCACAATAATCTCTCCGTCAATACTCCAAAAGATATTCACAAGAAGCTCTCCATTGATCCACAAAAGGATTCTCACCAAAATGTACATTTTACAAGAGATCCTAGCTTCTTATTTATACTTTCATCTTCTAGGTCACTTAACCCATTTTTAGGTTACTTAACCCATTTCTAGGTCACTTAACCTATTTTCCTTATTTGAGGGTTAACCACTTTCCATGAATAGAAAGTTCTCCAATACTTTATCATTTAAATATTCCTTCTTGATTTTGTCACTTCATTTTATCATTTAAATAATCTTTCTTGATTTTGTCACTTTACTTTATCATTTAAATAATCATTTCTTCTTTTCAAGCACTTTGACTTCTTTGACCTTTTGGGGCTTCAAGCCATCATGTGGGGGTCCTTCAACTTCATAGAGCCATAACTCTCAAACCGTGAGGATTTATGTGACATTCCACATACCACCAGAAATGGCATGTCAAACACTATCCATCTAGGATAGTTTCACCAACAACTTCATTGATCTTGATCTCATTAATCCACATGCAAGCATGGGTCCTCCAATCATTTTTCTAGGATAACTCCATCCGTAAAGCGTCTTCTCGTGAGGGAATTCACCATAAGGGGACCACTTTGGAGTTCATCCATTTGTGCACCTTATCAACCATGATAAGACAATAATGATTCATCTTTGCATCAATTCACTACTGCATCATATATATCAACTATGCATCTCGTATCAATGAAAACTCATTGATCCATCTTCATCAATGCATCATATCAATGATCCATCTTTATCAATTGGTTTCCACTTGGACATCTATCATTCTCATCAAGGGCATCATATCAATGATCCATCTTTATCAATTGGTTTCCATTTGGACATCTATCATTCTTATCAAGGGCATCATATCAATGATCCATGTTTATCAATTGGTTTCCACTTGGACATCTATCATTCTCATCAATGCATATTCATTGTTCATCAATCATCAATCAATCAATTACTTGACATCAATCAATGACATCAATCAAACAAAACCATTTTCATCAATGGTGTATGATCCAACAATCTCCCCAACAATCAAACCATTGGCATCAATGACAACATGATCCAACAGTTTCATCCATTCCTCCATGGATTTTGATTATAAATAAGACATCATAGGTCTGAGTGAGGGAAGGAATTGTTATGATGTAAGATTGGTTCTTAAAGAAAGAGGAATTTTTATATTGTAGGGTTGATTCTTGAAGACTGTGGATTGTACCTCTATTTTTATCAAGTAATGATATAAATTGCAGTTCATGGAATTGATTCATGTTATCACACCTTTTGTTCTGTAAGTTTATTTTAAATCTACCTTGTTGGTAGGGCAAGGGCCCACCGACCTAACCAAGGTAAGATTCTTTGTATTCACTGTATATATAAATCTAGTTCTGTATGGATAAAATCATTTTGTGTTTTGATCATAATATCTAACTTTATTTCTGTTTTATTTCAGTAAACATTTGACAAAATGAAATAAAGATGTGTGGTAATTGTGAGTGAGTGAGTGAGCATTTTTGGAGTGCATTATAGATTTCTGGAATGTAATATGGATTTATGAGTGCAACATAGATTCTCGAGTGAATATTTGCTATCCTTGTATGTGTGTGCTAGTTTTTGTTAAGAGTAGTAGCTACAGATAACTAAGTGAAATTCCATCTTTCCATTTCATGAGCTTGTAAATGGTCAAGTCATTATCTGAGCAAGATCTTTTGAATGCATGAGTGGACAATGTTATTTGAAAAAGTGTGAAAACAGAGTATTTTGTTATTGATTGTTTCTTGATTGAGCTATACTCATCAGACATAGGAATCTATCTATTATCGGCACATATAGTGCATCAACTCCACTGATTACGAATCTTGGTTGATAATTTATGTTTGGCAATATATTATGCATATAATTGCACCAACAGAGATATTGTACTTTGGTTATTTAAATGGATGTTTTCTTGCTTGACTTATTTTTGACATTCCAAATACTCATTTTCCATCTACAAATATAGAAATAAATTGTAATAAGTGAATATACATTTATAATATAGTAGAATATACATGCTTGCGTAAATCAAAAAGTGTACCAAAGCAACGAGTGATTCATAAACCTTACACATGCTTTCAAAGATTTTCCTTATGCTATGTAACGAAAGGTATTTTGTTGTCTCCTCTCCATACTTTGTTTCCTACATGTTTAATATGCCATTACAAAGCATAATAGATATAATTAATATAAAGGCTTCTTATTGTTCCATTAATTATAAAACAAGTTGGGAATTTAAAAAACATAGCTACTTACAAATTGTTCAATTAAACCTTGATACTTCAACATATAATAACAACCCTTAGTTAACCTAATGTTGATCAATTGTTTGGTTGGATCTTCTTTGTATGTTATCACCTATTATTAGACATCCATGGATTAGTGTAAATTAATTATTCAAATATAAATATCACAACAAATATGAAAAATTGAGTAACGTTGAAAACAAAATACTCACAAACTTTGCGATCAACCCTTTTTTTCCTTGTCGTCCTATCTTATGTGTTGATTGGATCTCATTTTGTTTTCTTTTCTATAATCAAACAACTGAAAATTAGTATTTAATATCATAAATAAATTCGATGTACATAAAAGAATAAATTAATGATAGAATACCTCGTATACACGTTGTTCTTGGGATGCATCCTCCTGTGATGCAATTATGTTCATTTTTTTACCATCTCCTTGTACACTCTTTTGGACATCCCTACCAGCATGTATTCGATTTCCCCTCGTTTGTCACCTGGAATTTTCATAATCTTCCTGGAAAATGAAAAAGAAAAATAATGTTTTCTTAAATGGACATGAAAGTAAATATAGCAAAACAAATTAATTTGGTAATTATTGGAACATATTAGAGAAAAACGTGTTTAGTAATAATACCTTTTATATGATTATTGTTTGTTATTGTAAGTTTTTGCTATTGCAAGTCTCATGGGTCTCATTGACCATGGATCTAGAAATGCTTCTTGTAGTATACACATAACCTGATTCTTGGGGTCATTGAATTGATTTTTGTATTGTAAGTGGAAATTACGTCTACACGTTCTTTCCACTATATCCCTCAAAGCTCTGTAAAACATTTTCCCCCTCATTAACTTCAAGCACCACTCCAGATGAACTGATGACCAAGACATAATCGTCATTTACATCCTTAACATGTTTTGTCCTCCTAAGACGAGATTACATTCCCTTGCTATGAGTTGTTGCATCAATTAAAAAAATGTGATATCAAGTGTTTAAAACTTGTTAATAATTAATGTTAAGAAATTAATTTTTAGTAAAAGTCAAAGAAAAGTTAATGTTGATTACCTTCTGATCCACCTGTTCCTCTCTTTGCAACATTTCCATAAAAAAATTGCACTCTTTTGCACTCAGAATGTGACCAATCTTATCAAGATTCTTCAATTTTTTTCTCTACGTGACACGCATTAACCAATACACATCATTAATTTAAACTTACAAATATTTCAAATTATATATTTAAACTTAAATAACTTGTTTGTCTCTCTTCTTGGGATGAGTTACCATCGTGCTCGTTGCAATAAGATGTTTTCTTTAAACTTCTATTATCTATCTTGTATATAAAAAAATAAAGAATCATCAGAAATAGAAATTATGAAATTTTAATACAATCTAGTATTCTAGTGTTCTTCATTAAACAAAACACATTGAGGTGTTAAGCATATAATCACACCAGTAAGTATTATTAGTCATTGCGCACTTCTAACCCATACACATATGATACAAAATCAATACTATTTATTTTTCCAACCAATCGGTGCTTTCCACAAATATAATCACCTCGGTGCATTTCTCTATATAGTGAGCACTCGGGTGATTTTCCTGTATAGTGCACATCGGGGCATTTTTCTTGTATAGTGTGCACCGCGTACTACGAAAACATTTTGTTTAAAATTGTGGACAACAACAGGGTTGACAAAGTTTCGGATCCAATGCAATGAGTGGTACCATTGCAATGGATACTAAACTCCCCTTATGCAACCACATAAACCCTATAAAAATCTATTGCTTAAAAAAATAAACCCTAAAAAAATCTATTTCTTATAAAAATAAACCCTATAAAAACATGTTTCTTAAAAAAATAGGGGAATAAGAAATCTATGGATTTCAATATCAAAGATAACTATGAAACCCTTATATTTTTTTCACATGCATTGAAAATAGTTTGAATCAAATAGGGAAAGATTGAAATGATCAGTAGAATGAAATCACATACCTGAAATCTTTTCTTTGCAGATTTATATGTGCCCTACAAATCCCTTCCAATTTTGTCTCTTCAAAAAAATATAGCCACTCCAAAGTCTTTCATGGTAAATGTCTCTTCCACAAATCCTCCCTCTAAATTCTGCCAAAAAATGAACTAATGAATAGTGTTTACATTTATAAAACAAATACATTTTGAAAAATGAAATTTCGTCTCTTTTTTTGCTATGTTTTTTCAATTAGTATGTAAAAACACTTATTAAACTATATACTTTAAAAATTAAGTTTGTTGTCAAATTAGTGTGCCTCACTGAATTGTGTGCCATGGTGCGTATATAGTACAAAACGCAATGATACCAATTTTATCGACGTAATAGAAATGCAAACCTCCGCTATTAAAATTTATGGATGTTTTGGTTTGTGGATGTTTTAATGGACGTGAGAGTTCAGTGTGTTTCATAGTTTGTCACACCAATGCATTCTCTCTCTCTCTCTCTCTCTCTCTCTCTCTCTCTCTCTCTCTCTCTCTATATATATATATATATATATATATATATATATATATATATATATATATATATATATGCACCCCGATGCGTTATAAAATAAATACATGTGTCGATAAATTTTAATACCAGATTTGTCAATGGTTATGGATCAAATGGAAGGAAAAGAAGGTTATAATATCAAATGGCCAATACTTCATATTCCAACTCTTTCCATATCTTGCAAGTTTGTCAACTTCTCCCACATGATTTGAATTAAGTCTAGATTTTATTTATAATACATTTATCTGATTGAATTTATGTCATTTATGCACATGTGTTTGAATAATTGTTCATTGAATCTTCTAGGATCATAAATTGGGATCAACTTAGGATGAGAAAGATATTTCACTAGTGAAAAAATGTTGCAAGCTCTTATCAGGAAAAAAATACCAAAGGAAAATGTTTGATGAAAATGGACAACTGCTTTACCCTACCAATTGTAACATGCCATCTTCTAGTAACCTACAACCTAGGTCAATGGTATTACACCGTGGATTGGATATATTTTATGGCATGTCAGTGGTATGTGGTTGTTCCAAATGTAAAGGGTTAAAGAAGAACCCTCGACCTGTCACATTGTATTATTATATTAATGATCAACTACCCAAATTTGATGGTATAATACCTCCCACTATGATCAATAATCCAATAGGTGATATAGAAAAGACACGTAGAAACACTTCCATATGCTCCTTTTTTGAAAATTTGGAAGCCATATAAACCATGTTTCCCCTAAATTGGCCAATATGTCTCCTTTTGTCGATTCAAAAGAGAATTCTTATAGTGATCCAAAGTATGATATCAATACTGCCCAAAACATCACTACTGGGAGATCAAAAATGTTGTATGAGCATAGAGCAAAAATGTCCAAGTACACACCAAAGTATGTTCAATTTTTGGAAGGTAACGATAACTTCCCTCTTCCTATCCATCTACAAAGTAAATAAGAAACCAGTTACAACTAAGATTTGTATGGTGCTTGGTCATCATCCATGCCTATGCCCAATGTTGGAAATGAATTCTATGTTTGTGGTAATAGTTATATGATTTCCAAGTCTAAAATAGATGTTACAAATCTTGGGTTGTTTATCCTTTCACATGTATTTGTTCCTCCCAAACAATCAGTGACACTTATGCCATTTTGTGGTCCTCTTTATAGTTAGTGTGATTACTTGACGATTGTCAAATACAAACATAGAATTTCCATGTATAGTATGTGCATGAATGGTTATGCTTCTAGAAATTTTAACCAGAAAAACACGTTATATATCGATGGTCATCCAAAAACTCATGGGAACATCATAGGGTTCATAAATAGTTACAGGGCCTCATTATTTAGTGTGAATTGTTCCTTTGAGGAATGCTCCAATGAAAAAGAGTTATTGATGAAAAGGAAGGCATCCAGATTTGTTGTTGTGCATGCAATACGTAGTTTGTCTCTAGGTGACTAGTTGTTAATAAACTATAACTTTCGTATACCATCAATGGCTCATCAAAAATGCCTTGCATTGGGTATACCTTTAGACGTCCCCTTGGGGCATAATAAAATTATGATTGAGTAATTGTATTTTTGGATTTTCAATGGAACTAATGAAAATGTATTGCTTAATTTGACATTAGTTTTATAAAATAGTCGGTTGCATGTTGCAATCATTAAATCAAAGATGGGGTCTAAGCTCCCTATAACTTCTACACATGGACATTTGTTTATTTTATTTATTGAGTTTGCATAATATTTTTTATATTTTCATATATTAATAATGAACCTTAGCCATTATAAACCTTGCACGCTAGGGGTTGTATTAGGGCCTAATATGGCCCACATGTGAAAAATAATGTGTTTTCCCTTAAATTGGATGCTTTATGGATTACTCATGATGCAAAGGGCCCTATAATATCAAATAGGCTCACAAAGAGAATATGGAAAGCATCACTTAGTTAAGGATATCTTAGGATTAATTGTGGAGGACAAATGATAGTTGTATATTAGTTATTTAATAAAACATATGTATTAATAAAATTATTTTGATTACATGACTACAAAAAATATGAGAATGAATATTAGTAATTGTAAAATTTACATAGAACACTAATAACATAGGATACATGCACATTATGTAAAACTAAATGTTTTGGGAGGAAAAGTATCGTGTGTCCATGTTATTTAATGACTTTATGTAAAATTTGTTTTGTCTTAAAAAACATGGTGGTGGTTGGGATTGCATAAACTAATTGGTTAAATTCATCATTTCCAAATCATTTGGCATTGTGTTTCATTTTTACAATATTTTTAAATAGTTTACACAGACTCATCTTTGATGAAATTGCATGCATCTATAGATCTATTTCTATGTATTCAAAATATATATTTTTATATAAATGTTATTATTCGATGAATTGCATGCATTTATAAATATATTTTTATTAATTCCAAATATATATAAAAATGTTATTGTTTCCTATTATTTTAATATTTTCATGTAACATGTATCATAATTTAAAAATGCATGTCTCTCTTTTTGCAATAAATTTTAACACGATCATTTTTAAAAAATTGACATTTTCGCCTACAAACTAAAAAAACATATTGATTCTATTAACACCTTTATTAAATTTTTTTATTTTATTAATATAAAGTGAGGTGCATTTTGTAGTCTAATATGACACTTGCATAAGTCATCCCAATATAATAATTGAAAGAAAAAAAATGAACATCCCAATATGGAAGATATTTGTACCATCACTACTCATAATTACAACAATTATAAATGTAATTATGAACAATTATTATAATGTTATCAATAAATCCCCGGATGGGGTGACACGTAGATTAGAGGCCACAGGTGGACTTGCACTAGGCCATGGCATAAATGCCATTAACCGTCACCCACGAGTCAGTCTTTACCATGAAGGACGGCCATAGATGCAGGGGCAGGGCGGAGAGACTTCTCCCTCGCGCGAGCATTTACGATCGCAGTGGTTCCGGGATGGAAAAGGCTAAAGGTGGGAGGATGGCTTCGGCTCTCGTTTATTCGGTTTTTACCTCGGCTCCGAGCTCTGTCTGGATTCTCTGGAGCAGCCCAATTCTATTTTCGTCTAGTTTATGCAGTGACGTCCCAGTGTAGCTCTGCATTCTGCATTTTACCCGGGGGTTTGGGGGCGGTCAAGATTTTCTGGTGTCTCTCTCTCCGACCACCTCGAAACAGAACACGATTAATCTGCAATTGCCCTGCTCCTTTCTCATGGCAAGGAAGCGAGGAACACCCCGCCGTGGCGCAACATGGGAGGCTCAAAAGGCGCAGAGGTGTCGCAAGGATCAGTTGGAGTGGGCCTTAGCTCTAGCGACGTCCATTCTAAGACAGAGAGCCAGGGCAGAAAGAATGGAGTGACTTGCCACCATTGCTGAGCCGAGTGTTGGCTGTAGTACTGATTTTAGAGGAATGGCGCCGGGGGCCCTGCAGAATTCTGGTTCGAAGGAGGAGTTTCCCCCTTGCATTATTGTGGAGGACCCGTCCCTGGCACTATCTATGGAAGACCCGTCTTTCTGCGAGAAGACTCCTGCGGAGACCCATCCGGAAGCCTGCAAGTTCAATC
>ML780537.1:0-25181 GCA_009831015.1 Picea engelmannii | reverse complement strand
TTTCATGCTACTGCTACTCGCCCGTTATATATGCTGGTTTCCGATAAATCGGCAGCATTTTGGGTGGTTTCAGATACACACTTTCTATACTCTGTAAGAGTTTTGGTTTTCTAATATAGCAGGTTCTACTTTTTATTTAAAAATAAATAAAAAATAATGTTATCAATAAATTAAAGGAGAAAATAACATTTCATAAAATTAATTTTTCTTTGTAAAGATGTTTAATCAACATATTGTATCTTGTTGGAAATTAAACAATTCACCTTGAAGATGAATTTAACATTATATGACATTAATAGTTTAAGTTTTTGCAATTACAATCCAAAGTAAACGATTTCATAAAACTAAAGTTAAACATTATATGGAAACTCTAAATTCTAATGAGTGATACATCTGAAGTTTAATTTAAAAAACAGAAAAATCATTAGTGTGCTTATTATACATTTTATAAATCAAATAAAAACAACATCAACATGATTTGAAAAAACACAATACACATGTGTGCTATATTGTTTATAGCACAACAATGCGATTCAAACCACACTAGAGCGGTTGTTACATAAAAATGCATCGAGAAATAGTTTAATTGACAAAGTACATATGAAAAATTCAACGATTCAAGTTTTGTGGAGGTTTCTCTTTGCGGGGGAAAAAGAATAGGTCACTCTTTGGTGTCACTCATAATTTAGCACATGGACTCAATCCTCTGCCACTTCCTCAATGTTCTTCCTCACATCTCCTCCTCCGCAGGCCATTTGACTATCTACAAGATACCATCCTTGTCATTTTTGTAGCCATAATATGAACCAACATCAAGTCACTTGTAAATTGCATGCCTACAACTCATCTTCTTCTCCTCAAGGGGGCTTATTGAAAATTTATTTGGGGATTGGGAGAAATTTTGTAGCCCCGAATTATCTGTAACCAGGGCCCTTGCATGTGGCACCAAGAACATCAACTTTGTTCCCTTCCAAGTCCATCATTTTGGCCCCTACTATGGCATAATTAGGACTTCCAAGCTCTACTATCAGAGCTTCCTAGTGCCCCTTTTCCCTATTCAACAAGAAAGGATCATGGTGGATGTCTTAATTATAACATTGTGTCATCCTCAAGAATGACCTAAGCTCAATATTGTATATTTAATAGAATTTAAGAAACACACTTGGAAAAACTAATCAATGATCCATAAGCTTTGTCATCTTGTCTTCGCTTAATATTAATCATTGTCTTGGCATCAACCTTCTCCTCCATGAGATCCTCACACGTGTACTTACTAATAATTTCAATGTGTTTATTCTTCTCCACAACCATGCACTTGATCATTTTCTCATCCAAAACGAGCACATGGGAAACAAACTCTCACTCTCTCTATTGTTGATTTCCCTTGTCCTGCTCTCACGTTTCTTCCTCCATATCCTCATCTTCCATGAATAGGACTAGTTTAATGGAAACAACCTCTCCGTTCTTGATCTCAAACCTGTATTTCCTATAGATAGACTCAATCCTCTGACACTCCCTCAATGCTCTAGCCTACATCTCCTCCTCTGCGGGCCGCTTGAATTTCTCTAGGATATCGTTCTCATCATCATTGTTGCCATAATAACTGGCATTAATTCACTTGTAGATTGCATTCCTAGTGTAATATCCCATGACCGATCTCCAGTTGTAATTGTAAATTTAATTTTGTTTTGTAGGTTGGTAAGCCAAGTGATTACAAGCTAGGACGTTTATGTAATGATTAGGCCAGAGAGCCTAGATTATAAAGGCCAAAGAGCATGTCTTTGTATATGTAAATACTCATATCAATAATAAAATACATAGTTGTGTGTAGATCGACCATGATAAAATAGAATGGGGGACTAAGATCCACTATATTTGGAAAGGGATGGAGCTAAGAGGATAGGAAAAGGGATAAGCTTGAGGGATTATCTCTATGGGAATAATATTCAATTATTATTTCCTAAAAATTAAGGTTGGACATAACCTATTTTATCATAAGTTCATGTCGAAAGGGAACGAATGTTAAGTGGAGCTCATGCAGCTTCATGAAGCTAGGTGTCAATCCTGACACATGCAGTTTATGTGGGAAAACTCGTCGTTCTTGGGGGGGGGTTCTCTTCCATTCGGCCATCCTTCCCAGGCACGTACTCACACACTGGGGCACTACCTCCATTGTTGACCTCTTCCATTTTTTTTATTCTTCCCATGCACTCATGCATTCACGCAGGGGGTGATTACTTCCATCGTCGACCTCTTTATCTTGCAGGCACCTCTAAAAACTGTATGCCTCTCTGGAGACATATCCCATGTTTTCTTATCAGCAAAGTAACCCGTGATCCTCCTGGGTGGAACAATGCGCCTGTGCCTATCTAAGCTTGTGTTGTACCTTGTTGTTATGAGCAGTGCCTATTTCAAATTTCGAAGCCCGTGGATGCTTCTTTTACCTGTGCATTAGCTGAAGTTGTTGTGGTTTTCACCTGAGCATGTTTCTAGTTATCTGGGAGTGGGACTGAATTGGTGGGTTTTCAGGCCCATGGAATTAAGAGGTAGATTGTCAGGCCTATCAGCGACTCTCTCCAGGTGAGAGAGTTTGTTGGAAAAGAAGAAGTAGGTTTTCATGCTTGTGAGCAACTCTCTCCAGGTGAGAGAGAGATTGTTGGGGAAGTGATTTATCCTGGAGGGAGCCCAGCAACATCTACAGAGCTCTAAGAATTCATGTTTGACCTGTTGTTGAAGCCCTAGAAGGAAAGTTTAGTAGTCGATGGACTATTGAATAGTGAAGGTGCATACCTCCTGGGGTGGGACAGGCATGTGGGGAATGAGAGGTTGTGAGTTGTGTGCGTAATTTGGCTCCTAGGAGGGAATCCTTCCTGGTTGACTGTGTAGGATCCCATTGTCTCAACCTAGTCTAGGGATCCCTTTACCCGAGTGGAGTTTAGTCCTAGCTCGATAATGACCCACTACTGAGAGTGACGAACAACGTGTTCTATGGCTGAGAGGTTCGTGGAAGGTCTACATGTTGTTGGTGGTCATCTATAAAAGATAAGTATCATTTCTATGTTCATTTACATGTTGTGTATTTGTACATGTCTAATATTTATGATTAATTTTTTGTATATTTTGTATGTGTAGGCTTACTGTATTTCTGCATTAATCTGTGTATTAGTAGAATATGTTGTTTGTTTTATGTTATATATATATATATATATAAATAGATAGATATATAGATAGATAGATAGATAGATAGATAGATAGATAGATAGATAGATGGTATTGTTGTTTTTATGGAGTTGGCATGAACGGCTTATAAGGCTGGGTATGTTACAATGTATGAATTTCTACAAGAGTTGTTGTGTGGCATAACCGGCCAGTCTCTGACTAGGTATGTTACAAATTAAAGCCTGAACGCAACAGTTGGGTAGTAGTGTGTCCCCAGCTTGGGTGGTCAGGGGACGTTACAAATTGGTATTAGAGCATGAAATGTTTAAGTGGAATGATCCATCCTGAGTGGTTGGGTATGTTACAAATTGGTATCAGAGCCCATGGTTTCAACATTGAACCTGGATGGGCCACAAATGTGGAATTTGAATTAAAAATTCCACAGGGATTTGATGTGCAGAGTGTCATAGGGGCACCGAGAGGGCTCTTGGGTGGTAATGGAAAGATCAGGAGGAGTGGTGGAGCAATTATCACAAAAATTGTGGTTGATAACATCGATATTTAATTTGAGTCGTAGGATCTGTGCGGGGGATAGACAGATCCTTCCCAGTCAATAGATCTGGAAAATATGCAAAATAGTTAACCTCCAAGTCCTTCGAACTTCGTGACTTGGTGAAGTTTATGGGTCGAAGCCCGAAGTTCCGAAGTCCTGGAGTAATTTACAACCATATACCATCCAAGAGGAGGAGAGTCATTGGATTTCCCAAGAGGTTTGGTTGTTCATAGTTCGGGGAAATTGGTTGAAGTATGCATAGAATGGAATTCCTTTCGACGTCCGGAACTCCATAGTTAATATGGATTGTTTGTATTTGAGGACACATGTTAGTAGATCATCATGTTAGGATTTTCAGTAGTTCAGGGGTTGTGTAGAGTTTCAGTAGGGAAATCCTACGAAGTCCCGGAGCCCGAAGCCCTAAAGCTCTAAAGTCACAGAGTGACTCTCAGCCATAGATCATTCGAGAGAAGGAAGACCATTGGATTTCCTCAAATGGTTCGGTAGTTCATTGTTCGGGGAAATTCATTTGATATTGCATGAAGTAGAGTTTCTACGAAGTCCTGAAGTCCAAAACTAATCCATACCATCCATTATCAGAGCTACATGTCTGCAGATCATTTGGTTCGATATTTCGACAGTCGATAGTTTTGAAAATGTGTTGATGAGAATAAATCGCTCGAAGTCCTGAAGCTACGGGAAGCAATTGTTCAACATTCGACAGTTTTAAAAATGTGTAAATGAGAAGAAATCATTGAAGTCCCAAATCTACGAGAAGTGATTGTTCAGTATTCAGGAATTAACAAGTTGTGGATGTAAAAACTTATGAAGCCCGAAGTGTCAAATTTCCAAAGCGCCAATGAGACATGGCATGATGATGTCACCTAGGGTGACGTGGAATTATTCTATGTATACCACGTGTCACTTGTTTTTAGTACCTTTGCAGGTATTTAGTACTAATGGTGACTTGACACGTGTCACTCGTTGGTGTGGCCATGTGTCACCACCCTTATTGTTCACAAAAGAACTAAGTGGACCTTGAAAATTTCAGAGTTCAGGTGTTTCATTGTGCTCCGGTGTGTGATTCTCCAAAGTTTCAAAATTCTGGAGCTCTTATCCATCGTAGATATCGAACAAGAGTGGGGATAGTTGATTCTTGAAATCTTAGTGGGGGTTTTCCAGTTTGGTGATCCATAAGTCTTTTGTTGCGAAGTGTTAAGGTATAAAAAGGCTAAAGCTAGAGTCAATCCTGACCATCCCTCGACATGTGAATGTCGACCATAGATCTCAGTCCTTCATGGTTTCGGCAATTCGGTAGGCAACGCAAGATGGAGCCTTAGAAATTCAAAATCCCATAGTTTTGCAGCTCCTGTTGATCGTAGATATAAATAGAAAATGAGGATTGTCGATCAGTGCATCCTTTGAGTATTCAAAAATTCGATGTTCGGGAGATTAGGGGTGTGCAAGTGCAAAGTCCGTCGAAGCCCAAAATTTCCGAAGTCATGGAATACATAAGTGAAATGGCATGTTGATGTCACCTAGGGTGATGAGGACCTATTCTAAGCATGCCACAGGTTATCCAATTTTGTACCTTTGGTAGGTATTATTGTCCAATTTTGACGTGACACTTGTCACTTGTCGGTGGGGCCATGCATTGTCACCTTATTTGTTGAACACAAAGTCAAGGATAACACTGAATTTGGAAATTCGTTGTTCAGAGGAAATGTGGGAGGAAGTTGAAAAAAAATTCGATGCCCAAAGCTCTAGAGCACCGGGGTTCCGAAGCCCCGAAGGAGCAGTTGTTCAGAACTTTGTTGGTTTGGCGTTGAGGGAAAATGAGTGAAGAAGAAAGGAAAACTTTTGAGGCCTGAATTCCTAGAGCCTCGAAGTTCTCTAGGCTCTGGATAAGTTCTTGTTTTCTAGCGCTTGGTTATGACCTATGGTCAAATGTGGTTGGGGGATGAAGAAGAAGGGGCTAGTGCCCTAA
The DNA here is from genome assembly GCA_009831015.1 of Picea engelmannii. NCBI lineage: Eukaryota > Viridiplantae > Streptophyta > Pinopsida > Pinales > Pinaceae > Picea > Picea engelmannii. The sequence goes on along the minus strand of ML780537.1, from coordinate 19,482 downwards.
AACCATGTTAAAAGAAAGAAAATGGCTTAGGAAGGAAGCCTGTGGGTTTCATCTAGTTTAGACCCACATCAAAAGTGGTAAAGAAGGTCTGTGAACCTTATGATAGGATCCGGTAAAGGTCTAAGACCCTTTTAGCTTAGAGGAAAAGAGAGGTGACCAATTGAATGCTAACTAGGCCAAGAGATTGGAAGTGGCCAAACAAATTTTAATCAGGACAATAGAATGAGGATTGTAGTTTGTTGATTTAATCCAGAAAAAGGAAGGCTTTCGAGCCTGTGTAATTGTATGTAAACATAAGTATATTAAAGAAAAGGAAAATACTCTATTTTGAGTATTTTGGAAGCCTCTGTAATTATGTTTGTTTATCTGTGCATTGTATACTCTGTAAGGAAGAAGTGTATGTCTCCACATATAGTTGATATTTTGTAGTTTAGGTATAAGGCTCATGTTGTAGGGTGATGCATGAGCATTGTAAGCAGCCGACAAAACAAGCACAAAGTTGAGGGCAACTGGAAATGCACCAGAACACATTTTGAAATGTTTTGAATTTGAATGGAAAATCATTAATGTAATAGCTAGGGGAGCATATTCGCATTTATGTTTTGGAGGTTGTAAACAGATCTTGAGCATTTCTCTCATCTGTTGGATATGGAGGCATTTATGTGTATTGAATGTAAAGTAGTTGTAGCTTTTAATTTCCGATTTGATAGTTAGAGTTGTAGGAGGGAAAACAAAATAATAGACACCCTCGCTTGTATCATTGTATCATTATTATTCATAAATAGAGAATTTTGTAAGTTGTTGAGCTGTAACAGAGAGTTGTAGAGAAGAACCCATGTACAGGAACACTTGAGTTAATATATGAAGCTTTGACTCAATTTTCATGGTGTTATTATGCTTGTTGTTTACATCTATTGAATGGTATGTTTACAGTTCTTTTGTTTCTCTGATTATGCATTTTTTTCAATGTTGTGTTATCTGTATGATTTCATGTTAAATGTATGAAGTCTGTGAGAGAGGAAGAATGAGTTTCAATTGTTTCTCCTCCTGAGAATTCCTGCAAGGAGTGCAGCGAATGTCTGCAAGGTGTGCGTCGACGAAGTTCTGAGTTTTATCTCAGAAAGCTCAGGAGAGATATAATTGTTCTCATATCAACTAAAGTGAAAGGTTAGCTCAGAGCCATGAAAGGTGTGTGTAGGTTGGGTGAGGTCTTGGGTTTTACCAATCCAAGAGGAAGATTGAAAGACTGTTGTTTCAAAGAGTACACAGAGTTGAAGATCCAAATAACCATAGGTTATTTGAAATTGCTGCAAGGAGTGCGTGTAGGGACCCTTTTGGAAGCCTTGAGTTTGCAAGAGAAATCTCAGAAGGGATAGAACCTTTAAAGTGTTCAAAATGAGACGGAGGATGAAATTGTCTCACAGAATTCAAGTTCAGGAGGGAGGATGCCAAGTCATTTGGCTAGAAGTCCTTGAGAGGTTAAATTGGACGGCAGAATCGCTTCAAGAAGAAGTGTCGATTTACCGTGGGTCGTTGGATCTCGTAGACCAGTGAGAATATTAAGGCTGAGTGTTTTCAGTATTCATAAGCTCAGGAGGAATAGTGGTCATTGGATTGATATCAACAGGAGGCGTTGATTTCATCCTTGAATTCTATCATTTCGGAGTTTGGGCATCAGAGAAGATTGTGACTTGGAGTCGAGAGTCATGAACTCCTGATTCGTGAAGTCCCGATCCAATTAGAGCAGCCAGATCAGGGGAGATTTGAGTCATTGATTTGCGACAAGGGTATATTGTGATTTTGAGAATCAACAAAAGGAATTTTTATGTAGCAACTCGTCGATACATGAAGTTTTGGGTGTCGAAAAGACTAGGCCCCAGGTTTTAATCAGACGTCACATTGGAGAAAAGTCAAGGAGGAGTCAAGATCTGTTATCCCTTTTAGGTTTCAGATATTGAAGAGTCAAGGGGACTTACATTAGGATTCGTGAGGTCACAAAGTCCGAAATACCCTTTTAGTAAAGTTCGTGGTCATAGTTGTTGGTCACATGGGTGAGAGTTAGTGCCTTGTGTATGTTCGCACATGCATAACTCATAAGGAACTATGGATACACACACTTGTGCATGTGTTTTAGTGGTATTTCCTATGGGGAAATCGAAGAGTCAATCTGACTCAGGTGAAAATTTAGAATGATACTAAGACCAAGAGGTCGCACAGATCTTGCTGAGGTAGGGGTGTTGCATCAGAGTGGTATCAAAGCCTAGCCTTCGGCTTTTATTTATTTTTTCTACAGGGAACATATTGAAACAATGTCACCAAGAAGGAGAGAGAGACCAATGCCTGATCCAGTTATGGAAAGGGAAATGAGAGAACTACGTGCTCGATTGGATGCTATGGAAACAACAAAGAGACAGACAGTTATTGTTGGAGATGTTAGTGAAACCAAAAGAGAAAATGAGTCTGGAGCTGAAGAAGAAGTTACAGTCGAAGATGCCACCAAAGAGTGTCTATTCAGAGCTATTGCGAGAATTGGAGCCAGAGAAAAAATGGACATTCCGATGTATGAAGGCAACTTAGGCATTGAAGAGCTACTAGATTGGTTTAGAGCTTTAGACAAATACTTCAACTATGAGGATGTTGAGGAAGATAAGAAGGTCAAACATGCCGTCACTAGACTTAAAGGGCATGCAGTACTGTGGTGGGATGAAATGCAGGATGATAGGTGTTGCAAAGGCAAACAAAGAATCAAAAGTTGGGATAGGATGGTTGCAAAAATGAAAGCCAAATTTATACCTAGGGATTACCAAATTAATCTATTTCGAAGGATGCATAATTTGAGACAGAAGATGATGACAGTGAAAGAATACACTGAAGAGTTCTACAGGATAAACATCAGAGGAGGTCATCGAGAAAGTGATGATGAAAAGGTTTCCAGGTACATGAATGGTCTAAGATATGACATTCAAGATGATATGAGAATGATGACGATAAGGAACATAGAATATGCTTATCAAATGGCTTTGAAGGATGAATAAAAATTGGCCTGAAAGAAAGGTCAAAGAGGCAGAGGTCGAATTCAGAGCAGTGGCAAAGAAATTGTCTAGGACAGGACTCAAAAACCAAAGGAGGAAGAGAAGAAACCTCATACTCACCCTGAACGAGGAGGAATTTCACAGGGGAGACAGTATGCCGACAGAAACACTTTTCCGCAAGAAAGAGGAAGAGGAAGAGGCAAAGGAGGTGAGATAAAATGTTTTGGTTGTGTAAAATCGGACATAAGTCTTTTGAATGTCCTGATAAGTAGAGAGATGGAGGAGAAGCTCACATTTCAAAAGCGCAAAGGAAAAATGTTGAAGAAGAAGATGCAGAAGGCAGAAGATCACTCATGATGAGGAAAATTCTCTTGAAACCAGAGAAGGAGGTAGAGAATCCAGTCCAAAGAAACAGTTTGTTTAGAACTGCTTGCAATACCAAGGATAGGGTATGCAAGGTAATAGTGGATAGTGGAAGCACAGACAATCTAGTATCCATAGAAATGGTGGAAAAGATGGAATTGGAGACTGTTGCACATCCAAGCCCATACAAAGTCTCGTGGTTACAAAAGGGACATCATGTAACTGTCATTAAACAATGTTTGGTTGAATTCAATATAGGAGGTTACAACGATGAAATTTTATGTGATGTCATTCCCATGGATGTCTGTCATCTTTTATTGGGGAGACCGTGGCAATATGACAAAAATATTATTCATGATGGGAGAAAGAACACTTACACCTTGGAGAAGAATGGTAGAATGCATATGTTGCTTCCGATTAAGGATAAGGAGGTGAAAACAGAAGTGAGTAATACTATACTTCTCATGAGTGGGAAGGAGCTTCTTGGGGAAGTCAAGAAAGAAGAAGAAATGCAGTTTGTTGTGGTGAGAAATCCTAGAGTCATCTTGACCAGTACCAAGATAGATGATCTACCTGGAGAGATTCAGGAACTGCGGGAGGAGTTTTATGATATCGTAGTGGATGAATTACCTTGTTCGTTGCCACCTATCAGAGGCATAAGCCATCACATTGATCTTATACCTAGAGAAATTTTGCCAAACAAAGCAACGTATAGATTGATGCCGCATGAGAATGAAGATCTTAAGAGACAAGTCTGAGACTTGATGGATAAAAGATTGGTTAGAGAAAGTTTGAGTCCATGTGTTGTACCTACAGTGTTAATCCCAAAGAAGGATGGTGGATGGAGAATGTGTATAGACTTGAGAGCTATAAACAAGATCACCATTAGGTACAAATTTCCTTTACCAAGGATGGATGACTTGATGGATTGCTCGAGTGGAGAAAAGTTTTTTTCAAAAATTGATTTGAAAAGAGGATATCATCAGATTAGAATGAGAGAAGGTGATGAATGGAAGACATCATTCAAAATGAATGAAGGGTTGTATGAGTGGCTTGGCATGTTGTTTGGTTTGACGAACAAGCCAAGTAGTTTTATGAGATTGATGAACGAAGTCTTGAAGGATTTCATTGGGAAATTTGTGATTGTGTATCTTGATGATATATTGATCTTCATTAAGACTAAGGAAGAGCATCTGAAGCATTTAGCTACAGTGATGAGAAGGTTACAGCAAGAGAAATTGCTGATAAATTTGAAGAAGTCATCTTTCATGAAGAAAGAGCTCATTTATTTGGGGTTCGCAATCTCTTCAAATGAGTTGAAGTTGGATCCTGAGAAGGTAAAATCAATCAGATATTGGCCATCACCAAATACTATCTTTGAAGTTTAGAGCTTCCATGTATTGGCTAGTTTTTACAGAAAATTCATCAGAAATTTTAGTGCGATATGTGCACCGATGATGGACATGGTCAAGAAAAGACATAAATCTTTTCATTGGACAGAGGAAGCAAAGAAAAGTTTCAAGTTACTAAAGGAGAAGATAACTGGACAACCAGTTCTGGTTTTTCTAGAATTCAGCAAGACATTTGAAGTTAGGTGTGACGCAAGTGGATTTGTGATTGGAGCAGTCTTAAGCCAAGAAAACAGGCGGATTGCATACTTCAGTGAGAAACTGAATGATGAAAAGCTGAAATATTCCACGTATGACAAGGAGTTTTATGCAGTCATATAGGCATTGAAAAAATGGAGACATTACTTGGTTCCGAAAGAGTTTGTCTTGTATAGCAATAACCATGCTTTACAATTCATAACTTGATAGGAGAAATTGAACCAGAAGCATTGAAAATGGGTTGAATACATGCAGAATTTTACTTTTGTCATAAAGAATATTTTTGGTAACAAATTTGATAATGCTTTGAGTAGGAAATTCTTGATTCTGAAGGAATTAAGAGTAACGACCTTAGGTTTTGATAATCTCAAGGAGATGTACATAGATGATGTAGATTTTAAAGAAGCTTATGAAGCATGTAAGAATCTAGTTCTCAGAGATAGGATCCAATGGAATGAATATATGATTCAGGATGGACTACTGTTCAGGGGTAATCAGTTGTGTATTCCGAAGAGTTCTATGCGAGAGAACCTCTTGAAGGAAAATCATAGTGGGGGATTGGCTGGACATTTCGGCCATGACAAAACTTTTGTGCAACTGAATAGCTTATATTATTGGCCAGGGATGAGGATATATGTCAAGAAATTCATTAACAGATGCAGAATTTGCTAGCATGCGAAAGGAAAAAGACAGAATACAGGGTTGTATCAACCATTACTGATACCAGAAAGGCCAAGGGATGCGATAAGTATGGATTTTGTATTAGGACTGTCGAGGACACAGAGGGTTTATGATTCCATCTTTGTGGTAGTCAATAGATATTCTAAAATGGCACATTTCATTCCATGTCAGAAAACCAGTGACGCAACACATGTTGCCAATCTGTTTTTCAAAGAAGTTGTTAGACTTCACGGCTTACCCAAGAGTATTGTATCGGACAGGGATACCAAATTTGTAGGTCATTTCTGGAGGACCTTATGGAAGAAGCTGGGGACTAAATTATTTTTTAGCTCAACATATCACCCTCAAATGGATGGAAAGACTGAGGTAGTGAATAGAAGCTTGGGATATTTGTTGAGGATTTTGGTAGCTGAACATCACAGTCAATGGGATAAGATTCTGCCACAAGCAGAATTTGCATACAACTATTCACCAAATAGGAGTACAGGACATAGCCCATTCCAGATAGTATATGGGATGCAGCCAAGAGGATTTTATGAGTTGAAGGACTTAGTACTGAATGAATTTCGGAGTGCTAACACAGAATATTTTGCAGCGGGAATGCAGGAACTCCATAGTAAAGTCAGAGAGCGATTGTATAATTCTAGCCAGGAATACAAACGCCGGGAAAATCAGCATAGGAGAGAGCTTCAGCTTGAAGTAGGTGATTTGGTTTTGGCACATCTCAGAAAAGAAAGGTTGCAAAGGGGAACATATAATAAGATAAAAATGAAGAAAATTGGGTCGTGTAAAATTTTGAGGAAATTCGAAGCCAATTCTTATGAAATTGAATTACCAGATGGGATAGGAATATCGTCCATATTCAACATAGTAGATCTGTATCCTTACAGAGAAGATGAAGTAGAATGATCAGAGGATTAGAAGGAAGTCCAATGGGTTAAACAGATGCCTGTAGCTGAAAATCCAAAGATGGAAAGGATCATTGATCAGAGAGTCAGCAAGAAGACCCGAAGGAAAACATATTTTGAATACTTGGTGAAGTGAAAAGGACACCCGATTGAATATGCCAGTTGGGAAAGTGAAGCATATATCCAGAGACATGGAAAGATGGTGTAGGAGCTCTTGAACAAGAGTTCATGAATTTTTCAAGCTAAGGGAGTATGATGCAGGAGCATCGTAAGCAACCAGCAAAACAAGCACAAAGTTGAGGACAGCTGGAAATGCATGAGAACGCATTTTGAAATGTTTTGAATTTGAATGGAAAAGCATTAATGTAATAGCTAGGGGAGCATATTCGCATTTATGTTTTGGAGTTTGTAAACAGATCTTGAGCATTGCTCTCATATGTCGAATATGGAGGCATTTATGTGTATTGAATGTAAAGTAGTTGTATCTTTTAATTTCCGATTTGATAGTTAGAGCTGTAGGAGAGAAAATGGAATAATAGACACCCTCGTTTGTATCATTGTATCATTATTATTAAGAAATAGAGAATTATGTAAGTTGTTGAGCTGTAGCAGAGAGTTGTAGAGAAGAACCCATGTACAGGAACACTTGAGTTAATATATGAAGCTTTGAATCAATTTTCATGGTGTTATTATGCTTGTTGTTTACATCTATTGAATGGTATGTTTACAGTTTTTTTTTTTCTCTGATTATGAATTTATTTCAATCTTGTGTTATCTATTTGATTTCATGTTAAATGTATGAAGTCTGTGAGAGAGGAAGAATGAGTTTCAATTGTTTCTCTTCCTGAGAATTCCTGCAAAGAGTGCAATGAACGTCCGTAAGGTGTGCATCGATGAAGTTCTGAGTTTTATCTTAGAAAGATCAAGAGAGATACCGTTGTTCTCATATCAACCGAATTGCAAGGTTAGCTCAGAGTTGTGCAAGGTGTGTGGAGGTTGGGTGAGGTATTGGATTTTACCAATCCAAGAGGAAGATTGAAATATTGTTGTTGCAAAGAGTGCACAGAGTCGAAGATCCAAATAACTAGAGGTTATTTGAAATTGTTGCAAGGAGTGCATGCAGGGACCCTTTTGGAAGCCTTGAGTTTGAAAGCGAAATCTCAAAAGGGACAGAACCTTTGAAGTGTTCAAAGGGATATGGAGGTCAAAATCATCTCGCAGAAGTCAAGTTCAGGAGGGAGGAAGCCAAGTCATTTGGCCAGAACTCCTTGAGAAGTTAAATCAGATGGTGGAATCGCTTCAAGAAAAAGTGTCAATTTACCGTGGGTCATTGGATCTTGTAGACTAGCAAGAAGATTAAGGCTGAGTGTTTTCAGTATTTATAAGCTCAGGAGGAATAGTGGTCATTGAATTGAGATCAACAGGAGGCGTTGATTTCATCCTTGAATTCTATCATTTCGGAGTTCGGGCATCAGAGAAGATTGTGATTTGGATTCAAGAGTCATGAACTCCCGATTCACGAAGTCCTAATCCAATTAGAGCCACCAGATCAGTGGAGATTTGAGTCATTTATTTGCGACAAGGGTATATTGTGATTTTGGGAATCGGTGAAAGGAATTGTTATGTAGCAGCTGGTCGATATGTGAAGTTACGGGTGTCGAAAATACTGGGCCCCAGGTTTTAATCAGAGGTCACATCAGAGAAAAGTCAAGGGAGGAGTCAAAATCCATTATCCCTTTCTGGTTTCAGAGATTGAAGAGTAAAGGGGACTTACATCAGGATTCGTGAGGTCACGAAGTCTAAAATACCCTTTCGGTAAAGGTCATGGTCATAGTTGTTGGTCACGTGGGTGAGAGTTGGCACCTTATGTATGTTCGCACAAGCATAACTCATAAGGACTCGTGGATACACACACTTGTGTGTATGTTTTAGTGGGATTTCTTGTGGGGAAATCGAAGAGTCAATCCAACTCAGGTGGAAATTTAGAACGATCCTAAGACTGAGAGGTCATGTAGATCTTGCTGAGATAGGGGTGTTGCATCACAGGGAGAGAAGGAGAATCTAGAGAGGAAGCCTAGTATAAATCCACATTCAAATCGAGATCGAAGAAAGAAGGATAGAGACAATTTTTTTTTTTAACATTTGGGATTTTTAAGAAGTTATTTGATCAAATGTTGGGTTCAGTAAGTAGCATGGATAACCCTAATGAAATTCTTTTTTGGGGGAGATAGTCCAGATTCATATGGAAGATGATTGCTTGAGGAAACTACTAGTTGAAGACATCTATACTCAGTGAGTAAGATGGAAGACTTCTATGAAACTCTAATTTGGAAATAAGATGTAACATTCCAAGGATCATACCTACAGTTTTGGAGGTAGCACCTCCATTATTGCTAACAGAGTACCCAGTGGAAGTATGGTTGTATGATAAAATTCAGGATGAAGTAATGTAGGTCCGTGCGCACTAAATAAATGCTAGTAGATTCATAAGCAGTGAATCATGTGTAGATTAGTTCTAGAGGTATATAGCCATACTTTAGGGAAGGAATTACATAAATCTCAATTCATTCCAAAATTGAATAAATTTCAAAGAGTAACTCAAAGATGGTGGAAAAGAATACCACCAGGTGAATTCCAAGATATTTGAGTCTATTATAGCACTCAAGAGTTGTGACAACAATTTTTAGGGATGTTGATTACATTCCAAAGGAATCAGTTCATTTCCAAAGTACATTGGGTTGTCAATCCAAAGGGATTCAAGTATGGAGAATCTAGGTCAAGAGTGACTTAAAAGTGAAAGGAATTTCTAATGAGAAATTAGTAAGGAACCATGAAGAAGAAAATGGTTCTAGGCATGGTTTTGAATGCAAAGGAGAAGGTGCCTGATAAGAATCCATCTTAAGTGGCATAGAGCCATGAGTGACATTCCCATAGGTTGGTAGTATCACTTTAAATTACAATTGTAAAGTAAAAGCAGTGTTAAGTACCTTTAATTAATTTTGTACAGCTAGTGAAGGAGGCATATGTGCATCCTTACAGTATGATAGAGATTGGTTATGCAAGTCAATTTTGAGGCTAAGTTGGCTAAGAAAAGAGAAGAGAAGGATTCAGGAAGCCTCAAATACTAAAGTACCAGTCAGGAAAGGACTAAAGATGTAATGTCCCCAAGGCCAAGCCCTGTTGTAAATCATGTCTATGAAGTATAAAGCTTGCATTATGAATTCTAATTATGTTTTGTAGGCTGGTGAGCCAAGTTTATATAAGCTGGGGGCTTATGTGTTATTAGGCTGGAGAGCCTAAGTGTTAAGGATGGGAGCTTGCTTTTGTATATGTAATCATGCAGAACATTAATAAAAATATAAACATCGCTACGTGCAGACTGACCACGATGAATGAGTGATGGGGGACTAAGCTTCCACGAAGTGGGTAAGGGATTGGGGGATGGAAAGTGGGAAATAGAGGCTAAGTGTTGAGACTAGGGGCTTAATTCCTTGGGAATAATATTTTAATATTATTCCAAAAGCCATGTGAAATATATGTTTTATTCTAAGTTCTTTGGAAGGACGAGTGACTTCCAAATGGGAAGGAACGAGCTTCATGGGTGACAAGTGTCAACCCAAGCACATGCAGTTAAAACTTTCAAGTTGAGCCATGATGGGGGTTCATTCTCCATTCTATCGTTTGTTGTCTAAACTGTGTGACCTTTGTGTCTGAGCTCTGCATATCAGACACAACACTGAAAACCGAAATCATGAGACCTCTGTGATGGTCCGGTGTATTCCCATAAATTTTATCTGGTCTCTACGTTTGGCCTCCATCCTTGACCTTTGCATAATTTCCTATCACACATCCTATAACTGGTAAACTGTGAGACGATTTGTGTCTTCTGTAGAACCCGACACCTAGATAATCGCATGAGTGTGCTGTGTTTTAGCGTCTGGTCGTTGCCATTTGCGGGACTATGCCCATTTTCTATTGTGGTCATCATCCTGGTGTCAACTGAGGTCTTGATGTTGTTTTGGTTTCCCTCACCTAGTTGGAATTGAGTTGAAGGGTGTGTTGAAGAAGCGGGTTATCAGGCCCATGGTAGAAGAAGCAGGTTGCCAGGCCTATGAGAAACTCCCTCCAGGTGATAGAGTCTACTGGGAAGTGGTTTTCTCCTAGAGAAAGTCCAGCACCAGCTACAGAGCTCTAAGATTTCCTGATCCGGCATGTTGCCGAGACCCAGAGAGGGAGGTGAAGAACTAATGGACTTTTCTTGTGAATGTGTATACTCCCGGGTGGAACAGTCATGTGGGGAATGAGAGTCCGTGAGTAGTGGGCATAAGAAGGCATCCTGGAAAGAATCCTTCCGGTTATTCTATGTAGTTTTCCCTGTAACCTCAGCCTAGAATAGGATTCCTTGCCTTGGGTGGAGCTTAGTCCTAGCTCGGGGGTGACCCACTGCTAAGCTTGATGAGCACCGTGGTCTAAGGCTGGGAGGTTCATGGAAGGCCTACACGTGTGTTATCACTAAAATTTTGTCCGCAAATGGTTACAGGAATCCAACATCTTCAAACAGTTATGAGGTCACCCATGGACCAAAATTACCACAAAATCATTTCCAAAAGGTCCAAAGCTATACAACCAATGATAAAATTAAGGTGCACTATGACTACATAGGGCGCACACGCACATGCGCCATTCAAAAACACATGAAAAGCACACATGCACACAACGCGGTATTGTGGTCGCTAAAAGTCACACACACTTGAGAACGACGCATTTATGAGATTGGTTAGCCTCCCACCCACTTCTGGTTCATCTTCCAAGTTGATTTGACATCCAAATCTTGGTTGGATCCAACTAGGTGGCTGGTCAAAGACCTAAAAATGCCCTAAACAACCCCTTTTCACACTAAAAGTTGGTTGCACAATACCTCAAAGTGGTGCTATAAAACAAGGCCATGGGTGCACTACATTTTCAAGGAATTCATTTGCAAGGTTATGCTGTTGCTATTCTCTTCGGGAATCCTCTTTTCTCATCAAGAGCATACTAGCATCATTACATTTGGGCAATCCATCTCACCTCTCGAGTGGATTAACTTGGGATTCTTTCACCATTTTTTTCAAAGTTGTAAGAAGAGCTTAGTTGTGGGGGTCCAAGAGCCCTCCCTTGGAGGAAGAAGGGACCCAATGTCCTCTTTCTTCTTGGTGTTTTCTTTTCACTAATATAATCCTTTCCGTTGGTGACATGATAAATATTGTTTTTTTTTTCTTATGTCCTTATGCTCAATAGGTAAGTTGTTCTTTTATTTCTTAGTTTAATTCTTATCTTAGTCTTTTATGTTTCTTTTTCTAACCCTTTTCTTCACTGTTGTCTTGCTTAGCTAACCCAACTAAGCTTGTAAGCACCTTTGTATTGCTCATTTAGGTGATGAAAGAGGCACAATAGATTGGCAACTCCACTGGGGATAGGTATCAATTTCCTACCCCATTTGGGTTTTTCTATCTCTTCTTTTGGTTTATTTAACCTGCAGGTACCTTAACCGGCCCAAGCGGACCTGAAAAACATCCAATTCAAAGCTGAATTGAGAGAATTCCATTTGGAATTTTCTTCACGGTTGTGTGTCAGGTGTGCGCGGTTTTATTGGCCCACAGTCACGCATCGTGCACACGTGTGCCAAAATTACTGTGTTGTTCTGCACACCTACGCCCAAAAGTTTGTTTCGGTTTGTGCACAAGTGCTCAGTGCGCCTCTATCTACTCTGAGACCCGTGCACCTGTGCAGAAAAATACACATTGTAATATTTTTTGTGATTTGGGGAAGGCCCCTAGCCTTCTTAAAAATTATTTCATCCATGTTGTAATCTACACCACACTTAGTTCCCTCTCCATATAAAGGGATTAGTCAAAACACATAGGCACTTAGGGGCTTTAAAATCATTATTTCCTCTTTTGCTTTCATTTTTCCACATGGATGGCTTGCTTTGACTAAGAGTATAAGCTGGAATCATTTATAATCACATAAAACTTGCATTGGGACCAGAAGTTGGATAACAATCGTTTAGTATGCTCTTCTCTCATGCTTCAAAGTGACCTTGAGAATCAAAAAAAGGTTGTAGGACAATTTCATCTCCCTTAAAAAGACTAAAACTTTTAGGAGAGGACAACAGCCCCCTCGAGACTCCTCTTAGTTTATTTTTCAACACATCTCAAGATTGTAACGGGCCCATACATGCCCACATGCTACAAAGATAGGATAGTGTTGAAATTTACTTTCTTAGATTAAATCACTAGGGATGTTTAAAGGTTTTGTAACGGGCCCATACATGCCTACATGATCACAATCTAGGATAGTTTCAAATCTTTCTTAGATTAAATCACAGTAGGGAGTTAAAGGAATAGTAAAGGACCCACATGTCCACATGCTAGCTTCCAGAGACTTTTGAATTACGCAAGGTTGTACCAAAGGCATTTAGTTAATTAGATAATCAACACTTGTAAGGACCAAGTGAAGTCCACATGCAGCAAGGTGACACCTAATTCATTAAAACATTGGCACACTTTTCACTCATTCACACACAAAAGTCACTTATCACTCACATAGTTTTCATCTCGAAACGTGGAGGTCAAAGTAAGTTTCCTCCAAAGGGATTCCGAAACACCCCACCCTTTTCTTGATGAAACTATCCACTCCCATTTAATTTCAACGAGATTGGCTCACACCCCCAGTCTCTCAAACAAACCACATCTAATTTTTTTTATAAAAACTCACTAAGTTTTCCTCCACAGGAGGTGCCAAAAGAATTTTTTTAGTCTAGGTAGGATTTTGGGGATAAGCATCCAAATAACTCCCCGTTATCTGGTTCTCACATTGTCAAAACAATAGAAGTTGTCAAATAGGGAATTGAAAATCCTCCAAGTCAAGTGTTCCTAACACCATAAGGCAGGGAGATACCCATGAAGAGTTGAAGGCTGCGGTCTGGTTGTTCTGTGCATCCCCCCTTGAGGCACCCACCTCTTAGATGGGATCCAGCCCATGACCCATTTCTTAGGTCGAAAATCTAAATGTCACACTTTGACCGAGGTACCTAGTGACCAAATTTTAGGACATCTACCCAGGTGGCAATTGTGGGTTGCAATTGCACCTTGATCGGATTTTGTGTGGCTATTGGGAAATATCGCCAGCTCTTTCGGGATATGCCCCCTTTACCCCTCATTATAACTGATTACTTCATCCTTCACTAGTTTCTCTTTCGGTGACTTCAGACCCCACTGTTGAGTACTATTGGAAGGTCCAGTGCTATTTGAGAGGAAGGACGTTACGTCTTTTAGGACACGAGCATTTATTTTCTTTGATCCCCCACATGGACAAAACCCACTTATCCACATATATTCTTCTTTATCAAAACACTTTATGTATGATGCACTTCTGATTACATTTGATTTAGATATTTATCATGCAAAGTTCAAAAATTGCAACAAAGGCTCTTATTTATTTATTAATGTCACCACAATTCGCACACATCCACTCAGCTAGTCAGACATCATAGGGGACCCACAGAACCCTCGTCATTCCAGACACTTGCTAAACCTCCCTCTTATTGTAGGGGGAGTTACTAGCCTTGCCAACTCATCAGCCCCACCTTCTCACACTCCTGTGAGCGCCATTGTCTTAGGATAATCTTTGCTTGGTTCCACCTTACTTGGGTCCACTTCCCAAGGTCCACCATCCACTCACTCTCCTTTACACAGAAGCAGGGGGCCAACTTCCTCTCAAGGGGGAAGTACTAACCCACCTAGCCCCCCTCAAGGGTCAGGTTCATAGAACACTCACACCATGGCTGGAACTAATCCTCTGCCACCACTCCAGATGCCATATTTGGCCTCTCTTAACATACCAGATCTAAGCAAACTCACAAATGATCCTATATTGCATGACCCCACATGGCCTGCTATGCCTACCAAACTACCTTCAGACATCCCCAAGTTTGAAGGAAAGGTAGGGGATGACCCTACCAACCATTTCATGACTTTACACTTATGGTGCTCTTCCAACAGCATTATGGATGATTCCATCCGACTATGATTATTTCAACGCACGCTCAGTGGCCCATCAACCAAATGGTATGTAGACGAAAAATCGGGGTCCCATGCAACTTTCGAGTCCTTGGCCAAAGCATTTTTGACCTTCTTCCAATTACCAATCCACCATGACAATGGTCTTGAACTACTCTCTAATTTTAAACAAACCTCAGCCACACATATCATTGATCACATTCACGAGTGGCGTCAATGACACAATTTGTGCAAAGCAGAAACCACCAAACAACAGTGTCTTGACTAGTTTCTCAGATCACTTGTCTCTCTCCTTGGTAAAGATGTAGCTTCCACCTTCCCTCAATCAGAAGAAGAAGCCATCAGTAAGGCTCAACAATATGAACTCATCTATTCACAATTAGGGTACTTGTACACAGTACTTCTTGATCTCCCAAAACCCGTGCCATTTGGCCAAGACAAAACTGGGATGTCTCACTCAGCAGACAGATTGATTGGTAATACCACGCACCACAGTCCACAACCCCAACAACCATCAATGTATGGCACACCTCAATATCCGTCGGCATATGGAGGAACCCCTTATTATTCCCCAACCCCTTATCAACAACCATACCCTGTTTCCCTTTCACCACCCATCAGTGGGCCACCACCAGCACCCACAATACACCCACCTATCCAAACAAGTTCTAGTACTCCCTCTACCTCAGCTTATACTCTAAGTACTAGCGAAAGCACCATGCCTTCCTATGTACCTTATGGATCATTACCCCCACAAAATCTGTACTTTCCATTCCTTGGTCCTCCACAGCCCATGGCTCCCCCACACCCTCACGCTAGGGTAAATTTTTTTCGACCCTCTCCCCTTCAGCAATATCAAAATTTTGAACAACTGAATATGGAAAATCTGACCCATCAATCGAATAATGCCAAAAAGTAAGGAAAAAACAAGAACAATAGCAACCCAGGTCAAGGTGGGAATCACCCCCAACAGAACCAACCTACTGGGGGTAGCCAGAATCAAGGGAATCATAACCCCCAGGGGGGCAATAACAACAGGTGTTAAGGGAAAAATAACAATAATCTTCGAACCAACTTCCCTTGTGCCCTTTGCGGTGAGTTCAGTCATTATACTCATCATTTCCCCCAAATCATTGATTTTAAATGGATGAAAGACTCAGGAAGTGTACCACATCCTCTGGCACTGCCTGCCCCTCAGTAGACCCCACAACAATACGTCCAACAACCTCCCCCAGCCATGCTGCAAAATCCCATCCCGCACTAGGGTGTGATGAACACCCAACAAGATATGAAACCTACCCCACCACAGTTGGGACAATATATCCACCCAAACAATCCCGCAGATCACACTATCCTCCTCACTAGCAAGGAGGAAGTCCTTCTACAGACACATAGTCATCAATACTGTGCACCCACTGAGTTCCTCCCATTCCCCCAGAAACAATCCCAGCACCAACAGGACCCCCATTGGTGATTCTTCGCCCTAACACGGACACACCTCTTCGCATCCCTCACATCCCATTACACAAGAATGTCCATAACCCATAGGCTTGGGCGGCTCATAATTACAGTTTGGTCAATGACTTAACACAATCCTCAACTGCCATGTCAGTCTTATAAGTCCTTCAAACTTGTCCCACTCAACGAAAATCATTACTGTCCACCTTGGGGGTAGTCTACCCCGCGGATACTCAACTCATCACATTTGACCTCGACAACGGAGAACCTCACCTCCCTGCTCTCATCGCTTTTCAAATCCCATTGAAAATTCAGAATATTACAGTTCATCGGTGCATCATCGATGAAGGTGCATCCACATGCATCATGTCCAAGTCTGTATGGCAGAAACTTGGTTCCCCCGAACTCATACCATCTTCCATTACCTTAATATCTTATGACGGAAGACCATCTTCTCCTAAAGGGCTCTTCCAAAATGTTCTTGTAGAACTGGGGGCAAGACCATCCTTATTAACATTGAATTTATCGATGCCCCACTCGATTACAATATCTTGTTTGATCATAGCTACATGTATGCTATGAAGGTAGTTTCCTCTTCTATCTTTCGAACCATGATGTTCCCCCATAACGGGAAGATCATTAACATTGACCAAGTTTCACATTATGAGCCTAACCCTTCTACCAACATCGATAACATTCTCCCTCTCATCCATACTAATAACGAAGCATACCCACTCCTTGAAATGGGCCCCAAAATTTTCAAAGACCCATCATTGTTAGGAACTTACCATGGTGCACCACCACTCCTTCATCCTTCCAATCAAGTATGCATCGTATCATCCACAGGAACTGACATGGAGGATACACTTCCTCCCAGGGAGGCTTCTATCATATCTGATGTCCCACTAGTCGCAGAGCTCCTCCCTCACGAGCCTCCTACGAACTTGTTGACTCCACCAATTCACGATTTCACCTCTCCCCAAGGCCATATCCCAGTTTGGGAGATAGTTCCCCAAGCCATTACTCAAATTCCCTTCTTCTACCCTCCACCAGGCATACAAGATTTCCAAGTAGCTGCAACACTTACCCTCCCTAATATGGTGTTGGCAATTCCAGTTTGGTATTTACATCCACTAGATATGGTTCCTCAACCATCCCTTCCTCCCCAAACAGAAGGAATCCCAATGATGATTCCCATACTCACTCCCACCATACCCTTTACACCCCCACTCACTAACCTCCCTACCACAACTGGGGGCAGGCGAAAGAAGAAGGAGCCCACAGCTCCACTCCCCCCATGCATCCAACCTCCTTGTGCGCTATGTGAGAAAGATGGACACCCAACCAAAAAATGCCCATCTCTACCCGAGTTACGTAACCTAATTCAACTCAATTAAACACCATCACCGCTCATCACTGTAGCAAGCACTGCCTCTATCTCCCCTAACGCAAGTAGCAAAGGGCTATGAACCAAATTCACTTGCGCCATATGTTCTGAATATGGCCATTATACACACCATTTCCCAGCACTACCTCAATTCTGGCAGACATTAGTCACAGTATGCCAAAGCTTCCAGCACGAACCCAATCCAGCTACATCATCCCCACCAAACATCACTGACATCCACTATGTCATGACTTCAGTCAACAAACGCATGAGGTGCCCTTTCTCTCTATGTGAATCCTTATATCATTTTACATATCAATGTCCTATGACCATTGAATACAGAAAACGTCAAATGACCCTGATTCAAACCCCTGTACCCCCTATAGAATCGATGACTAACCTTACCTCATCACTAGAGACTCTTCATATTGTTTCTCCTGAACCAGAAGCACTCCCTATTCCTCTGTGGTTCTTGGATGAATTATCCGAGGATTTACCCCCAAATCCCCCCATTTCTCCCATTCATTTTGTAACACACCCACTATCATAGTTTGATAAAAAAAAATTGGGTTAAATCTCCCCCTTAAAAGGAACATCTCCAGATGCCTGCATTAGCGAAGTGCCAATCCCTGGTTCCATATCAGGATTCGGGGTTTCTAATGTCAAAACTCATTCACCCCCACGACTCGTGATCCTCTGAATCCCGATGCGCTCCTTACGCATTAACTCCCCAGGCCAAGCCTATGGTTCACTGCCTTTATGACCGTGGTCTTACCTTCTGTACGGGGCTACTCCTATCGGAGTTTCGGGATTTCCGTTGTCGTAATTCACGAGTCCTCAGAACTCGCAATTCTCCGATCCCCGATATGCCCCTAATGCATTATCCCTCTATGCTATACAATAGTCCATGTGACCACTTACCATAAGACCATCGCCGTATAACCTCCCATTGGGATTTCGGCATTTGTGATGACACAAAACACATGTCCCCGGGACTCGCAATTTCCCGATTCGCGACGCGCCTTTCTGGTCACGCTAGCCCCACTGTCTTAGCCCCTGGTCCACACGACCAACTCCGTGACCACTACCTTATTCCCGTCGGGGCTACGGGGTTTCCCATGTCACAAGATCCACATCCACGGGACCCGTAGTATCCCGATTCCCGACTCTCTCTAGATGCTCGACACACGACCCTTGGATCAACGGCTTATGATGGTGTCGGGAATTCTCATATCACGGTTTTGTAATGTAAGGGTTTCATGTCCTTGAAATCCCCGATACGCCGATTCCCGATATGCCGAACTCCGACTCTCTGGGATCTCTCGCCACGCGTCCTTGCTGATGGACGGTGTTGATCCCGTCGGGAAATCGCAGATCGCGATTTCCTGTTGCGAGCGTTCCATGTCCTTGGAAACTTTGATTTCCCGATCTGCGACTTTCGTCCGATCTCTGACACCTATCCCGTGTGAATGGATGGCTCAGATCTTATCGGAAAATCGCGGATCGCGATTCCGGGTGGCAAGATTTCTATGTATTCGAAATCCCCGATATGCCGAACTCCGACTCTCCGGGATCCTCTGCCACGTGTCCCTGCTGTTTGGACGGCTCAGATCCTATCAGAAATTCATGAATCACGACTTCCTATTGCAACGGTTCTACACTCCTAATTTCTCCGATGGGTGAAATCTCGACGACTCCCCAGAACGCTGACACGTGTCCTGCCGAGATCAACAGTTAGGATCTGTTCTCGGAATTTCAAGAACCACAAGGCCTCGATTCTCAGACTCAACAAGACCCCGATGACCCTGTTGTCCCGATGACTTCTCCGGGATGTTGACATGTGTCTGTTAGGACCACATATTGTACCCTTTTTGCCCATACTTTTTGCTATTATTTTACCCTTCATCACCTGCATTTTGACTTATACTATCATTTCACCTAATCATTCCAAGGTATACAACGTCCTTTCTCATTACTTTATGCTTA
>ML780536.1:3676272-3707332 GCA_009831015.1 Picea engelmannii | reverse complement strand
AGAGGGGGGTGAATCAGTAATAGAGAAATCTAATCCTTTTTAACCATATAATGCAAGTGTTATATCAATGTAGCATTATCATCCAATATTTGCAGAGTAAATAAACAATGAACAAATGAACAATCATACACATACACAGTACACCATTTTTTTACGTCGAAACCCAAAGAAGGAGAAAACCACAAAATGGTTTTTCTTATATGTCTTGAAGAATTACATTCATTGGAAGCACCAAATTCCTTTGTTTTCCAACTGCAACTGAACGGAGGCTCCAACCCCCTAGTTTCTCAGGCTACAACCTGAGGGAACCTCCAACTCCCCAGTTCTCTGGATACAACCAGAAGGAGGATACAACCCCCTATGTTCTCCTACCACAACCAGAAGGTGGCTACAACCACATGTCCTTGCCCTGTCCAACCACCCTGACGTGTAAGTAGAATTATGCAACCACTGTCACACTATCAAGATATATTGTTGTAAACTAGTACCAATCATATTGCACCAAAAAACCTGTACCAATAACCTGAACCATGCATCAACCTGTACCTCAACCTCTACCTCAACCTGTAATCAACCTGTACCATAAACAAGTGCATCAACCATGCACCAACCTGTACCTCAACCTCAACCAAAATCCCTCATCAATTTCATCATCCAAATATGATTTGTAAATCTGTAATAAACCTAGTGTATATGATCACATACCTGCAAACCTTCCTTAAATTTAACAAGAGACTAGCATTTTCATCAAACTTTACTTTAGTCTCACATGACTAGTTTTGGATTAGTCAACAACCCTAACTTGAAATAATCATAACTATGTACCGGTAATGAATAAAGATCTGAAAATAGTACACAATTTTCTTTAGCATGTTTTATGCAATTCCTCCAAGTGTCACTACTTGGAACCTCTCAGAAAAAGAATTATATAAAAAATGACATACCTTGTTGAATTCTAGCTTATTCTAGAGAGCAGACTTGTAGAGCGTGCCGCGCACGGAATATTTGTTGTATGGATCTAAAAATTGTAAAAAGAATACTACAGACTGTACTCTAACCAAGACATTTCGTATTACTGAATTTGGATCTGTTATGAAGAATTTATTACTTTTTTACCTGAAACACAAGTTTTAGACTAGTTTCAGGACTAGCCACAAACCCTATTTTCCACGGAGTGTAAATCCAAAAATACAATGACCCACAAGATGAAATTTGTACCACGACTACTTGGATATGTTTCCTCAATGGCCTCACAATTTCATGGTCTGAATCATTTTAGAAAACAAGTTATTTCAAAAATGGTGAGATGACCTGTAAATAACATACCTTAGAAAGCATCATCAAAAGAATTTATCCTCCTTTGAACTTCAACCTTATTTACTTCACCTTCCCTCGGAAATGAAACTTCGATATCCTTTGGTTACCTCGGTCACCTGTATATATTCAATACGCTCAAGTGTAATTAAAATGACAAATTCTTTCCTCTTATTTATACTCTAGAAGTAGCTTCCTTAGAAGCATCTTCTAGGCCACTTTGTCCACATAGTCACCTATGTCTAACTTTGCCCAATTTTCCACTTTTCCATGTGTCCAATAGCCACTTATAACCACTTTCCATAATTAGAAAGTTCTCCATTTACTTTATTATTTAAATAATCCTCCTTGACTTTGTCACTTCACTTTATTATTTAAATAATCCTCTTTGATTTTGTCACTTCACTTTATTATTTAAATAATCATCTTTGACTTTGTCACTTCACTTTATTATTTAAATAATCCTTTTTTACTTTGTTACTTCACTTTATTATTTAAATAATCATCTTTGACTTTGTCACTTTGACTTCTTTGACCTTTTGGGGTTTCAAGCCAATCATATGAGGGTCCTTCAACTTCGTAAGGCCATAAATCTCAAACCATGAGGAGTTGTGTGACGTTCAACATACCACCGGAAATGGCATGACATGTACTATCCATATAGAATAGCCTTACCTACAAATATATCAAAACTCATACCATTATACATCAAACAAACTTGGGTACACTACCCAAACCTTTGTGCTACCAGAAATCGCTACCAGACTTTCTTCAAGGGTTGACATCAATTAAAACCAACTCAATTAATCAACAATCTCCCCCTTTGGCATTGATGGAAACACTATGATGTAATACTAAAATCATATCACTCATGCTCCCCCTCGAACCATGTTTTCATCTCTGTGACCAACGCTCCCCTTGGAACCATGCCTTTGTCCTCTGCATCTGATAAATCTATCCCCCTTTGTTATCAATGGAAAAGGTATCTTTACATTTGGGATTGCTCCCCCTAACTGACTCATCTGATATCCCAACCTGAACTATCCTCTTTATAGTGTTTCATTATGTACATATAAGACATATAAGATAAGCATTCAAAAGCATTCATTTTGGAGTAGAAATAACTCCAAGTCTCTGGCGAAGATACTCAAAGGCTTCCCATGGAAGAGGTTTTGTAAATATGTCTCCCACTTGTTCTTTTGTTCCCACATATTCAACTTTGATTTTATTTTTTGCAACCTGTTCCCATAAAAAGTGATACTTGATTGGAACGTGCTTCATCTTGGAGTGCATCACCGGGTTATTTGAGATATTGATGGTTCTTGTATTATCACAATAGATTGTAATGGGCTCATCATACTCAACCTGTATATCTGTCTGAGTTTGTTTCATCCATAGAACCTGTGTACAACATGTTTCTTATGCAATATACTCTGCCTCGGCTGTAGACAAAGATATTGATGATTGTTTCTTGCTTAGCCATGGTACTAAAAAATCACCCAAGTAGAACTTTGCTCCACTAGTGTTTCATCGGTCATCAATGCAACCTGCCCAATCTGCATCTATGTAGGCAATAAGTGATATATCATTTCCTTTTGGATACCATAATCCAAACTCTTATGTTCCTTTGAGATATCTGAAAATCCTCTTCACTTCTAATACATGTGATTCCTTTGGTGTTGCTTGAAATCGTTTCACCTATCCAACTGTCTACATTACATCTAGTCTAGATGTTGTCACATATAGAAAGCTACCAATCATTGACATGTATTGTCTCTGATCTGTAGACTTTGAATCATCATCTTTTCTCAACATGCAATTGGTTTGATTGGGAGTGATAACTGGTTTGCAATCTTCCATTACAAACCTCTTTAGAATTTCTTTGATATACTTGGTTTGAGAAAAACATATTCCTTGGTTGCTTTGACATGTCTGAAGACCCAGAAAGAAGGATAGTTCTCCAAGTAATGAAATTTCAAATTCATTCTGCATGTTGCAAATTTTTGTCTTAACCTGTCATCAGTACTTCCAAAAATAATATCATGAACATAAACTTCAATTAATAAAATACTATCTTGAGTTACCTTGATGTAGAGGTTGTTTTCTGCACTTCCTTTTCTGAACCCTACCCGATGTAGATATTTATCTAGTCTAGAGTACCATGCTCTAGGAGCCTATTTTATACCATACAAGGCATTCTTTAATTTACACACATAATCTGCGTTCTCTGACAACTGAAATCCTTTGGGTTGTTCAATGTAGACTTCTTCTTCAAGTTCCCCATTCAGAAAAGATGATTTTACGTCCATCTGATACACTTTAATATTTTTGGAGCATGCATAATCTAAAATCAATCGAATTGCTTCCATTCTGGAAAATGGGGAAACTTTCTCTTCAAACTCGATTCCTTCAACCTGTGCATATCCTTTACACACCAATCTATCTTTGTTCCTTGTAACATTTCCATCTTCATTCAATTTATTCTTGTATACCCACTTCGTGCTAATCACATTCCTATCCTTTGGTGTTGGAACCAATTCCCAAGTGTCATTTTTCTCTATTTGATCCAATTATTCATCCATGGCCTTATTCCCAAATTCATCTTTGTTGGCCTCTTCAAAATAGGTTGGTTCAATCGTAGATGAGAGTGCTAGGTGTGTTTGTTCTGGTGAACGGATTCTTCTTCTAGTCTCAACTCTTCAATCTTTGTTTCCAATAATCTGATCTGAAGGATGATTCTTTTGTACTCGTCTGCTAGGTGTCTTTGGAGGCACTTGTTGAACATTCTCTTATACTTATGTCAAATCCTCTTCATCTTCCCCTTCTACTTATTTTTCATCTTCTGCTTCTTCTTCGTAAAGTTGTTCCATTGATTCATTTTCCTCTTCCTTTAATTCTTGTCTACCTATTTCATCAATTGTTAAATTGATGTTTTCCACAACTTGGTTCAATATTAGGTTGTAACACTTGTATTCTTTCCTTGTACTTGAGTAACCAACAAGTTCTCATTTTTCCACATGAGAGTCAAACTTTCTCATTCTGTCATCTTCTCTTTTGATGTAGCATTT
Organism: Picea engelmannii; assembly: GCA_009831015.1. NCBI lineage: Eukaryota > Viridiplantae > Streptophyta > Pinopsida > Pinales > Pinaceae > Picea > Picea engelmannii. Next base: position 3,702,950 of record ML780536.1, on the reverse strand, counting down.
GCTTCCAAAAACTCTGAAGTGCTTCACATTTGTTGGTCTTCCTTTCCATAGATCGTAGGGAGTTTTGTCAGTGTTGTTTATGAGAATTACTTTGTTTTGAATGTGAATTTTTGTATGCACTTCCTATGTCCAAAAGATGTATGTCAGTTTGGAATGCATTAGCATTCTTTGAGCCATTTCTTATATTGTCATGTTCTTTATTTCAACAACTCCATTCTGTTGAGGTGTCCTAGAAATAGAGAATTGCCATTTTATTCCATGCTTGTTGCAATAGTCCATAAATTCCTTTGAAGTGAACTCTCCTCCATTATCATATCTCAAGCATTTTATTTTTTAATCCATTTCATTTTCAACCACTTCCTTGTAGACCTTGAAGTTTTCAAAAGCTTATGACTTATTTCTGAGAAAGAAAACTACAGTCATTCATGTATAATCATAAACTAATAACATGAAGTATTTATCACCTTTTAAGTCATTTGTTGTACTTGTTCCAACTAGATCACTATGCACAATTTCTAGTGGTCTTGTCCTTGAATATTCTTTTGATTTAAACCTGGTCTTTGTTTGCTTTCCTTATTGACAATGCTTGCATAAAGTGTTGGTTGGTTTCGTTATCTAGGGCATTTCTCTAACTACTTCCCTTTTGTTGACTTTGACAAGGTTATCAAAATGTATGTGACCCATTCTTTTGTGCCATAGCCAACTTTAATATTCCTTTTCTAGGCAACACTTTTCATTTCCAATTTCACTTAATACATATAGTTGTTGCAATCAATTTTCCTAAACCTTGTTTTCTTATCTCGCACTTTTGTAAATCGAAAGTAAATTTATTACCTTGGTCACACATTTGGCTCACACTTAGAAGATTATGTTTCATATCTTCTACTAGTAGAACATTTTCTGCCTTGGTATTCTTGTTCCCAATTCTGACTGTGCCTTTTCCAATGATTTTAGTTGAATCATCATTTTCAAAGAAGACTGGTCCATCTCTTTCCTTTCTTAATGTATGAAACTTGTCTTTATCACCTGTCATGTGTTTTGAACAACCACTGTCAACACACCAACCATGGTTCTTCTGCTTAGCTTGTAGAGCGAGTGTGCATTCTTCATTGCTATACTGATTCTTCTTTCTTATCGATGTCCTTTTATGAGGTTCATGTATGTGATTGTTGTTGTTTTTTTGTGGTTCTCTAGGAGGGACTGTCATTTTTCAATCTTTGGCCATGTGTCCAATGTTGTTACATTTGTAGCATTCCACTTCAGTGCTCAAAGATTCAAACCTGTTGTAACTTCTTCTCTGTGTTTCACTAGGCCTTCTTGGATAACCCTTTTGTGTATGACTTTCAAAGTTGTTTATGTTCTTGTTGTTAGCTTTGCAATTCACATCTTTATGTCCAAAATTATTATGTGCATAACATAAACCAAAAAATATAGTTTGATACTTGGGAGTTGAAGATATTCTGAAAGGAGGTACTCTTATGAATCTTTCTTCTTCCTAAGGCCTACCTATTTATGTCGGTCATTGATTCTGAAATCTGAATCTTCTCGGTGGAGGAGTGTCCCTGTAATTTCTGTGTAGACCTTCCTATCCCCTTTGATTGTTTTTGCATAGCTTTTTGGATATGTTTCTTGTTTTGGAACTTGATCCCTTTTATGTCTGATTGTATCCAAGTCCAGACTTGTCATGATGAGGTTTTTTACTGTTGATAATGTCATTCAAAAATTTTGAGTTGTTCTGCATATTTTTATTTTGAAGATCCTTTCTTAATGTGACAATTTTCGCTTCCAAATTTCCAATGATCCAGTCTCTTCCTTCTAGCTGTTCTTTGAGTGTTTCTTCAATTATTTTATCTTCTTCAAATTGAACCTTCAAATCTGTGGTCATTTGTTCTAGTTCCTGAGTGTCTTCTTTCTTGTCTAGTTCCACTTGTCGTTTCTTATTTTTCTTCTTTTCTCTTCTGATAACTTCTATGGAACACAAAAATTATTCTCGGTAGTCAACTTATGCCTCTTCATATTCTTATTCGAAATCTTCATATTCTTCTTCAAACTCTTTATATTATTCTTCAGAGTCTTCTTTATCAGAGCCTTATACTACCATGAATAAAACTCTTTATGTCTCACTGTCACTGACTTCATCTTCATCTGATGATGAGATGTTTTCTTTGGTGCATAAGATTTTCTTGAAAACTTTATTTGTGGTTCTTTTTCCTTTATATGTTTGTTTTCTTGAGTAACCTTCATCATTTCTATTTATATTATGAGGACATTTGTTAGCAAAATTACAAATACTATCACAATTAAAACAAATCAAAGGAAGCTTACCTCTATACCTGCCATTGGTTCCCTTATTCAATCTTCTAACAAAGTTGGTCGCTTCTTCATCATCTTCCGAGACGTCACTGTTGTTGCTATATTCTGTTGTTGCTATATTCTTTTTATTTTTGCTTTCCCTTTTGCTTTGACCTTTTGGATGCTTTGAAGGATGCTTCTTTTATATATGGATTTTCCTGTTCAGTTCTCATTTCATATGTTGTGAAGATTCCATGTAGTTTGTCCATGCTTATTGAGTTTATATCTACTCTTTCTTCTAGTGTTGATATCTTAGGGTCAAATATCATAGGAAAATATCTTAGTACCTTTTGAACAATTACAAATTCTTTGATTTCTTCTCCTAATCCCAAGATTTCATTTATTGTTTCATTGAATCCTAAAAAGTAGGCTGCAATATTCCCATCTTCCTTCATCTTTAGTTGTTCGAACTGACCTCTGTAAGTTTGAAGCTTTGTTGCTTTGAATTTTGAATCTCCTTCATAAATATTTCACAGTTTGTCCCAAATCTCTTTAGCAGATTTACAATGTGAAACTTTGGTGAATATTGATTCTCCAAGACCATTTAGAAGTGAATTTGTGGCTTTGGAATTATTCTGACTGAGTTTCATATCTTTGTCATTTGTTGACAGAACTGTTGGTGTTGTGTATCCATCTACAATTGATTGCCAAATTTCAAATCCCTGTGCTTGTATATATGTCTTCATCCTTATGCTCCAAAATTCATACTTTTGTCCATGAAACTATGGTATTCCATTTTTATAAATGTTTTTTCTCTCCATAATCTACCTTTCAGTGGTTAAACTGATTTCTGAAGGAACATGCTCTGAAACAAATTATTGGATTACCGAGACGGGGGGTGAATCAATAATAAAGAAATCTGATCCTTTTTAACCATATAATGCAAGTGTTATATCAATGTAGAATCATCATCCAATATTTGCAGAGTAAATAAATAATGAACAAATGAACAATCATACACATACACAATACACCAGTGTTTTTACGTGGAAACCCAAAGCGGGAAAAAAACACAAAATGATTTTTCTTATATGTCTTGAAGAATTAGATTCATTGGAAGCACCAACTTCCTTTGTTTTCCATATACAACTGGAAGGAGACTTCAACACCCTAGTTTCTCAGCCTACAACCTGAGGGAAGCCCAACTCCCCAATTTTCTAGCTACAACAAGAAGGAGGCTACAACCCCCTATGTTCTTCAGCTACAACCGGAAGGTGGCTATACCCACATGTCCTTGCCCCATCCAACCATCCTGAAGTATAAATAGAATGATGGAACCACTGTCACACTATCAAGATATACTATTGTAAACCTATACCAATCATCCTGCACCAAACAAAATGTACCAATAACTTGAAACATGCATCAACCATGCATCAACATGTACCTCAACCTATAATCAACATGTACCATAAACAAGTGCATCAACCATGCACCAACCTATACCTCAACTTAAACCTCAACCCAAATCCCTTATCAATTTCATCATCCAAATCTGATTTTTAACTCTGTAATAAACCTGGCATATATGATCACATACCTGCAAACCTTCCTTAACTTTAACAACAAGAGACTAGCATTTCCATCAAACTTTACTTTAATCTCACATGACTAGTTTTGGATTAGTCAACAACCCTAACTTGAAATAATCATAGCTATGTACCTGTAATGAATAAAGATCTGAAAATAGTACACAATGTTCTTCACTGTGTTTTATGCAATTCCTCCAGGTTTCACTACTTGGAACCTCTCAAAAAAGGAGTTATAACAAAAATGACATACCTTGTTGAATTTTGGATTATTCTAGAGAGTGAAGGTGTAGATAATTCCCTGCACAAAATGTTTGTTGTATGGATCTAAAAATTGTACACAGAATACTACAAACTATACTCTAACCAACACAATTAGTCTTACTTGATTTGGATCTATTATGAAGAAGTTATGACGTTTTTACCCGAAACACCTGTTTTAGACTAGTTTCAGGACTAGCCACAAACCCTATTTTTCATGGAGTGTAACTCTGATGCAGGCGAGGTTTCTCCTCGACTCACCTGCTCTCAGGATCATTCAATTTTCCTCATTCATGAGCCAAAGTAGCTCTTTTAGATCCCCTGATGGAATCGTCTTCTAATACCCGATCCACAGGTCCTTCTTTACCTTCCACGGCCTTCGGCACTTGACCGAAGTTATCCCCGACTCTCTATCGGGATTTCGGGGTTTCAACGTTTCCCTTGTCATAAACCTCTATCCTCGCGAATCCCCGATCTCCGATTACCGATGTGATTTATCCCTCCAAGCTAAGCCCTAACCATATGACCACTTCTTCTGTGACCGTGGCCTTACCTCCTTTCGAGGCTACTCCTATCGGAATTTCGGCACTTTCGATGGTGAAGTGCACAAGTCCACAGGACTCACAATTTTCCGAATCCCGACGCGCTCCCCACATGTTATCCCTCTTGGCTCAACTCCTGGTCCATACGGCCATTGCCCGTGACCGCGATCAATCCTCCTATCGGGTTTTCGAGGTTTGTGATGTTGCGATGCACATGTAGTCGCAACCCCCTATCCTCCGATCCCCGATGTGCCCTTCCTTCTCAGCTCTATCCCTTCCCGGCTATACCATAGTTCATGTGACCACCTCCTATATGACCTCAGCAATAACTCTCCTTCGGGATTTTGGGGTTTTCGGTGTCGAGCTACACATGTACTCAGAACTCCCGAATCTCTGATCCCCGATCCTCCGATGGGTCCTAGTCGTTGACCTGTCAACGGTTCTTTCACCTATCTCATAAATCTACAACTTGTTCTCCTCCTTTGTCATTATGATAGCTGGCTCCCATGCTCCAAGGCCTTATCAGGAAATCACGTATCGCAATTTTTTAATGCACAAAACTCTCGTCAATGGGATCCCCGATATCCCGATTCCCGATTTTCCAATGAATGACCTCCTGTCGAGACTTCCTCCGACGGTGTAGATCTCTACCATGTGTCTGTTGAACGGATGGTTCTGATGGTGTCGAGAAATCGCGTATCGCGATTCTGAAATGCACGAAACCTATGTGCCTGGGATCTCCGATATCCCGATTCCTGACTCTCCCCAGGTGTCTGACACATGTCCTCCACGTCCATTCCCATCGCGGCTTTTCCCCCGTGCGCTGATGGTTGCCACGCGTCCTCCTAGATGGACAATCCCGATTATGTCGGGATTTCGGGACTTCTGATGCCCTGATTCCCTCGACCTTGAGAACCCCGATTCTTCGAATGTCGATATCTCGATGACTAAACCTCGGGCAGCTTCCACAGATCCAACGACTGACGGGTACCTGCTCCCGATCTGATGGCTCAGATCCTTTATTCTTGCGTGCTCCTCCTACAGAGGCTAATCTCCATGAAACTCTTCCCGATCCTACGGCTGACGAGATTTCTCTTATGAGATCCGATGGTTGTCGGTCCCCCTCTCTTGTGCGCTTCCTCTAGCACTCCTCTGCTGGATGTGAACTGCTCAACGGTCCATATCTCTTCTCTCCGGTCGATCCAATGGCTCCTGTTGCTCCCTCCTGAGCTCCTTCATGCCTTCTTCCCAGTCTTGGTAGAAATTCGAATTTCCAAAGGCCTCAACCTTTGCATGTTCCCTCTGCGAGCTCCTCGAACTTGAGTCTTGCTTCTCGTATACAACGCTACTGTTCCTGAGCTTGTTCTTCTTGAATCCTTGAAGGATTCTGATGTCTGCGCTCCTACAGAGTCTCTTCATGCACACGCTAGTGCGGTCTCTCTTGAGCTTCTTCGAGTTCTCAGACCCCTTGGGGAATTTTGTCTTTCTTCTCCCTCAAATGGAGAATAAGATGCCTTCCTGGCTCTCCTTCTCAAGAAACCTAAATGGCTGAGTTCCTTGGGTATTCAGTAACCTGGTAAAGGTCCCTCAGTGGACTCTTTCTTCACTCCCAAAATCAAAGATTTCTTTTCTCCTTGTGCCTCTCTGGACCCTTTCTCAACGCCCTCCTGGCGGAGTCTCTTTTCCTTCCACAGAACGTTCAGTAGTTTTGGGTTCCTTCTGTGCATTTATGCACTTGCTCGATACCCTCCTGGCAGAGCTTCTCATAGAATCTTCAGTGATTCTGGTCTTCTCCGAATTCACAGCAGAGTTCCTTCCCTCAGCACCTCGTGCCTGCGCTCAATTCCCACTTGGCAGAGCTCCTACAGAATCCTTAGTGATTCTGTCTGCAACTGTGTTCTCATACGCAACCTTACCTCCAAGGTGTTCACCAACCTTGAGGTCTTCCTCCTGAGCTATTGATTTCAGTCTTGTGCCTCAACACGTCTTCGTCTGACTCCTCGGAGTTCAAAAGTGCAACCTATGTGCACTGGTGTTCAGAGACCACAGTGCTCTGTCACGCCCTCCTGGAATGAAACCACAAATACCCTCAACCTCAAATCAAACACACTCCTGCAGAATACGTCAACATACATCTACAGCATATATATGGAACACACAGACATCCATTCAACACAGAATAGTGCAGGAAAAACTGCTTCTGATTATATTAATAAAATGGAAGAATGTCTGTATCTTTACAATGGTGTTCCTGAGCTCTCCCTGGATCCTCTCTACTCTAACTCAACTCCAACCTCCCTAACTCAAAATGAGAGATCTCAAAATCTCTTTTACCTGAGAGGCTCTTAGCGCTTTCCTCCAGGATTTACCTACCCTATTCAATTACAATGAATGGGTTGTCTAGTCCAGTATCTGGATCTAGATCTTCAGTCGATCTACATTAAAGGTCGATCCTATCTAACGCCTGCACAAAGGCACGGCTTCCTGGCTCAACAACCTAAGCACATTAAATTTACATTCATTTCAAATTCAAATGAGGTTGCGCCTCTCTTCAGATTTGAATGCATGTGCGCTGATGTGGTTGGTTGGTTGGCTGGCTGACATGGAGCGATGTTCCTACATCATACTGCACAGCTGCAAAAAATCATGAGATCCTGCTCATGAGCTTCCCCTCTAGGTTGTTGGAAATCCTCCTGGATCCCAAATAAGTCTTTGGAGCTTTCCATCTGCTCCATTTTGCTGCTGCTGCTGCTTCTATACTACTGCTGCTGCTGCTGCTTCTGCTCTTCTGCTCAGCCTCTCCCTACTGGCAGTGTCTGCTGACTTCAACATCAGCCTTCTGATGTCTTCTATCACCTCATCCAGCTGCTCCCATGGCTGGTCATGTTGTTGCAGTCTCCTCAGCTACAAAAATTTTCTGCAATTGGGTAGATCGCTATCATCTCCCATGCCTTCTTCTTCATCTTCATCTGTGGCCTCAAGTTGCCACCCTGCTGCAGACTTCAGCTCTGCAGTCTCTTCCTGGCTGACCTGCTACTCAGTCATCCTCTTCTCTGATAGTTCCGCTTCTGTCAGATCTCTTGTTGGCCCTGGATTGTTCAACCAATCCTCCAGCATTTCTAGCTCCATCTCCCATGGAGTGATAACTCATCCTGCTCTCTCCTCAGCATCCTTTGCTGCTAGCTTTAGTGCTACAGCGCTCTCAGATCGCTAGCTGAAACTGTTGAGATGTTGCTCAGAACACTCATTCTCTTCTTGGATAGTCACGGCCGACTATTCCTCTATTTTTGTTGCTGCATCATCTGCAACAAATTTTTCCGCCTCCTCCTGGGAAGATGGTAGGAATACTTCGATTCCCCCAATCACCATACAACTCCTCAAATCATCTTCTTTCAGTTGTACCTGCTGATCCGATTTTGAGCTCCCCTGCTCTGTCAGCTCCTCTGGATGATACCAACTCACTTGCTCATCCCTGCCCACCTGGAAATATGGGACGCTTCCGCTACTGCTTCCCTGGCAGACCATGATATCAACCGATCCCATCTTCATCAGCAAACCCCGCTGATTTGAAATCTCCATGAGACCTTCATATGGTCCCAAGTTTTCATCTCTGCCCACCTGGCAGTTCAATATGCTTACGCTTCCCTCCTGGCAGTCTTCGATGCTTCCGCTACCTTCTTGGAAGTCTTCAAGATCTCGCAGCGATCTCTGATCATTTCCCTCCTGGCAATGAGAAATTCCTTCGCTGTCCACCTGACAGTCTGTGAGATCCTCAACTGATCTCAACTCGTTGCCCTCTAGGAAAATTGGAATTTCCTCTTCTCTTCCTTCATGGCACCCCTTGAGATCATCAGCTGATCTCATCTCTGTTCCATTGCCCATCTGGCCATATGGAAACCTTCCACTTCTCTCCTGGCAGTCTATGAGATCCTCAGATGATCCCAATTCATCTTCTTCATCATCCCAATCATCGAGACCCTTTCCAGTCTCTGGACAACAGTGACAAATCATCTTTTCTTCTGTGGCCTTGAGGTTTTCAGCATACTTCAATCATTTTCTCAACAGCCTGTACTATCTCATGACCATTAGCTCTCTGACTGGCCATTTCACCTTTGCCTTCTGCATGGGCCACTCGTGCACCCATCTTGGCTTCTTATTCTACCGCATCTTCATTTCGAGCTCTTCCATCTCTCGCTTTATGTCAGCGAGCTCTTTATCCATTTCTGCTACGCTCATCAGCTCTGGCCTCTTTCGTTCAACAACCCTATGACCTTTAGTAGCCATGTTGTTTTTCATGTCTGCCTTCCTGGCAAACCTGCTGCTATCACTCTGCATCCCTGATTGTTCCAGCTTCATCATCCTACAATCCCAATGGCTGTCTCCTTGATTGCTGCCTATTTGCAAACAATCATTACAGAGTCCTCAACAACTCTGTCTTCTTCTGCTCCTTTGTTTGCAATATACAAACAGATTCCCGCTCTGACACCACTTGATGCAGGTGAGGTTGCTCCTCGACTCACCTGCTCTCAGGATCATTCAATTTTCCTCATTCATGAGCCGAAGCAGCTCTTTTAGATCCCTTGCTAGAATCCTCTTCTAATACTTGATCCACAGGTCCTTCTTTACCTTCCACGGCCTTCAGCACTTGACTGAAGTTATCCCCGACTCTCTATCGGGATTTCGGGGTTTCGGCGTTTCCCTTGTCATAAATCTCTGTCCTCGCGAATCCCCGATCTCCGATTACCGATGTGATTTAGCCCTCCAAGCTAAGCCCTAACCATATGACCACTTCTTCTGTGACCGTGGCCTTACCTCCTTTCGAGGCTACTCCTATCGACGTTTCATCACTTTCGATGGCGAAGTGCACAAGTCCACAGGACTCACAATTTTCTGAATCCCGACGCGCTCCCCACAAATTAGCCCTCTTGGCTCAACTCCTGGTGCATACGGCCATTGCCCGTGACCGGGATCAATCCTCCTATCAGGTTTTTGGGGTTTTTGATGTTGTGATGCACTTGTAGTCGCAACCCCCGATCCTCCGATCCCCGATGTGCCCTTCCTTCTCAGCTCTAGCCCTTCCCGGCTATACCATAGTTCATGCGACCGCCTCCTATATGACCTCAACAATAACTCTCCATCGAGATTTTGGGGTTTTCGGTGTCGAGCTACACATGTACTCGGAACTCCCGAATCTCCGATCCCCGATCCTCCGATGGGTCCCGGTGTTTGACCTGTGAATGGTCCTTTCACCTATCTCAGAAATATACCACCTGTTCTCCTCCTTTGTCGTGATGACAGATGGCTCCCACGCTCCAAGGCCTTATCGGGAAATTGCATATCATGATTTTCCAATGCACAAAACTCTCGTCAACGGGATCCCCGATATCCCGATTCCTGATTTGTCGATGAACGACCTCCTGTCGGGACTTCCTCCGACGGTGTATATTTCTACCACATGTCCACTGAACGGACAATTCTGATGGTGTCGGGAAATTGCGTATCGCGATTCTGAAATGCACGAAACCTATGTGCCTGGGATCTCTGATATCCCGATTCCTGACTCTCCCCAGGTGTCTGACACCTGTCCTCCACGCCGATTCTCATCCCATCTTTTCCCCTATGCGTTGATGGTTGCCACGCGTCCTCCTAGATGGACGATCCCGATTATGTTGGGATTTCGGGACTTCTGATGCCCTGATTCCCTCGACCTTGAGAACCCCGATTCTCTGAATGTCGATATCCCGATGACTAAACCTCGGCAAACTTCCACAAATACAACGACTAATGGGTACCTGCTCCCGATATGACGGTTCAGGTCCTTTCTTCTTGCACGCTCCTCCTCCAGAGGCTAATCTCCGTGCAACTCTTCCCGATCCTACAGCTAACGGGATTTCTCTTATGAGATCCGACGGTTGTCGGTCCTCCTCTCCTGTGCGCTTCCTCTGGCGCTCCTCTGATGGATGTGAACTGCTCGATGGTCCAGATCTCTTCTCTCCGCTCGATCCAACGGCTCCTATTTCTCCCTCCTGAGCTCCTTCATGCCTTCTTCCCAGTCTTGGGAGAAATTTGAATTTCCAAAGGCCTCGACCTTTGCCTGTTCCCTCTGTGAGCTCCTCGAACTTGAGTCTTGTTGCTCGTATACAATGCTACCCTTCCTAAGCTTGTTCTTCTTGAATCCTTGAAGGATTCTGACGTCTGCGCTCCTGAAGAGTCTCTTCATGCACATGCTAGTGCGGTCTCTCCTGAGCTTCTTCGAGTGCTCAGACCCCTTGGGGAATTTTGTCTTTCTTCTCCCTCAAATGGAGAATAAGATGCCTTCCTGGCTCTCCTGCTCAAGCAACCTAAATGGCTGAGTTCCTTGGGTATTCAGTAACCCGGTAAAGGTCCCTCAATGGACTCTTTATTCACTCCCAAACTCAAAGAGTTCTTTTCTCCTTGTGCCTCTCTGCACCCTTTCTCAACGCCCTCCTCGCGGAGTCTCTTTTCTTTCCACAGAACGTTCAGTAGTTCTGGGTTCCTTCTGTGCATTTATGCACTTTCTCGATGCCCTCCTGGTAGAGCTTCTCACAGAATCTTCAGTGATTTTGGTCTTCTCCGAACTCACAACAGAGTTCCTTCCATCAGCACCTCGTGCCTACGCTCAATGCCCACTTGGCAGAGCTCCTACATAATCCTCAATGATTTTGTCTGCAATTGTGTTCTCATACACAGCCTTACCTCCAAGGTGTTTAGCAACCTTGAGGTCTTCCTCCTGAGCTGTTGATTTCAGTCGTGTGCCTCAACACGTCTTCGTCTGACTCCTCGGAGTTCAGAAGTGCAACCTCTGTGCACTGGTGTTCAGAGACCACAGTGCTCTGTCACGCCCTCCTGGCATGAAACCACAAAGACCCTCAACCTCAAATCAAACACACTCCTATAGAATACGTCAACATACATCTACAACATATATATGGAACACACACAGACATCCATTCAACACAGAATAGTGCAGGAAAAACTGCTTCTGATTATATTAATAAAATGGCAGAATGCATGTATCTTTACAATGGTGTTCCTGAGCTCTCCATGGCTCCTCTCTACTCTAACTCAACTCCAACCTCCCTAACTCAAAATGAGAGATCTCAAAATCTCTTTTACCTGAGAGGCTCTTAGCACTTTCCTCCAGGATTTACCTACCCTATTCAATCATAATGAATGGGTTGTCTAGTCCAGCATCTGGATCTAGATCTTCAGTCGATCTACATTAAAGGTCGATCATATCTAACTCCTGCACAAAGGCACAGCTTCCTGGCTCAACAGCCTAAGCACATTAAATTTACATTCATTTCAAATTCAAATGAGGATGCGCCTCTCTTCAGATTTGAATGCATGTGCGCTGACGTGGCTGGCTGGCTGGTTGGCTGACATGGAGCGATGCTCCTGCATCAAACTCCTAAAATAGAATGACCCACAAGATGAAATTCGTACCATAGCTACTTGGATATGTTTCCTCAATTTCCTCACAATTTCACAGCCTAAGTCATTCTAGAAAAACATTTATTGCGAAAATGGTGAGATGACCTGTAAATAACATACCTTAGAAAGCATCATCAAAAGAATTTATCCTCCTTTGAATTCTAGCCTTGTTTACTTCACGTTCCCTCTGAAATTCGGCTTAGATATCCTTTGGTTACCTCAGTCACCTGTAGATTTTTAATTTTCTCAAGTGTAATTAAAATGAGAGAGTTTTGGCTCTTATTTATACTCTCCAAGTAGTTTCCTGAGAAGCATCTTCTAGTCCAGTTTATCCACATAGCCACTTTTTCCACATAGTCACCTATGTCCAACTTTGCCCAATTTTCCACTTGTCCATGTATCCAATAGCAACTTGACCACTTAACCCATTTTCCTCATTTTAGGGTTAACCTTCTTATAGCTACTTTCCATAATTAAAAAGTTCTCCATTTACTTTATTATTTAAATAATTCTCCTTGACTTTGTCACTTCGTTTTATTATTTAAATAATCCTATTTCATTTTGTCACCTCACTTTATTATTTAAATAATCCTCTTTGACTTTGTCACTTCACTTTATTATTTAAATATTCCTCTTTGACTTTGTCACTTCACTTTATTATTTAAATAATCCTCTTTGACTTTGTCACTTGACTTCTTTGACCTTTTGGGGTTTCAAGCCAAATCATATGAGGGTCCTTCAACTTCGTAAGGCCATAAATCGCAAACCGTGAGGAGTTATCTGGCGTTCCACATTCCACCGGAAATGGCATGACATGTACTATCCATATAGAATAGTCTTACCTACAAATATATCAAAACTCATACCATTATACAACAAACAAAGTTGGGTCCATTACCCAAAACTTTGTGCTAGCGGAATTCGCTATCAAACTTTCTTCAAGGGTTGACATCAATGAAAACCAACCCAATTAATCAACAAATACGAGTTTATCTTATGTTTTCATGGTGATAGAGTAGTTTCTATCACTAGTTATGTAATTTGATTTAACATAAGAGTGAGCAGATTTTGTTTTGTGATAAATATATTGTTCATAAGTAATTTTCTGATTTGTTATATGTTGGGGATTGTACCTTTAGGGTTGTTAATTTTCTCCCCTTGAAGTACATTGTTTCACTGTGTATTTTCTTTCATTTCCTTATGTATTTTGGTTTCATATAAATGCAATGTGCTATTGTAATTTATATTTCAGATTCATAGTTAATGTTGAAAGTTCATTGGAAATAGATTTTGGGAACCTCAAGTTTTGAGGTGAAATTACTGAATTTGTTTTAAGATCAAAGTTTACCAAATTTCCACACTTGGTCCATATGTGGGTCTGAATATGTGCTCTTTCTAATCTCTCTTAGATATTTCTGATTTCATTGTGTCAAGGCTAGTGATGCACAAAGTTATCGAGCCAACAAATTGGATCTTGTTGCATTACGTCAAGAGAGAGGCCCCAACAAGTGTAGTTAAATGAAGATGCTAGGTAGGTACAAACCATGTGGTTCTATAGGCACCCTGCTCATGGTATACATGGTTCTCCACCCAGTGGTCCAACCATTCTTGAAGGTGCTCAATTTCCAATGGCAGATTGTCGAGTGTAATGTACTAGGGATAGTTGTAGATGCGATAAAATTCGCAAAAATAGTGGCCATAATGGATATTAATGCCCATATTGGGAATTGCATCAAATTATACATTGAATAAACCCCATGCATATTGATAGACATGACCCTCCTTCAATAAAAGGGGATTATATATTTGATGAATTTAGTTGTGTAGATCAACCTATCTACTAGGCCACAGACAATAAAATGACATATGAACCCATCATTTTGGTAGAATTAGGGTCGATGCTTGATTTTGTTAGCCACATAAATGTGGAAATATAGGAAGTCTTTTCCACATAAACGAGACTAGAAGGACATTAGAAAAAACCATGAATTCCTAAAAATGATATAAATTCATTACAGGACATCTTGTAATTTATAGAAATCACAAAAGGGTTGTGAGAAAACAATGACAAGGTGGTTATGTCTAGGTCCAAACACCTCAGACCTCAACTAGGTGATCCAAATCTTAGGGAGCAAAGATCCATGGGAGATGAGATATGTTGCAGGAAAATCCCCCCTAGATGTCATACCACTACCCAAAACACACCAAAATGGGTACGAAACACCACCAAAACATCATTTATTGTACCCTACAACGTTTCTCGATTTGGAAATGTTGTACGGTATGGTCGTTGGAATTTTAGTAGAATTTTAACCCGTATGACAGTCGTTTCGATGGAATTTTCTTGTTTTGCGTACCCATCCAAGTGTCCAAAAGGACTATGGGTCCCTTAGGTGGAAAAACATTCTCTAAGGTACCATTAATAAATATTTTAAATATGTCCAACTATCATCACCATTTCAACTACCCTAGTAATTAATGGTAATATTAAATTCTTAAAGATAATTTGTTATCTAAATATATATATATATATATATATATGATTTTTCCCCTAACATTTCCATTTTTGAAGGGTCGTGTTTCTTGACATCCATGTTTCGGAAAATTCTAGATTTTTCCCCATTTTGTGCAACTTAAGAGTGGAGGATTGAACTTGAAAGGTTGTAATCATCACAGAAGAGCATGCCTATGAAAAATAGGGAAGAAACCTTAGACATGGAGGCGATTAGATAAGGTCACATCTATTGAGGAGGCCTTTGGAGGATGGAAGAAAGGGGAAGGGTCTTAGTGGTAGGTAGGGTTTTTGATTGAGTGTTAGAGGATGTGATAAGGAAGGGTTTGGTCAATGTTTTCAAGGATACAAATAATTATGAGGGTTCATGGATTAGGAAGAAGAAGAAGTATATTCATGTTTTCAATGGTGAAAGGAAGATTGATGTGCCTCATGATTGGATCCTTGAAGGATTAGAGATGTTGTGGGAACGAGCTCTATATATTTTTATGGATAGAATCCTCTAGCCTATAAAATGTTTCCTTGGATAGGGGAGCCTTGTATCAAGGTTATATATAGTAATATCAAAAAAATTCCTCCCAATGAAGGTATTTTCTTCTTTTATTTTGACAAATTTGAAAAAACATGATTTTTTTATTTGGAAAAAAAACTAATACAATATTCCACATAACCTTTCAAATGTCCCTCCAAACATTTATTGAGTATCTCATTATAATAATGTTTCTATGAATGATAAGTATGTATTTTGGATTATAAACTGTAAAACCTCTAATTCCTAACTCTTATAAACCATGTGAACCCTTAACCCTATAATCCCTATTGCTAGAAATACCTAAAAATTACAACCCTTAACCATTATCAGTGAAGACAACGATCATGATGACAATCATGATGACACCATGACAACAATAATGATAGTGATGATGATGAAAATGAATATGATGAGGAGGAGGAGGATGACAATGTTGTTTATGATGATGAAAATGTTGACGATGATGATCATCATCATTAACCCATATAAACAAATACTTTAAAGAGATTAAACCATATAAAATATACAATCACATACCTCCTAAATTTAAACATATCTGCAATATCATTCATCATATTCTTCTTCATCCAAATCTACATCTGTATCATCTGGTTCAGAATCAACATTGAAAGGATTTACCATATCAACATCATCATCAATGTCATTTTCAATAATATCATCATCAAGAACATTGTCATCTACATCTAGCTCAACTTATTTAACTTCTTCATCTGATAGTACATCTAGATCATGCTCCTTTGCATCTTATTCTTCTTCAATATCATCTTATTCAGGTATATATACTTTACAATAATTCCTCTTGAATCATATCTAACAACATACAACCAACCTGCTTTACGTGGAACCTCTGAATAAAAAACTTGCTCACATTGGCTTAGAAGAACATAAATTTTGGTACCTGGATCAAACATCCTTGTATTAAACATGGTAAATCCATTCACATGCTTAATAACAGTTCTATCAGGACCATGTTCATTCATCTGTAACCTGTACCATTTGACCTTGAACGGAAGTAACTTGAAGGATTTAAAGTCACACTTGATTATATCATTCAAATACCCATAATATCTTTTTTCTGATATTGTTGGATGGTTGTCACTTCTTGAGGAAACATTAGTGACCTGAAAGACTACAGCTATCCCATAGTCAGAGGTTTTCTTCTTGTCATCCAACTTTTTTATGCGAAATTTACAACCATTGCACCACATATCCTTGTGATGTGTCAATTGCAATATTCCCGACACGTAAAAAATGCATTATCAATAAATAAACATATTTATACTTAGTAAGAATTTATAAAATAACACACCACATAGATTAATATATTGGAAAAAAACTAAAACATGATGTGGGTGAATAATATTCTTGTTTGTTTAGATTTTAAACCATGTTATAAATCAATTTCCCTCAAAGTATGATTGGTATATCAATTATGATGAGATTCTTTAAGAAAAGTAGCCACCCCTTCCCATGATAACCTACCATTACATTGTATATTACATCGATCTATCCATGCCTTCATCCAATCAATATTGTTTGCAATGTATAAATGTAGTGCATCTCACTCTCGACCAATTATATGAAAAAAGAATAAAAATTACAAATTAGAATAAAGATTAATAATTGATGGAAGCTAAATAAAAATTAAATAAGTACAATATATAAATAAATAAATATTAACGCAAAGTATTATAGATCTCTACCATCTAATTACATTTCACTTTCCTCATTCTACCTTTCCCAACCAGGACCTCCCCTTTGAATTTGTTAATGGAATTGACATCCCAAATCTTAGGCACCTTCAAGATCGTTTTTGCTAATTTAGGAATATATTGAGTAATATACACCAAGGATTGATATACCATATATTCCTCAACCGTAGAGCCCCTAGGACGTGCTCTTTGTCTAATGAAGCCTTCAATGAATTCAAGTGCCTCTCTACCATCCACATTGACCTTGTGTGTGCAGGTCATCACATTTCAATCTCCTCAACTTGGTGTATGAGGTAGTGTTTTTGTGGATTGAAAAATTTCAGAGGTAGAAACTTTTTCATTTCACACATTAGCTGAGGTATTTCTCTCCAATATTTTGTATCTTCTTTATGTATTTTTTTATATGAAAACCACCTACACATGATAAAACAAATCAAATCATAGGTTTCAACAAAAACGTTTATACACACACATACACACACATTGAAAGTAAACCAAATGTCGACAAGTTGAGCAACAAATATTTTGCATATAAATCATTAATATTTACCTCATGAATTTTCCAAGATCATATATAATTTGTTTTACATTTTTGTCAAATTTTCAGGGAGAGATACAGGTAGAATATAATATAACAAAAAAGGGATCATTAATTTATTTGAAAACAAAACAAAATTGTAATACTAAAAAGTTGTATATTTACCAATATAGAAATATACCAAAAGAATTATCTTAATGAAGGTATGCAAGTCATGATTTTTCAACCCACAAAATTCAACTTTCTTCGTTAAGATATTCTTTATGTTTGAAGCAAATCCCACGGGAAAATTTATTTTCCAAATGACCTCTTCTACAACATTTCTTTACTGCTCTATAAATAACCATGGAAGACTATCTCTATGTCCATCGCTATTTGATTTAATCACATTTTTCGTTGCATGATTGGCTTCCTGAATGTCAATACAAATTTTCACAAGTTTTTCTTTGTCACTCCTTCCATCTAAGATTGTCCACAACATTTTTATTACATTCTTCATGATATGAATTGTATCAACAACTGAGTTGTTTGTAGGTGCTCATAGTAGGGAAACCTATTGAATTGTATAGGGTAAGTTTTCATTCCTCGTGGAATCCTATTAATGCCTTGACGACATTTATGAAAAATAAATGAGATTACAACAATAATTGTTAGATACAATAAATATAATTCAATACAAATTAAAATTGTAAAACATTAATATATATTACACATATACTAAATGCTTACCTTGACGATTTCTATTATATTCCAACTTTTGTAGGTGAGGTATCATTCTTCGTGTTTTTATTCAAGTATCTTCTTTCAAATTGGAAAGATGTTTTTCTGTAGTTCGATATCTATGGTTCTAGGGAGGAAGTTACTATACTCATCAAACACCTCCTTTCCTATACTTATTAAATGACAATATTTCATCCTAGGACCACAAATTGGACATGCAAATTTACCCCTTGTTTGAAGACCTACAAAATATGGATTAATTTCAGTATTATTCATATAACCAGGAATAAATATTTAACAAGGATGCATCATATTTTCATAAAATTATATATTATTAAAGTGAAGTAGTATGTTACATACCACAAAAACATGCTAGCCCCGGGGCATCATGAATTGTCCATGTAAGTATTCCATGGAATTGAAATTTCTTTTTCCTTGTTGGTATAGAGATGTCGTACATAGTGATGCCAGCCCATAAATTTAGTAGCTCGTCGATAAGAGGCTCAATAAATACATTCATATCTTTCACTTGGAACTTACCTAATTGGGTGAAAGTACACATAATTACTACTTTGTATATATATAAGTAATTATGCAATGAATAAGAAAAACAAAATGCAACCTTCAAACCAATTTTGTAAAAACATACATGGAACAATCATAGCCAACATTTTTTGCTCCCTCTTTATTGGCATCCAAGGAGGAAGCTTATTAGTTATAAAAAAAATAGGTGACACTGATTAAATAGACCTGAGCTTACCAAATGGATTGACATAGTTAGTTTCCAATGAAAGCCTGACATTACGAGGTTCTTCTTTAAAAATTGGTCATCTTTATTCGATGTTCCTAAATGCAAAATAATCTATAGGTATTTGAATAAAACCATCTTCACACATGGAATTATCGAAATATGATGAAGAACCTTGTGAGACACATTTTCATTACTTGATCGGTTCGATATCTACTCATTTGACATTGCAGACATTTTTTTTCCAATGCATATTTTCCATATTATATAATATGATAATTTGAACATGCATCAATCCCTTGATACTCCATTCCAATGTATTTGATAATGGCACACAATTCTCGGTATGTGTGAGGTAAATTATTGGACGGCGGTAAAACAAAATCACCTAACAATATACAACATAAAAGATATCTAGTTAATGAAAATAATAGTAATCATAAATATTGCATCTTTAATTTACACATTAATTGACACTAAAGATAGAGAAAAATAAAGTCAACCTTTACGTATAATATGTGATGAATTATATTACGTACCTTAGGATATGTGTGAGAGAAGTGTTTGACAAACCAAATACCTTCAATTTCACCAAAAATATTATAACAAAGAGAATATTTGTTCTTGAGCCTTCATAAAAGGGTTATTCTACCTTCTCAAGTAGAGGTACATCATTAATATCATCAAAGTTTTCCTCATCGGTAGGAGCAAAGATGTCCTGGATCAATCTATTTGTCCCATCATCCGTCTCAACAGTATTGTTGGTGTCATATTCTTCCATAGGATTGAGTTGATATTGAATATCCATTACCATCTTCCATATCTTGTACAATAGTATTTCTACTGCTACTAGGCAGATATTTATCGAGCAACAAACACCTAGGAGGATTTATTTTTATTATTACAAACAATCAATAAAGTTAGTTTATATAAAAAATATTAAAAGGAAATAAACTTTTATCTATACAATCAATACAAAGACATATATAATGAATAACTTACCATGGGACGATATGTATGCCCCCCTTCACAATTCCCATACCTCCAACAATTTCTTTCAATTGTTTTCCTTACAAGTCTTCTTCTATTCAAGCCATTGAATTGATTACAAGGGAAATAACATTTCCCATCACATTCTTCCTCCAATGCCTCCCTTAACCTAGAAACAATCCTTTCACTATCTTCAGGTGTTGGCATTGGAATTTCCTATATTTACAACAAAAACCACTAAAGCAATATAAGTACAATCTACAAATATATTCTTATGGTACAAATCTCATCGAATATTGATCCTAATTTAGGAGAGAAATGAACTGATTAACAGACTGAATACAATAAACATGGAGATATAAAGAATAAACCAGATATCCAGTGAACAATATCTTCTATTGAATAATGAAATAGGTTGAAACTGTAAAACTGTAGAACTTAAACACTTGCTCAAATTATGGTAGTTATCTCTGAGAAGAGATGTGGTTTCTACGTGCATCTATCTTAGAAGAATAAATTACAATGAGGGTCTAGAGGCATTGTTTATATTACTCATGAATGCAAAAACCCTAGACATCCAAAAACCTAACCATAGGAGGTGAAACGTCAAAAGTCATGTGGGCCCATATGGATAAGTTGGTACCTCAACTTCCTGGGGTCGTAAATTTTTCATATGACCTCCGTTTTAGGCGCATGATAGCTTGTTGGAAAGGTATTTCAGAGAAATACACATTCCACCATCAAACTTTGACTCTATTTATAGTTTGACTATGGGGATCCAAAAAAACATTTTTTAGGCCTCCAAAACGAACCTGGAAGTACAACAAGATGTACTGACATGAAAACATAAAAAATAATCCAGTTAGATTAGGTGAGAGGCCACCAATTTCCACCTAGAAGATGTGTAGGGATTTAGATAGCCCTAGAAGTGTAGAACCCACAATTACAAAGAAGTACATAAGAACATGCTAAACTAAAAAATGGACAAGAAGAGCTAGTTGGAATAGGTGGGTGGACACCAATAGCCAATTGGATCAATCCTCCCCCCTTAGGAAGAAATGGTCTCCATTGCATTGAGTTCCCCCATCGGGTGACGAAACTTCTGATGTATTTGGACCTAGGTTAGCCACTTGCCTTGGTTTAGGAGTTTCCCTGCCTTGACAATCCGATAACGCTGGATCCTTTGTGGGCAAGTGCCCTTGACCTGTGTGTCCACTATATGATCAGTGGGTGCTTGTTCCATGAAATCAGTCAGGTTTGAGCTATGTGGGTGTCAGTTGTTCTACGATCTCTTAGGTGTCTAATAATGGTGGAAATGTGGTCGAAGGAGGTCCACATTGAACACTATGTGGAGGCCAAGGAAGGGTGGAGTTTTGAGATCAAAATCATTGTTACCCACAGCCTTGGTGATAGTGTAAGGCCCATAGAGAATTGGTCGTAGCTTACGATGGGGCCCTGTCAAATGATCCTTCTACAAATGTAACCAAACTTTGTCGCCAAACTGAAACTGGTGTGGTACCATGTGTTGATCATGGCACTGCTTGTATTTAGCATTGCATTTCTGCAACATCTCCTGGACCTGTTGGTGGATGTGTTGAACCAGATCAATGAATCTGGTGGCTTTTTCGATCGCAGACTGATCATGGAAAGAGTTTGTTTATGTGGTGGCAAGAGGAAGTGCAACATCAATGGGTCCCAAGGGTTGGAATCCCAACCCCACATGAAATGGGCTATGGTCGGTGGAGCTATGGAGAGCCTTGTTGTAACTATCTTGAACATAGGGAATAATCTCATCCCATGTACGTGGATTCTTAGATTTGTTCATGCGCAGGATGTGCATAATCATTTGATTGACGACCTTTGTTTGGCCATCTGTTTGGGGGTGGAAAGTAGTAGATTTTTTTATTTCGGTGTCCAACAGTGACCAGCGACTCAACCAAAATGTGTTGAGGAACCTATTGTCCCGGTTGGAGATGATGGTCTATGGTATCCCAAAGTGGGCCCAAACTCATTCAAAGAAGAGCTTTGCAGTATCTACCGATGTGATATTCTTCTTGTAGGTTGTGAGTGTTATCAATCCAAGAAACCCTTTGTGGTTGTAGACCAAAGGTGCTTGGTAACTTAAGAATATGGTAGATTTGTATGCTTGGAACAATAAGATAACTCAATAGCTAATAAAAGTAACCACTCATCATGTATCTGAATAAAACAATGCTTTTAAAGAACAATAATCAGACAATAGAGTTGAAAAAAGGGGATGAAGAATACTAGTCCAGATAACCAAATACAACCATATGCAGGGTCATACAAGACAATAAGAAATTCTTTAATCCAAGTTTATGAGATTAATAATAAGATGACAGTTCTTAAAATCTAAATTAAACTGGAATAAAGTGTAGATCATGAAATATATGAAAGAATCTGATATTGAAAACAAAAGAGGATTGTGAATCTATTATCAGAATAAGAAGTCAAATTCAATGGCTAGAAAATGTCTCTTAGATTGAACCCTTTGGTGCTCCAAATGTCTTTGGATTTATAGACTTACAAGATGAAATCTATATCCTTGAAAGATGGATCAGATTTGCTAAAAATAGTTAAATCAAAATAGATACAACAAGTGTAGGATGAGATCCTATAAAAATGGATCTAGAATACTAAAAATGGAAAATCAAAACAAAATTGGAAAAGATATTATCTAATGATCTCTAAGAGTAGTAGATTGTTGATGAAGTGCAGTTTTAACCTCCCAAGGTTGTTTGATTTGGTCCTCCAAAGATAAAATTCGAATTTGGTGAAGTGTGCAAAAACCTTGATTTTCTGCCTTTGAAAAAGATACCAAAATCAATTGAAACACCTCTTCTTTCCCTTATCCATCAAAAATAACCATTGAATCAGACTTGATAATTCAACAACTGTGCATTTGAAGCGGTTTCAAACCATTCAAACTCAAAAAATCCTGATCTGGGCAAAATTTTGATCATTCTGGTCGTGACAGGCTTTCACCAGCTTATTTACCTAAAAATCTGCTCCTTAGCTGGTGAAAAGCATAGCTTTCACCAGCTAACTAACAAAGTTCAAGACGAGTTAGCTGGTGAAAGTGCGGATTTTTTTAAAATCAAATTTCTCAGTCGTGGAGAGTCTGTTTTACATGCTTGAATAGTCGATTGACATCTAGAGATCCTAAGATTTCCAATGATGCTTTCAAACCTGCATTTGGAGCTCGGGAAGGTAATCAAAAGTTCCCTACAATATTATGCATCATTCTTTAAAAAATGTCAGTGCATTTTTTATCGCTAACAACTGGCTCCAACTGGGATGGAGACCTCCCTACAAGGTCTCCAAGAACCTGGCAGACCCTGTGCCTTTAGTATTGGGCATGGAGTCATTCATCCTTTACAATTTATCATCTGGCTATTTTCCAAAGTTTGTTGTTGTCTTTCCCAATC
Organism: Picea engelmannii; assembly: GCA_009831015.1. NCBI lineage: Eukaryota > Viridiplantae > Streptophyta > Pinopsida > Pinales > Pinaceae > Picea > Picea engelmannii. Next base: position 3,679,589 of record ML780536.1, on the reverse strand, counting down.
TTCTTTATCTATAGCATGTCTGCTTCAAAATCCCCTGGACATGTTGTTCACACATTGACATGGCATCTGTTGTGGCAATATCTTCATTAAGAAGAAAAGTGTTAAACATAGGTAGGATGGTGAGATATGTAACCATGGTTTTGAAAATTCCAGGATAACTTCAACCCTGAAATGAGAGTATTGCAGGCAGTTTGAGGTCTTTGAATTTTCATTTTCCAGCAGCTTCAAATACAAATCATTTGTCTTGAGATGCCCTGGTGTGTTGAATCAAACACTTCACCCTGCTCGGTTTCTTCGAAGAGCATAATTTCACCTTGTGAACCAATGTCCATCTCTGTTTCGATCTTCATATCAATGCAAGTTGTTCAGTCATGTCATTGCCCTGAAAGGACTCTGGAAGAAGATTTTCAGAAGATAACTGATCCATATTGAATTAGAAGACCGAGCCAGCCACCTAGGTCCTCTTAAATAAAATGTACCAAAACCCAATATATATTGTGAAAAATCTGGATCTTGGCTGCCTAGCCATGATGAATATAGATATCAGAGATCTTCTTCCTCCTATAAGCCCATGGATCAAAACCTTGTTAATGAATGATTAAGGGTTATAGCTTTATCTTTTCCAGTTGAGAAGTAATCACATGGATCGGCTTCGAAGGAGAAAACATCTGATCTTTCTTTGAAAAGAGACACCTAAAACCCTTCCCAAGAGGAACATTGGTCTCATGTCCTAAGTTGGGGAAAACTTACAAGTGTATGACCATCTCCTACTAGAGCTTCCATTGGAAATATTGAAGCAACTTCACCAATATTTGAGGATATTGTGTACCGAATTAAAACCTTCATGTTGTTGTAAAATGAAACGACCTTCAATAAAATTTGCAACTATTGAACTAAAAATGCCATCTGCTAAGACCATATCAGATGCCTCCTTTGTGACCTCTTTATTCAGAGGATCTTCCATGAATATTTGATGCTAAGTTTTTCTTGATTTGGTGGTTAATCATTTGATGCTCCCATACCTTTTCAAATACTCCAAAATTGCTTTGCTCCAGCTTAATTTTCCAAAAATTTATTTCTGGAGTTTCACCAGCTAATTCGCCTTACGATCTGCTAGTTAGCTGGTGAAAGTTTTGCTTTTTACCAGCTAACTGGTTATACTTTTTCCCTTTGCGCTGGTGAAAGCTCTGTCTTTGGCCAAAAAGAAACCTTTCATATTCAAAACTGTTGTTTCACCAAAAACTCAGTGTTCTTTTGATTTATCTCCCTGCAAATTTACAACAACCTATCATTCTTGAGCCACTGTTAGATCTGCAAACAAAATATCTACTAGAACTTTCCAAACGAAATGAACTCGAGGACAACAAAAGGATGCTTCCTTCACTGCAAGAAGAAAAGAAGAATATGCTCTGGTGTAAATAGGTCACTTAGATTGCATGAATGTGATAGAATTTTACATAGATGTATCATCTCTGAAAGGATTTTGTGATGAACTTCAAATCTAACAATATGAAAGCACACTTCCACCCTCCAAATCCCGCATACGAATAGTACAATCCATACTACCTGATACCAAAACTTGTCTACGTTGTGCTCCTTTGCAGTATCCACCATATTATGTGCTGCCAGGCAGAGTATAGGACTTGTGTGGCCTGTAAAAGACTGTAAAGCCACATTTACACCAATTTTTTGTTGTAATCCACCTTCTTTAACATAAGGATTTGGACCATTCCATATTTTAAAGTTTTATCTTACCACTACAAAATCCATATACTAAAGCAAATGATATACTGGAATTCTCTGAAAATACCATGGAAGATGTAACAATCTTGCTTCTTTCAACAAATAATGCATTGTTTCCTTTCAAATGATCAACATAAGATGTCTGCCTCTGTAAACAACTTAAGTATTCAATGTTATCATCCTCTAGTTTTTTGCTCCCTGGCTTCTCTTCTAGAGCATCCATTTCTCCTTGGTAATTATACCTGGTACTGATGTCAGCATAAGACAAATGGGAAATTTTCAACCATTCACTCCAAAACCCACCTTTCCCAAGACAAGAAAGACTACTACCTGATGCTTATCTGAAATGGTTTTCATGATTCCTATTTTTTATTGTGCATCGAGATGAACCAGATATCGAAACCTTCTGATCTTTGTGACTACTCTCCAAGGTTCTCTGCATCTTTAGAAACCAACCTCGAAATATTTGGTTGAGAAAAAGTCAAATCTGGGCAAAAATACAACCTTGTTTCCATGTAACAGGTTTCACCAGCTATTTTTCCATGAATCCACCCCTTTAGCTAGTGAAAAGGAAAGCTTTCAACAACTAACTAGCGGATTTCAAAACCAATAAGTTGGTGAAAACCCAGAAAAACTGCCTTGGGAAAAAATCAAATTTCTCTGAATCTGCAATAAACACCTGAGATATTGATGGATGACTTGAGGCTGACTGAGTAGTTGCAGCATGGAGGGATGATCCAGATCGAGCCATTAAGCATGAAAAGGGAGTCTCTTTACCTAATTAAGAAAACTGAAAGTAATCTACCTACTCAAAGAAAGAGCTTATTCTTCTATCAATCCCTACACTAACCAGTAGAGGCAGATTGATCAAGTAAAACTAAATTTCCAAAGCAGCCAAGAAAGTAATTGACTTGCTAATATCATGTTTGATCTTTTCCCAAAAGATAAAAGAAACCATAGATTGTGGTATTGCAATTTGAAAAGATGACAAGACCAACCTTCATCTGACAGAAATATTTTTGGATTTATGTTTCTCATAGACTCCAAACAGTTAGCAAAATTGTCATCAAATTCACAAAGAAACACCTCTTTGGACTGTTGATCCAATTGTAAATTGAAAAGATGTTGAAGGTTGCTTTTACTAATCTCACTGTTGAATGCAGGATGCTTGGGATCTGGACCCTTCTTCTTATCATCTTCCTCTTCATGTCTGATGCAAACTGCCTTTGTCTGCAAATATGGAAAATGTGGGTTGTCTTCAACATATAGTGCAGATGCAATACTTTCACTTACTGATTGGTCAATCTGCTCATCACCTTTCAAGTCTTCATGTCTGCTATAATTTTCCTATGTCTGCAAATCTGAAAGCTGAGGGCTGCTCATAGTATTTTCCACAGATCTGAAATACGTTGATCTATTACTTTCTCCTGCTGATATATGCATTGGTTCTTTGACATCAATACATCCAAAAGAGACATGTTTATTTTGATCAATATTCAAAACAACAGACTCATTTGATATGATGTCGGATATGTCACTATTATCCTTCAACACCTCTTGTCCTACATGGTAAG
>ML780536.1:3651845-3676172 GCA_009831015.1 Picea engelmannii | reverse complement strand
ACCCACATATGGACCAAGTGTGGAAATTTGGTAAACTTTGATCTTAAAACAAATTCAGTAATTTCACCTCAAAACTTGAGGTTCCCAAAATCTATTTCCAATGAACTTTCAACATTAACTATGAATCTGAAATATAAATTACAATAGCACATTGCATTTATATGAAACCAAAATACATAAGGAAATGAAAGAAAATACACAGTGAAACAATGTACTTCAAGGGGAGAAAATTAACAACCCTAAAGGTACAATCCCCAACATATAACAAATCAGAAAATTACTTATGAACAATATATTTATCACAAAACAAAATCTGCTCACTCTTATGTTAAATCAAATTACATAACTAGTGATAGAAACTACTCTATCACCATGAAAACATAAGATAAACTCGTATTTGTTGATTAATTGGGTTGGTTTTCATTGATGTCAACCCTTGAAGAAAGTTTGATAGCGAATTCCGCTAGCACAAAGTTTTGGGTAATGGACCCAACTTTGTTTGTTGTATAATGGTATGAGTTTTGATATATTTGTAGGTAAGACTATTCTATATGGATAGTACATGTCATGCCATTTCCGGTGGAATGTGGAACGCCAGATAACTCCTCACGGTTTGCGATTTATGGCCTTACGAAGTTGAAGGACCCTCATATGATTTGGCTTGAAACCCCAAAAGGTCAAAGAAGTCAAGTGACAAAGTCAAAGAGGATTATTTAAATAATAAAGTGAAGTGACAAAGTCAAAGAGGAATATTTAAATAATAAAGTGAAGTGACAAAGTCAAAGAGGATTATTTAAATAATAAAGTGAGGTGACAAAATGAAATAGGATTATTTAAATAATAAAACGAAGTGACAAAGTCAAGGAGAATTATTTAAATAATAAAGTAAATGGAGAACTTTTTAATTATGGAAAGTAGCTATAAGAAGGTTAACCCTAAAATGAGGAAAATGGGTTAAGTGGTCAAGTTGCTATTGGATACATGGACAAGTGGAAAATTGGGCAAAGTTGGACATAGGTGACTATGTGGAAAAAGTGGCTATGTGGATAAACTGGACTAGAAGATGCTTCTCAGGAAACTACTTGGAGAGTATAAATAAGAGCCAAAACTCTCTCATTTTAATTACACTTGAGAAAATTAAAAATCTACAGGTGACTGAGGTAACCAAAGGATATCTAAGCCGAATTTCAGAGGGAACGTGAAGTAAACAAGGCTAGAATTCAAAGGAGGATAAATTCTTTTGATGATGCTTTCTAAGGTATGTTATTTACAGGTCATCTCACCATTTTCGCAATAAATGTTTTTCTAGAATGACTTAGGCTGTGAAATTGTGAGGAAATTGAGGAAACATATCCAAGTAGCTATGGTACGAATTTCATCTTGTGGGTCATTCTATTTTAGGAGTTTGATGCAGGAGCATCGCTCCATGTCAGCCAACCAGCCAGCCAGCCACGTCAGCGCACATGCATTCAAATCTGAAGAGAGGCGCATCCTCATTTGAATTTGAAATGAATGTAAATTTAATGTGCTTAGGCTGTTGAGCCAGGAAGCTGTGCCTTTGTGCAGGAGTTAGATATGATCGACCTTTAATGTAGATCGACTGAAGATCTAGATCCAGATGCTGGACTAGACAACCCATTCATTATGATTGAATAGGGTAGGTAAATCCTGGAGGAAAGTGCTAAGAGCCTCTCAGGTAAAAGAGATTTTGAGATCTCTCATTTTGAGTTAGGGAGGTTGGAGTTGAGTTAGAGTAGAGAGGAGCCATGGAGAGCTCAGGAACACCATTGTAAAGATACATGCATTCTGCCATTTTATTAATATAATCAGAAGCAGTTTTTCCTGCACTATTCTGTGTTGAATGGATGTCTGTGTGTGTTCCATATATATGTTGTAGATGTATGTTGACGTATTCTATAGGAGTGTGTTTGATTTGAGGTTGAGGGTCTTTGTGGTTTCATGCCAGGAGGGCGTGACAGAGCACTGTGGTCTCTGAACACCAGTGCACAGAGGTTGCACTTCTGAACTCCGAGGAGTCAGACGAAGACGTGTTGAGGCACACGACTGAAATCAACAGCTCAGGAGGAAGACCTCAAGGTTGCTAAACACCTTGGAGGTAAGGCTGTGTATGAGAACACAATTGCAGACAAAATCATTGAGGATTATGTAGGAGCTCTGCCAAGTGGGCATTGAGCGTAGGCACGAGGTGCTGATGGAAGGAACTCTGTTGTGAGTTCGGAGAAGACCAAAATCACTGAAGATTCTGTGAGAAGCTCTACCAGGAGGGCATCGAGAAAGTGCATAAATGCACAGAAGGAACCCAGAACTACTGAACGTTCTGTGGAAAGAAAAGAGACTCCGCGAGGAGGGCGTTGAGAAAGGGTGCAGAGAGGCACAAGGAGAAAAGAACTCTTTGAGTTTGGGAGTGAATAAAGAGTCCATTGAGGGACCTTTACCGGGTTACTGAATACCCAAGGAACTCAGCCATTTAGGTTGCTTGAGCAGGAGAGCCAGGAAGGCATCTTATTCTCCATTTGAGGGAGAAGAAAGACAAAATTCCCCAAGGGGTCTGAGCACTCGAAGAAGCTCAGGAGAGACCGCACTAGCATGTGCATGAAGAGACTCTTCAGGAGCGCAGACGTCAGAATCCTTCAAGGATTCAAGAAGAACAAGCTTAGGAAGGGTAGCATTGTATACGAGCAACAAGACTCAAGTTCGAGGAGCTCACAGAGGGAACAGGCAAAGGTCGAGGCCTTTGGAAATTCAAATTTCTCCCAAGACTGGGAAGAAGGCATGAAGGAGCTCAGGAGGGAGAAATAGGAGCCGTTGGATCGAGCGGAGAGAAGAGATCTGGACCATCGAGCAGTTCACATCCATCAGAGGAGCGCCAGAGGAAGCGCACAGGAGAGGAGGACCGACAACCGTCGGATCTCATAAGAGAAATCCCGTTAGCTGTAGGATCGGGAAGAGTTGCACGGAGATTAGCCTCTGGAGGAGGAGCGTGCAAGAAGAAAGGACCTGAACCGTCATATCGGGAGCAGGTACCCATTAGTCGTTGTATTTGTGGAAGTTTGCCGAGGTTTAGTCATCGGGATATCGACATTCAGAGAATCGGGGTTCTCAAGGTCGAGGGAATCAGGGCATCAGAAGTCCCGAAATCCCAACATAATCGGGATCGTCCATCTAGGAGGACGCGTGGCAACCATCAACGCATAGGGGAAAAGATGGGATGAGAATCGGCGTGGAGGACAGGTGTCAGACACCTGGGGAGAGTCAGGAATCGGGATATCAGAGATCCCAGGCACATAGGTTTCGTGCATTTCAGAATCGCGATACGCAATTTCCCGACACCATCAGAATTGTCCGTTCAGTGGACATGTGGTAGAAATATACACCGTCGGAGGAAGTCCCGACAGGAGGTCGTTCATCGACAAATCAGGAATCGGGATATCGGGGATCCCGTTGACGAGAGTTTTGTGCATTGGAAAATCATGATATGCAATTTCCCGATAAGGCCTTGGAGCGTGGGAGCCATCTGTCATCACGACAAAGGAGGAGAACAGGTGGTATATTTCTGAGATAGGTGAAAGGACCATTCACAGGTCAAACACCGGGACCCATCGGAGGATCGGGGATCGGAGATTCGGGAGTTCCGAGTACATGTGTAGCTCGACACCGAAAACCCCAAAATCTCGATGGAGAGTTATTGTTGAGGTCATATAGGAGGCGGTCGCATGAACTATGGTATAGCCGGGAAGGGCTAGAGCTGAGAAGGAAGGGCACATCGGGGATCGGAGGATCGGGGGTTGCGACTACAAGTGCATCACAACATCAAAAACCCCAAAAACCTGATAGGAGGATTGATCCCGGTCACGGGCAATGGCCGTATGCACCAGGAGTTGAGCCAAGAGGGCTAATTTGTGGGGAGCGCGTCGGGATTCAGAAAATTGTGAGTCCTGTGGACTTGTGCACTTCGCCATCGAAAGTGATGAAACGTCGATAGGAGTAGCCTCGAAAGGAGGTAAGGCCACGGTCACAGAAGAAGTGGTCATATGGTTAGGGCTTAGCTTGGAGGGCTAAATCACATCGGTAATCGGAGATCGGGGATTCGCGAGGACAGAGATTTATGACAAGGGAAACGCCGAAACCCCGAAATCCCGATAGAGAGTCGGGGATAACTTCAGTCAAGTGCTGAAGGCCGTGGAAGGTAAAGAAGGACCTGTGGATCAAGTATTAGAAGAGGATTCTAGCAAGGGATCTAAAAGAGCTGCTTCGGCTCATGAATGAGGAAAATTGAATGATCCTGAGAGCAGGTGAGTCGAGGAGCAACCTCACCTGCATCAAGTGGTGTCAGAGCGGGAATCTGTTTGTATATTGCAAACAAAGGAGCAGAAGAAGACAGAGTTGTTGAGGACTCTGTAATGATTGTTTGCAAATAGGCAGCAATCAAGGAGACAGCCATTGGGATTGTAGGATGATGAAGCTGGAACAATCAGGGATGCAGAGTGATAGCAGCAGGTTTGCCAGGAAGGCAGACATGAAAAACAACATGGCTACTAAAGGTCATAGGGTTGTTGAACGAAAGAGGCCAGAGCTGATGAGCGTAGCAGAAATGGATAAAGAGCTCGCTGACATAAAGCGAGAGATGGAAGAGCTCGAAATGAAGATGCGGTAGAATAAGAAGCCAAGATGGGTGCACGAGTGGCCCATGCAGAAGGCAAAGGTGAAATGGCCAGTCAGAGAGCTAATGGTCATGAGATAGTACAGGCTGTTGAGAAAATGATTGAAGTATGCTGAAAACCTCAAGGCCACAGAAGAAAAGATGATTTGTCACTGTTGTCCAGAGACTGGAAAGGGTCTCGATGATTGGGATGATGAAGAAGATGAATTGGGATCATCTGAGGATCTCATAGACTGCCAGGAGAGAAGTGGAAGGTTTCCATATGGCCAGATGGGCAATGGAACAGAGATGAGATCAGCTGATGATCTCAAGGGGTGCCATGAAGGAAGAGAAGAGGAAATTCCAATTTTCCTAGAGGGCAACGAGTTGAGATCAGTTGAGGATCTCACAGACTGTCAGGTGGACAGCGAAGGAATTTCTCATTGCCAGGAGGGAAATGATCAGAGATCGCTGCGAGATCTTGAAGACTTCCAAGAAGGTAGCGGAAGCATCGAAGACTGCCAGGAGGGAAGCGTAAGCATATTGAACTGCCAGGTGGGCAGAGATGAAAACTTGGGACCATATGAAGGTCTCATGGAGATTTCAAATCAGCGGGGTTTGCTGATGAAGATGGGATCGGTTGATATCATGGTCTGCCAGGGAAGCAGTAGCGGAAGCGTCCCATATTTCCAGGTGGGCAGGGATGAGCAAGTGAGTTGGTATCATCCAGAGGAGCTGACAGAGCAGGGGAGCTCAAAATCGGATCAGCAGGTACAACTGAAAGAAGATGATTTGAGGAGTTGTATGGTGATTGGGGGAATCGAAGTATTCCTACCATCTTCCCAGGAGGAGGCGGAAAAATTTGTTGCAGATGATGCAGCAACAAAAATAGAGGAATAGTCGGCCGTGACTATCCAAGAAGAGAATGAGTGTTCTGAGCAACATCTCAACAGTTTCAGCTAGCGATCTGAGAGCGCTGTAGCACTAAAGCTAGCAGCAAAGGATGCTGAGGAGAGAGCAGGATGAGTTATCACTCCATGGGAGATGGAGCTAGAAATGCTGGAGGATTGGTTGAACAATCCAGGGCCAACAAGAGATCTGACAGAAGCGGAACTATCAGAGAAGAGGATGACTGAGTAGCAGGTCAGCCAGGAAGAGACTGCAGAGCTGAAGTCTGCAGCAGGGTGGCAACTTGAGGCCACAGATGAAGATGAAGAAGAAGGCATGGGAGATGATAGCGATCTACCCAATTGCAGAAAATTTTTGTAGCTGAGGAGACTGCAACAACATGACCAGCCATGGGAGCAGCTGGATGAGGTGATAGAAGACATCAGAAGGCTGATGTTGAAGTCAGCAGACACTGCCAGTAGGGAGAGGCTGAGCAGAAGAGCAGAAGCAGCAGCAGCAGCAGTAGTATAGAAGCAGCAGCAGCAGCAAAATGGAGCAGATGGAAAGCTCCAAAGACTTATTTGGGATCCAGGAGGATTTCCAACAACCTAGAGGGGAAGCTCATGAGCAGGATCTCATGATTTTTTGCAGCTGTGCAGTATGATGTAGGAACATCGCTCCATGTCAGCCAGCCAACCAACCAACCACATCAGCGCACATGCATTCAAATCTGAAGAGAGGCGCAACCTCATTTGAATTTGAAATGAATGTAAATTTAATGTGCTTAGGTTGTTGAGCCAGGAAGCCGTGCCTTTGTGCAGGCGTTAGATAGGATCGACCTTTAATGTAGATCGACTGAAGATCTAGATCCAGATACTGGACTAGACAACCCATTCATTGTAATTGAATAGGGTAGGTAAATCCTGGAGGAAAGCGCTAAGAGCCTCTCAGGTAAAAGAGATTTTGAGATCTCTCATTTTGAGTTAGGGAGGTTGGAGTTGAGTTAGAGTAGAGAGGATCCAGGGAGAGCTCAGGAACACCATTGTAAAGATACAGACATTCTTCCATTTTATTAATATAATCAGAAGCAGTTTTTCCTGCACTATTCTGTGTTGAATGGATGTCTGTGTGTTCCATATATATGCTGTAGATGTATGTTGACGTATTCTGCAGGAGTGTGTTTGATTTGAGGTTGAGGGTATTTGTGGTTTCATTCCAGGAGGGCGTGACAGAGCACTGTGGTCTCTGAACACCAGTGCACATAGGTTGCACTTTTGAACTCCGAGGAGTCAGACGAAGACGTGTTGAGGCACAAGACTGAAATCAATAGCTCAGGAGGAAGACCTCAAGGTTGGTGAACACCTTGGAGGTAAGGTTGCGTATGAGAACACAGTTGCAGACAGAATCACTAAGGATTCTGTAGGAGCTCTGCCAAGTGGGAATTGAGCGCAGGCACGAGGTGCTGAGGGAAGGAACTCTGCTGTGAATTCGGAGAAGACCAGAATCACTGAAGATTCTATGAGAAGCTCTGCCAGGAGGGTATCGAGCAAGTGCATAAATGCACAGAAGGAACCCAAAACTACTGAACGTTCTGTGGAAGGAAAAGAGACTCCGCCAGGAGGGCGTTGAGAAAGGGTCCAGAGAGGCACAAGGAGAAAAGAAATCTTTGATTTTGGGAGTGAAGAAAGAGTCCACTGAGGGACCTTTACCAGGTTACTGAATACCCAAGGAACTCAGCCATTTAGGTTTCTTGAGAAGGAGAGCCAGGAAGGCATCTTATTCTCCATTTGAGGGAGAAGAAAGACAAAATTCCCCAAGGGGTCTGAGAACTCGAAGAAGCTCAAGAGAGACCGCACTAGCGTGTGCATGAAGAGACTCTGTAGGAGCGCAGACATCAGAATCCTTCAAGGATTCAAGAAGAACAAGCTCAGGAACAGTAGCGTTGTATACGAGAAGCAAGACTCAAGTTCGAGGAGCTCGCAGAGGGAACATGCAAAGGTTGAGGCCTTTGGAAATTCGAATTTCTACCAAGACTGGGAAGAAGGCATGAAGGAGCTCAGGAGGGAGCAACAGGAGCCATTGGATCGACCGGAGAGAAGAGATATGGACCGTTGAGCAGTTCACATCCAGCAGAGGAGTGCTAGAGGAAGCGCACAAGAGAGGGGGACCGACAACCATCGGATCTCATAAGAGAAATCTCGTCAGCCGTAGGATCGGGAAGAGTTTCATGGAGATTAGCCTCTGTAGGAGGAGCACGCAAGAATAAAGGATCTGAGCCATCAGATCGGGAGCAGGTACCCGTCAGTCGTTGGATCTGTGGAAGCTGCCCGAGGTTTAGTCATCGAGATATCGACATTCGAAGAATCGGGGTTCTCAAGGTCGAGGGAATCAGGGCATCAGAAGTCCCGAAATCCCGACATAATCGGGATTGTCCATCTAGGAGGACGCGTGGCAACCATCAGCGCACGGGGGAAAAGCCGCGATGGGAATGGACGTGGAGGACATGTGTCAGACACCTGGGGAGAGTCAGGAATCGGGATATCGGAGATCCCAGGCACATAGGTTTCGTGCATTTCAGAATCGCGATACGCGATTTCTCGACACCATCAGAACCATCCGTTCAACAGACACATGGTAGAGATCTACACCGTCGGAGGAAGTCTCGACAGGAGGTCATTCATTGGAAAATCGGGAATCGGGATATCGGGGATCCCATTGACGAGAGTTTTGTGCATTAAAAAATTGCGATACGTGATTTCCTGATAAGGCCTTGGAGCATGGGAGCCAGCTATCATAATGACAAAGGAGGAGAACAAGTTGTAGATTTATGAGATAGGTGAAAGAACCGTTGACAGGTCAACGACTAGGACCCATCGGAGGATCGGGGATCAGAGATTCGGGAGTTCTGAGTACATGTGTAGCTCGACACCGAAAACCCCAAAATCCCGAAGGAGAGTTATTGCTGAGGTCATATAGGAGGTGGTCACATGAACTATGGTATAGCCGGGAAGGGATAGAGCTGAGAAGGAAGGGCACATCGGGGATCGGAGGATAGGGGGTTGCGACTACATGTGCATCGCAACATCACAAACCTCGAAAACCCGATAGGAGGATTGATCGCGGTCACGGGCAATGGCCGTATGGACCAGGAGTTGAGCCAAGAGGGATAACATGTGGGGAGCGCGTCGGGATTCGGAAAATTGTGAGTCCTGTGGACTTGTGCACTTCACCATCGAAAGTGCCGAAATTCCGATAGGAGTAGCCTCGAAAGGAGGTAAGGCCACGGTCACAGAAGAAGTGGTCATATGGTTAGGGCTTAGCTTGGAGGGATAAATCACATCGGTAATCGGAGATCGGGGATTCGCGAGGATAGAGGTTTATGACAAGGGAAACGTTGAAACCCCGAAATCCCGATAGAGAGTCGGGGATAACTTCGGTCAAGTGCCGAAGGCCGTGGAAGGTAAAGAAGGACCTGTGGATCGGGTATTAGAAGACGATTCCATCAGGGGATCTAAAAGAGCTACTTTGGCTCATGAATGAGGAAAATTGAATGATCCTGAGAGCAGGTGAGTCGAGGAGAAACCTCGCCTGCATCAGAGTTACACTCCATGAAAAATAGGGTTTGTGGCTAGTCCTGAAACTAGTCTAAAACAGGTGTTTCGGGTAAAAACGTCATAACTTCTTCATAATAGATCCAAATCAAGTAAGACTAATTGTGTTGGTTAGAGTATAGTTTGTAGTATTCTGTGTACAATTTTTAGATCCATACAACAAACATTTTGTGCAGGGAATTATCTACACCTTCACTCTCTAGAATAATCCAAAATTCAACAAGGTATGTCATTTTTGTTATAACTCCTTTTTTGAGAGGTTCCAAGTAGTGAAACCTGGAGGAATTGCATAAAACACAGTGAAGAACATTGTGTACTATTTTCAGATCTTTATTCATTACAGGTACATAGCTATGATTATTTCAAGTTAGGGTTGTTGACTAATCCAAAACTAGTCATGTGAGATTAAAGTAAAGTTTGATGGAAATGCTAGTCTCTTGTTGTTAAAGTTAAGGAAGGTTTGCAGGTATGTGATCATATATGCCAGGTTTATTACAGAGTTAAAAATCAGATTTGGATGATGAAATTGATAAGGGATTTGGGTTGAGGTTTAAGTTGAGGTATAGGTTGGTGCATGGTTGATGCACTTGTTTATGGTACATGTTGATTATAGGTTGAGGTACATGTTGATGCATGGTTGATGCATGTTTCAAGTTATTGGTACATTTTGTTTGGTGCAGGATGATTGGTATAGGTTTACAATAGTATATCTTGATAGTGTGACAGTGGTTCCATCATTCTATTTATACTTCAGGATGGTTGGATGGGGCAAGGACATGTGGGTATAGCCACCTTCCGGTTGTAGCTGAAGAACATAGGGGGTTGTAGCCTCCTTCTTGTTGTAGCTAGAAAATTGGGGAGTTGGGCTTCCCTCAGGTTGTAGGCTGAGAAACTAGGGTGTTGAAGTCTCCTTCCAGTTGTATATGGAAAACAAAGGAAGTTGGTGCTTCCAATGAATCTAATTCTTCAAGACATATAAGAAAAATCATTTTGTGTTTTTTTCCCGCTTTGGGTTTCCACGTAAAAACACTGGTGTATTGTGTATGTGTATGATTGTTCATTTGTTCATTATTTATTTACTCTGCAAATATTGGATGATGATTCTACATTGATATAACACTTGCATTATATGGTTAAAAAGGATCAGATTTCTTTATTATTGATTCACCCCCCGTCTCGGTAATCCAATAATTTGTTTCAGAGCATGTTCCTTCAGAAATCAGTTTAACCACTGAAAGGTAGATTATGGAGAGAAAAAACATTTATAAAAATGGAATACCATAGTTTCATGGACAAAAGTATGAATTTTGGAGCATAAGGATGAAGACATATATACAAGCACAGGGATTTGAAATTTGGCAATCAATTGTAGATGGATACACAACACCAACAGTTCTGTCAACAAATGACAAAGATATGAAACTCAGTCAGAATAATTCCAAAGCCACAAATTCACTTCTAAATGGTCTTGGAGAATCAATATTCACCAAAGTTTCACATTGTAAATCTGCTAAAGAGATTTGGGACAAACTGTGAAATATTTATGAAGGAGATTCAAAATTCAAAGCAACAAAGCTTCAAACTTACAGAGGTCAGTTCGAACAACTAAAGATGAAGGAAGATGGGAATATTGCAGCCTACTTTTTAGGATTCAATGAAACAATAAATGAAATCTTGGGATTAGGAGAAGAAATCAAAGAATTTGTAATTGTTCAAAAGGTACTAAGATATTTTCCTATGATATTTGACCCTAAGATATCAACACTAGAAGAAAGAGTAGATATAAACTCAATAAGCATGGACAAACTACATGGAATCTTCACAACATATGAAATGAGAACTGAACAGGAAAATCCATATATAAAAGAAGCATCCTTCAAAGCATCCAAAAGGTCAAAGCAAAAGGGAAAGCAAAAATAAAAAGAATATAGCAACAACAGAATATAGCAACAACAGTGACGTCTCGGAAGATGATGAAGAAGCGACCAACTTTGTTAGAAGATTGAATAAGGGAACCAATGGCAGGTATAGAGGTAAGCTTCCTTTGATTTGTTTTAATTGTGATAGTATTTGTAATTTTGCTAACAAATGTCCTCATAATATAAATAGAAATGATGAAGGTTACTCAAGAAAACAAACATATAAAGGAAAAAGAACCACAAATAAAGTTTTCAAGAAAATCTTATGCACCAAAGAAAACATCTCATCATCAGATGAAGATGAAGTCAGTGACAGTGAGACATAAAGAGTTTTATTCATGGTAGTATAAGGCTCTGATAAAGAAGACTCTGAAGAATAATATAAAGAGTTTGAAGAAGAATATGAAGATTTCGAATAAGAATATGAAGAGGCATAAGTTGACTACCGAGAATAATTTTTGTGTTCCATAGAAGTTATCAGAAGAGAAAAGAAGAAAAATAAGAAACGACAAGTGGAACTAGACAAGAAAGAAGACACTCAGGAACTAGAACAAATGACCACAGATTTGAAGGTTCAATTTGAAGAAGATAAAATAATTGAAGAAACACTCAAAGAACAGCTAGAAGGAAGAGACTGGATCATTGGAAATTTGGAAGCGAAAATTGTCACATTAAGAAAGGATCTTCAAAATAAAAATATGCAGAACAACTCAAAATTTTTGAATGACATTATCAACAGTAAAAAACCTCATCATGACAAGTCTGGACTTGGATACAATCAGACATAAAAGGGATCAAGTTCCAAAACAAGAAACATATCCAAAAAGCTATGCAAAAACAATCAAAGGGGATAGGAAGGTCTACACAGAAATTACAGGGACACTCCTCCACCGAGAAGATTCAGATTTCAGAATCAATGACCGACATAAATAGGTAGGCCTTAGGAAGAAGAAAGATTCATAAGAGTACCTCCTTTCAGAATATCTTCAACTCCCAAGTATCAAACTATATTTTTTGGTTTATGTTATGCACATAATAATTTTGGACATAAAGATGTGAATTGCAAAGCTAACAACAAGAACATAAACAACTTTGAAAGTCATACACAAAAGGGTTATCCAAGAAGGCCTAGTGAAACACAGAGAAGAAGTTACAACAGGTTTGAATCTTTGAGCACTGAAGTGGAATGCTACAAATGTAACAACATTGGACACATGGCCAAAGATTGAAAAATGACAGTCCCTCCTAGAGAACCACAAAAAAACAACAACAATCACATACATGAACCTCATAAAAGGACATCGATAAGAAAGAAGAATCAGTATAGCAATGAAGAATGCACACTCGCTCTACAAGCTAAGCAGAAGAACCATGGTTGGTGTGTTGACAGTGGTTGTTCAAAACACATGACAGGTGATAAAGACAAGTTTCATACATTAAGAAAGGAAAGAGATGGACCAGTCTTCTTTGAAAATGATGATTCAACTAAAATCATTGGAAAAGGCACAGTCAGAATTGGGAACAAGAATACCAAGGCAGAAAATGTTCTACTAGTAGAAGATATGAAACATAATCTTCTAAGTGTGAGCCAAATGTGTGACCAAGGTAATAAATTTACTTTCGATTTACAAAAGTGCGAGATAAGAAAACAAGGTTTAGGAAAATTGATTGCAACAACTATATGTATTAAGTGAAATTGGAAATGAAAAGTGTTGCCTAGGAAAGGAAGATTAAAGTTGGCTATGGCACAAAAGAATGGGTCACATACATTTTGATAACCTTGTCAAAGTCAACAAAAGGGAAGTAGTTAGAGAAATTCCCTAGATAACGAAACCAACCAACACTTTATGCAAGCATTGTCAATAAGGAAAGCAAATAAAGACCAGGTTTAAATCAAAAGAATATTCAAGGACAAGACCACTAGAAATTGTGCATAGTGATCTAGTTGGACCAAGTACAACAAATGATTTAAAAGGTGATAAATACTTCATGTTATTAGTTTATGATTATACATGAATGATTGTAGTTTTCTTTCTCAGGAATAAGTCATAAGCTTTTGAAAACTTCAAGGTCTACAAGGAAATGGTTGAAAATGAAATGGATTAAAAAATAAAATGCTTGAGATATGATAATGGAGGAGAGTTCACTTCAAAGGAATTTATGGACTATTGCAGCAAGCATGGAATAAAAAGGCAATTCTCTATTTCTAGGACATCTCAACAGAATGGAGTTGTTGAAATAAAGAACATGACAATATAGGAAATGGCTCAAACAATGATAATGCATTCCAAACTGACATGCATATTTTGGACATAGGAAGTGCATACAAAAATTCACATTCAAAACAAAGTAATTCTCAGAAACAACACTGACAAAACTCCCTACGAGCTATGGAAAGGAAGACCAACAAATGTGAAGCACTTCAGAGTTTTTGGAAGCAAATGCTACATCAAAAGAGAAGATGACAGAATGGGAAAGTTTGACTCTCGTGTGGAAAAATGAGTACTTGTTGGTTACTCAAGTACAAGGAAAGAATACAAGTGTTACAACCTAAGATTGAACAAAGTTGTGGAAAGAATCAATGTAACAATTGATGAAATAGGTAGACAAGAATTAAAGGAAGAAGAAAATGAATCAATGGAACAACTTTACGAAGAAGAAGCAGAAGATGAAAAATAAGTAGAAGGGGAAGATTAAGAGGATTTGACATAAGTATAAGAGAATGTTCAACAAGTGCCTCCAAAGACACCTAGCAGACGAGTACAGAAGAATCATCGTTTAGATCAGATTATTGGAAACAAAGATTGAAGAGTTGAGACTAGAAGAAGAATCCGTTCACCAGAGTAAACACACCTAGCACTCTCATCTACGATTGAACCAACCTATTTTGAAGAGGCCAACAAAGATGATTTTGGGAATAAGGCCATGGATGAATAATTGGATCAAATAGAGAAAAATGACACTTGGGAATTGGTTCCAACACCAAAGGATAGGAATGTGATTAGCACGAAGTGGGTATACAGGAATAAATTGAATGAAGATGAAAATGTTACAAGGAACAAAGATAGATTGGTGTGTAAAGGATATGCACAGGTTGAAGGAATCGAGTTTGAAGAGAAAGTTTCCCCATTTTCCAGAATGGAAGCAATCCGATTGATTTTAGATTATGCATGCTCCAAAAATATTAAAGTGTATCAGATGGACGTAAAATCAACTTTTTTGAATGGGGAACTTGAAGAAGAAGTCTAAATTGAACAACTCGAAGGATTTCAATTGTTAGAGAACGCAGATTATGTGTGTAAATTAAAGAAGGCCTTGTATGGTATAAAATAGGCTCCTAGAGCATGGTACTCTAGACTAGATAAATATCTACATCGAGTAGGGTTCAGAAAAGGAAGTGCAGAAAACAACCTCTACATCAAGGTAACTCAAGATAATATTTTATTAATTGAAGTTTATGTTCATGATATTATTTTTGGAAGTACTAATGACAGGTTAAGACAAAAATTTGCAACATGTAGAATGAATTTGAAATTTCATTACTTGGAGAACTATCCTTCTTTCTGGGTCTTCATACATGTCAAAGAAACCAAGGAATATGTTTTTATCAAACCAAGTATATCAAAGAAATTCTAAAGAGGTTCGGGATGGAAGATTGCAAACCAGTTATCACTCCCAATCAAACCAATTGCAAGTTGAGAAAAGATGATGATTCAAAGTCTACAGATCAGAGACAATACATGTCAATGATTGGTAGCTTTCTATATGTGACAACATCTAGACTAGATGTAATGTAGACAGTTGGATAGGTTAAACGATTTCAAGCAACACCAAAGGAATCACATGTATTAGAAGTGAAGAGGATTTTCAGATATCTCAAAGGAACATAAGAGTTTGGATTATGGTATCCAAAAGGAAATGATATATCATTTATTGCCTACATAGATGCAGATTGGGCAGGTTGCATTGATGACCGATGAAACACTAGTGGAGCAAAGTTCTACTTGGGTGAGTTTTAAGTACCACGGCTAAGAAAGAAACAATCATCAATATCTTTGTCTACAGCCGAGGCAGAGTATATTGCATAAGCAACATGTTGTACACAGGTTCTATGGATGAAACAAACTCAGGCAGATATGCAGGTTGAGTATGATGAGCCCATTACAATCTATTGTGATAATACAAGCACCATCAATATCTCAAATAACTCGGTGATGCACTCCAAGATGAAGCACATTCCAATCAAGTATCACTTTCTACGGGAACAGGTTGCAAAAAATAAAATCAGAGTTGAATATGTGGGAAAAAAAGAACAAGTGGGAGACATATTTACAAAACCTCTTCCATGGGAATCCTTTGAGTATCTTCTCCAGAGACTTGGAGTTATTTCTACTCCAAAATGAATGCTTTTGAATTCTTATCTTATATGTCTTATATGTACATGATGAAACACTATAAAGAGGACAATTCAGGTTGGGATATCAGATGAGTCAGTTAGGGGGAGCAATCCCAAATGTAAAGATACCTTTTCCATTGATAACAAAGGGGGATAGATTTATCAGATGCAGAGGACAAAGGCATGGTTCCAGGGGGAGCGTTAGTCACAGAGATGAAAACATGGTTCGAGGGGGAGCATGAGTGATATAATTTCAGTATTACATCATAGTGTTTCCATCAATGCCAAAGGGGGAGATTGTTGATTAATTGATTTGGTTTTAATTGATGTCAACCCTTGAAGAAAGTTCGGTAGCGATTTCTGGTAGCACAAAGGTTTGGGTAGTGTACCCAAGTTTGTTTGATGTATAATGGTATGATATGGTATGTTGAACGTCACACAAATCCTCATGGTTTGAGATTTATGGCCTTACGAAGTTGAAGGACCCTCATATGATTGGCTTGAAACCCCAAAAGGTCAAATAAGTCAAAGTGACAAAGTCAAAGATGATTATTTAAATAATAAAGTGAAGTAACAAAGTCAAAAAGGATTATTTAAATAATAAAGTGAAGTGACAAAGTCAAAGATGATTATTTAAATAATAAAGTGAAGTGACAAAATCAAAGAGGATTATTTAAATAATAAAGTGAAGTGACAAAGTCAAGGAGGATTATTTAAATAATAAAGTAAATGGAGAACTTTATAATTATGGAAAGTGGTTATAAGTGGCTATTGGACACATGGAAAAGTGGAAAATTGGGCAAAGTTAGACATAGGTGACTATGTGGACAAAGTGGCCTAGAAGATGCTTCTAAGGAAGCTACTTATAGAGTATAAATAAGAGGAAAGAATCTGTCATTTTAATTACACTTGAGCATATTGAATATATACAGGTGAACGAGGTAACCAAAGGATATCAAAGTTGAATTTTCGAGGGAAGGTGAAGTAAAGAAGGTCGAAGTTCAAAGGAGGATAATTTTTTTTGATGATGCTTTCTAAGGTATGTTATTACAGGCCATCTCACCATTTTCGAAATAAATTGTTTTCTAAAATGATTCAGACCATGAAATTGTGAGGCCATTGAGGAAACATATCCAATTAGTCGTGGTACGAATTTCATCTTGTGGGTCATTGTGTTTTTGGATTTACACTCCGTGGAAAATAGGGTTTGTGGCTAGTCCTGAAACTAGTCTAAAACTTGTGTTTCAGGTAAAAAAGTAATAAATTCTTCATAACAGATCCAAATTCAGTAATACGAAATGTGTTGGTTAGAGTACAGTCTGTAGTATTCTTTTTACAATTTTTAGATCCATACAACAAATATTCCGTGCGCGGCACGCTCTACAAGTCCGCTCTCTAGAATAAGCCAGAATTCAACAAGGTATGTCATTTTTTATATAATTCTTTTTTTGAGAGGTTCCAAGTAGTGACACTTGGAGGAATTGCATAAAACATGCTAAATAAAATTGTGTACTATTTTCAGATCTTTATTCATTACAGGTACATATTTATGATTATTTCAAGTTAGGGTTGTTGACTAATCCAAAACTAGTCATGTGAGACTAAATTAAAGTTTGATGAAAATGCTAGTCTCTTGTTAAATTTAAGGAAGGTTTGCAGGTATGTGATCATATACACCAGGTTTATTACAGATTTACAAATCATATTTGGATGATGAAATTGATGAGGGATTTTGGTTGAGGTTGAGGTACAAGTTGGTGCATGGTTGATGTACTTGTTTATGGTACAGGTTGATTACAGGTTAAGGTAGAGGTTGAGGTACAGGTTGATGCATGGTTCAGGTTATTGGTACAGGTTTTTTGGTGCAATATGATTGGTACCAGTTTACAACAATATATCTTGATAGTGTGACAGTGGTTGCATAATTCTACTTACACGTCAGGGTGGTTGGACAGGGCAAGGACATGTGGTTGTAGCCACCTTCTGGTTGTGGTAGGAGAACATAGGGGGTTGTATCCTCCTTCTAGTTGTATCCAGAGAACTGGGGAGTTAGAGGTTCCCTTAGGTTGCATCCTGAGAAACTAGGGGGTTGGAGCCTCCGTTCAGTTGCAGCTAGAAAACAAAGGAAGTTGGTGCTTCCAATGAATGTAATTCTTCAAGACATATAAGAAAAAACATTTTGTGGTTTTCTCCTTCTTTGGGTTTCAACGTAAAAAAAGGGTGTACTGTGTATGTGTATGATTGTTCATTTGTTCATTGTTTATTTACTCTGCAAATATTGGATGATAATGCTACATTGATTTAACACTTGCATTATATGGTTAAAAAGGATTAGATTTCTCTATTACTGATTCACCCCCCTATCAGTAATCCAACAAGATTTACAAGTACACAAAATTTGAACAAGACTTCATATATACTTGAAATTAATTTTCAAGTACATACCAATCAATTCATCAAACTTTGTTACAATACATCCTTCAATATAATCACAAGACATAACACTCTGTGTTGTAACCCCACTTTGAGTGTTATTCATGGAAAAAAACTAATCTCTTAACTAATCCAACCGACTGGAAGCACTATGTGTTGTAACCTCGGTCTAGATGTCAATGAAAAAAAGGAAAATGAACCATCTCAACCAACTGTAAGAACTATGTTTTGTAACCCCAGTCTAAGTGTAAATAAAAACACAGATAAGATTTTGCAAGAAAAGAGAACAATGACCAATATCTAATTATGGATGTTGACTAGGCCCATAGATAATTCATATCCCTATGTTTATGGACAACATTGAAAACATTTTGCATCTAGTTAACAAATTGAGATAATACAAAAGAGAGATCAACACATGAAATAAACGTTAAAAAAATTAAATGAACCAATTCTAGAGTTGTAGTCACAAATAATCCATAGACTAAATATGTTTTTGAAGTAACAAGAAAATCCAAATGTTATATCCGATTTACACTAATCAAATTATTAATAATCATATAAACCACACAATTGAGAAATAAATCTATACCAGAGTGCAATAGTACCTAACTAAGGAGGGATCCCTCCTCCTTAGTTGAGACATTGATTAAAACTCCAATCACATGCTGAAATTAAACAAACTTTAAACGTGAGACTTCAACCATAACTACAAGAATATCCTTATTAAATGAAATCAGAATTCAGATTACAAAAAAAATTGTTCTTCGACTCTCATTGATGCAAGTATTTATGAAATTCGTTAAATCCTTTTCTTAGTAAAGAATTGCTGAGGAAATCCATGAGGATTTATGATCCTCGGGCTATTCTCAATTTCTTCTAACGACTTGACTCAAATAAGAATGTGGGAGATTCATGTGAGTTGACACCCCTTTTGATTCAGACATCTATTAGAACAGTTGTCTACATTTGTATCTTTCTCTTTTTAACCCTTTCTTCCATGTCGTCCTGTATATTCTGGGGTACCATGCAAGTGGCATTTTTCTGGATGGAGTTACAGTAGTTCGCAACTTCAAACAATTGTGCTGGAAATTGATTCAAGAGTTTTTGTGTCGTGTCGTGTTGTAGCTATGAGGAGTAGCAACGTTACTAGTTGGTATTGAAGCATCATGTAATATCATGTTGCAACAACTAGGGGAGATGTTTCAACAACTAATGGTGGTGTTGCAACAACTTGGGACCGTGTTACAACAACTGAGAGAGGTCTTGCAACAACTAAGGACCATGTTGCAAAAGTTCCTATCATAGTACAAAATCCTCATTGGCATACCCGTGACATACATTTTTTGATAAATTTCATTAATAAGCATGAAACAGTCAACACTTCCTCATTTACACTATCAAGATCACTTAAAATGACATAAATCATAGAGTTACATACTTGAGACAAAAATGCATTAATAACACTAAATATGGTAGTGAAATGATTGAATAATATCATGAAAAAGGGAAAGAAAAGTCATGAAGAATATGGTGTTTCAAACACCCATAATATCCCCCAACCAAAAGTGTTGCAAGTCCTCATGCAACCAGTCAGAATGATTCTAAGAGAGTGGCAACATTGTGGATGTTGTTGATGCTATAGTTAACAAGACCTTTGTCAAAGGCCGAGGAGTAACCTCCATCTCTCGCTATCTTCCTCCAGTACTGATCCAGGTGGATATCGACGACCACTCACCTATTCCAATTGGCTCAAAACAATTTGTTGGCAATTTTACTATTTTTAGTAGTTTTTCGGGTCCTAGACTTCTAGGGCCATTTTGAGGGCCTAAACGATTATTTTTTGTGATCGACCACCTTAATGGTTAAAAAAGTCTTTGATTGAGCCCCCAAAATGAATATCCTCATCGATACCTTTCCAACGAGCTATTATGCGCCCCAAATGGAGATCGTATGCCAAAATTACGCCCACGGGAAGTTGATACACCAAACTGGCCAAAACAGGGTCCACAAAAATGTCGGCTTTTCATCTTCCATGGTTATGGTTTTGGATTTTATTTAGTTAAAAAGGTCTTTGGAGACTCATTATAACAATCATCTTCTTGCGAATGAGCGTATCCATCACATCTCTTCCCAGAGATAAGATGCCACCATTCTAGTGAGTCTTTCACTTTGTATTGTGTATTACGGTATCTCTATGTTTATGGTTATATATCTGATATATCTATGCACATTTATTTATTATATCTCTGGTCTTGTTTTGTGCCAAAATTAATTCATATCAATTACTCTTCTTCCTCCCTTTCACCTATCTCAAAACTTTGCTAGTACTCATGTGCTAGAAGCCAAATCAGGGGGTAGTGAAACCTAAGTCCTACCTAATGGTTCCCACACATATTCAAACATTACATTTACTTGCTTACCTATTTCAATTCCACTACAAAGTTGTGGTAATTTAAATCATATTTTTGTCTAATTTCTTTTGTCTCGTGTTCCCACCAATGCTCCCCTTCAGATCATTTCATAGAAAAGATGTTATCTGTAACGAGCATTCGTCGATGGCCTCTCCATGATTCTAGGCCATGAATGGCCCATGTGTTGCAAAATTATCCCAAGCAAAATGTGAGATGAAAATGACCTTATGGTTATGGAATTATCCCCTATCCATAGATCACTTGCCTCATTTTTTTGGGTGATTGTAAGATCACTGTCCCATTAAGCATGGTTTCTCATGAATGATGTGAATTTCCTTATCTATATATCTCCTAAAATGTGAATTGGATTCCATTATGGCTCAAAATGTAAGAGACTATTGTGTTGATAAAGCTCACACAAAAGATTCCTTTCTTCCATACTTCAAATGTAGTACACTTCCAAGAAGTCCTTTGCTGAGGTGATCTTATAGGGCCTGCATGATCATATTTCTTTGAACTGGAATAAGAAGTATCTTTCCTACATGAATACAAAGTAGGTTGGAGAATTTTTTGTACAACTAAGGATATCCCCCAACAGAGAGCTCATTTTCCTCTTATCGTCCTTCAAGAGCTCTACCTGCTCCTGAAGTTCATTGGTCTTCCTTATGTCTTTCTTCCACTTCTCCCATTTGTCTCGATGAAAAACCAACCGCTCAACCCACCTCTACCTCAAGTTGTAGATGACCTATCATAATTATTATAGAGGAAATTTCCCTCTTTCACAAGCCTCATCCATGTTTCTTCATTTATCTGATTGGGCTCTCAACCAAAAATTGTTGTCAATATGTGTTTGGATTCTAGTATCCTCTATAAGGATTTTTGTCTGAGTTTCCTGAATAATATTTTCAGGAGGTATTTCCTCCCGTCTGTTTGAATCCCATCCTCTAGTTGTTCAAGGGGTGTCACTTCCTCTATTTCTATTTGTTTCTCTTTGGTCATGGCCTCCTCAGTTTGGGTTTCATTTTCCATGAATATCACTAGTTTATTTGCTAATTATTCATGTGTAGGTATGCCAGATTCATCTTCTAATTTGTCACAAACCTGGTGGATAATCCCAACCACTTGAGCTAGGTAGTATAGACTTGTTGTTCCCTCTTGTAATCTTTCTCTCATCTATTTTATTTTATTTTTCATCTTCTAATTAATTTCTCTTAATTTGAAATTTTGTTGGATAAGGATAGAGGACAGAGGCCATTGTGGTTTACTTGGAATATGTATTGGTTTCTTATGCTTGGGATCCTTCTTTCTCGGTGCTGCCAAAAGTTTTTCTTGCTCATTTTATGTTGCAACAATGTCCATTTTGTGGCCTTGAATTATAGTAGAATATGGTTCCTTATTTCCTTCTTTAGGGAATTAATCCTCCCCCACGATTTCTTCAAGGAAATACCTTTTCTCAATTGACTCTTCCTTCCCTATTGGTTCTGGTGTGGAAGTAATGGGTTATGTCTCCATTGTACCTAATTCTTCCTTTAGTACAACTTCCCTGGCTGTTTCTTATGTGGCATTAGGGGGTTCTGTATCCATTGTACCTAATTCCTCCTTTAGTCCAACTTCCCCTATTGGTTCTTATGTGACAATAGGGGTCTCTTCTTGTTGTGATGTTGACTTGGCCCTTTCTACTAGTTCTTTTGTTTAAGCAGGAATGACCAGTATAGAAGAGGATCATGTCATATTTTTATTAGAAACAACTAATTCTATTAATTTCTTCCTCTTCTTTGAAGGTCGAGCCTTTCCTTTTTGGGGTGGCCTGCTTCCCTTCTCTTCATAGGGGGTTCTTTTAAGTCCTTCCTATGAAGGTTCTGTGGAACTTGTTGCCCCCAAGTCTTGTGCGGATTCTATTGTTTCTAGATCCACTGGTCCTTCTACAATTTTTGTAGGAGGGTTAATTGGTATTTCCCATGCATGACGAATCTGGTGGAATGCATGCATCACCACAAGCTTGATAATCCCATGGTGGGTGAGGCCCTCTCGTTGTCGTTGGGATTTTTGGACACTTTGGGCCATGTTTTCTAGGATATTCCATAGAAATAAAGGTATATGTATCAAACTATGATGTCTGAGGTGATTTAGTAACTTCAGGTGATACTCAAAGATGATTCCATGGTGTCCCTCATAGGAGAAGTACTTATTCATGTGATAGGCCACCCTTGACCATAGAGGACTCAAGGAATTCCTATCGAATCCACTTTATTTCTTCCTTATCTCCTATCCTTCTCTAAAGAACTTGTCTTTTATACCAGGTAATGTCATATTCCAAGAAAACCATCATTCGCCTTCACGTGGAAGCCCTATCACAATATTAATTACTTCTTCAGTCAATACAATTGGAACTCCAAGGATGCAGGCCTTCTCCTCTTTCAAACTTAAAAAGAATTCTAGGGTGATTTCTTTGTTGTATCGACCCTGGAGTCTATCAATATATATCTCCTGCCCTGCCTCTTGGAATACCTTCCTTATTTCTTCACATGATTTAACCAACCCCGCATCTGGTTCATGGTGAATGAAAGAACCGCCCATCATTGTTCTTTGGAAGAATTAAAATACCCATATTCGTCTATCTTACTGACTTGGTTGTAGAGGTCTTGTAGCACTTGGCGGGGGAAATTAGTAAGTCAGAGAGGGTGATGGTTTTTGATATAGAATCAATGCGAATTATGGTCATGGAGATGGCGTGAAGGAAGAAACATGCAGTGTTTAATGGAATTAGTGGTCAGACATGTAACATATTTAATACCATTTTTTATTTAATTATTATTCATCCATATAACGGTAATTGGTAATTCTATTCCACCACCTTTTCAAAAATGGTAAATCAGAGAGGGTAATGGTAGTTGAGTTGGAATCAATGCGAATTAGGGTTATGGTGGTGGTATGATGGAAAAATCGTGCAGTGTTTAATGTAATTAGTGTTCGTACATGTTGAATATTTAATGCCACTTGTCATGTAATAATTCTAATTTATGTGACAATGATGATTGCGCATAGGTAAACTGGTCAAACATGTCATCTAAATTAATTCATTTAAATGATATTTGAAGTGTAAGGAGGAGTATGTACCTTTTCACCACTTACCACATGTGTCATATGTCCTATGCATGTGGCCCAAGATTGTTGTCATGAGATGATTCATTGTATCAACGACTGATGTGATGTTCTTAATAATCGGATTGCTGACCTGTTTCACTAGTACCATGATCTATTTTTTATGGTGACTTAATGTTGTTAAGTGTTGCCACATGGAAATATATTTCCATAGCACTCAGAGTTGCAACATCTAGATTTGCAGTGTCTGGAGTTGTAGCATCTGGATTTGTAGCACTGGAGTTACAACATTTGGATTTTCAACATTTGGAGCTGCAACAACATGAGGTGTTACATCCAATACAAGATATTGCGACCATCTTTATTGTGATGAAGCATTATTATAATGGAACATGGAAGAGGAACATGCATTCACAACAAAGGTTATATATATATATATATATATATATATATATATATATATATATTGTTGGGCGCATGCCTACTTTTGGAGAAAAAGATCTATTTTGGGAAAGACCTAATTTTGGAGCACGCACAATAGCTGGAAAGAAAGCAACACGCAAGAGGAAAAACAATGTAGTGTGCAACAAGACAAGATTAAACATAATAGGGTTAGGTTTTTTTTTAAGGATTGTAACAACTATAACCCTGTAGAATAGTATAAATAAGAACCTAGGAGGTCTAGTTCGGGGTTGATAGGTCGTGACAGAAGTTGGTGAAGTAGTTGCATCTTGTAAGACTGGCGATTGTAATAAGGTTGCAGAAGAGTGGAATAAAATGGATTTTTAGGGTTAGGTCACATGATGAGGAGCCTGGTGTGATGTAGTCTACCTCACAGAGGTTCCTTAACTTCATCATGACTGTATGATTGAATATGTAATGTGTGCAATGCCATATTTTTCAG
>ML780536.1:3594237-3651126 GCA_009831015.1 Picea engelmannii | reverse complement strand
ACATAAAATCAATGTATACGTTGTTACACATTATTTTAGTCACCCTGGTGATGTTTCTACAACATGTGTTCAAGCTTCCAAAATAACATTTCTTCATGAGAAAAGTGACTAGCTCCCTTTTCTACAAAACTTGTTTTTAGAAGTCCATCGTAGGCTAGCCATAAGGTATAGTGCAGAAAGGACTAATTTCCGCAGGCTATCATGAAACTGCTTGCAACGTTTCTGCAGGCTGCACTATAGCCAGGGTGCGGTGGCGTTGGAAGACTAAGAAAAGTTCAAATTTCACGAAAGTTCTAGAAGGGATCTTCTAGAATATGAGGTGGCATCCGTATGGTTGGGATCCTACTCACTTCTCTGATTTGGTGGGATCTTCCTAATCTCTTTAACCATCTCTCTTTCTCCTATATAATGATGGATTTCTCATGGAAAAGGTTAATCAAGCATTAAGTAAGAAAAAGTATTAAGCAAGAGCAAGTAAGGAATGATTAAGGTTGAATAGACTGTCAATTGTGCGAGGTACTCTATATCAGATGCTTGAAGGCTTCATCTCATATTATCAAGTTATTGTGGATCATCTTCATGCAAGCTTGGAGAAAGTGTGCGTGTCAAGAGCAAGGGCCATCGAAAGGGAACTTAGTGGTATCAAGGCTCTTTGGTTGTATCTTCCACTTTCTCTTAATATAATACAGTGGCATGCATATTTCCCATAAAATTATTCTCATTTATTACATGATTCCTTGATCACATGTATAAGTCTTCATTGAATATATTATTATTGCTTTCACTTTAGTTGGTTTGTGTTCCATTGCAGGATCAATAGCACAAGAGCAGCAGAGAGAAGCAGGTACAACAAAGTCATAAGGAAGTGATATTCAAAGGTATGTTACTCATCCTTTCTTTGATAATACATTCAATGATTAGAGCTTAGGGAAAGCGCCATGTCCTGTCTTGTTTTGTTCTAGATCTAGGTGGATCTAGGTAGATCAATTTATGTCCGCATTTACCGATATTATCCAATAACACAATTGGCGACCATACTGGGGATACAAGTTGTTTTCAGTTTTTTTCTGTCCATTTTCCTTTAGCCTATCTCCTTTCATTTTAAACCAGTCTCTGAGTCTGTGGGGGATCCATCCAGACTCTCTGGATTAGACTCTTTGCCTTTTTTCCAATTTTTCTGTGTTTACAGAGATAGCTGCATTGTATTCCATATGCAGCCTGTGACGTCCCTAGATCACCCCACCCTACCTATTTAGACCAGTTCAGAATCTCCACACTCTACCCATATCTAGTCTGCGAAAACATCAAATTGCCGCACTGTACCTTACTACTGGGTTGCGATGTCTCCTCTAGAATTTTTGGATTAGGTCTTTTTGTCTTCTGAGACCCAATTTTTCTTTGATCACCTGGAAAGAACTTTTGGTGCCATCATTTGACTTTTTTCTGAGTGTAAGACTTGTTGTTGATTGGATTTCAGGGATTGAAAGCCCTTCTTCATCATTTTACAAGTTTTACTTTCTTTATTTTCATTAGATTGGGGGCATCTTTGCATTTGAAATAGAGAAATTGCATGATTTTTTGGCATTTTCTTGTCCTGAATTCTAAAAACAATTCCCTCTCATGGATGGGGGGGGGGCAAGAATCATGTATTGGTGTACAATATCTTTTTCTCATTTCTTGAGAATCTTTATATTGATGATTTTAATAAAATTTTGGGACATTGTGCATATGGGAATGATAAAAGTTTTATCCTTCTTGTAATATAGCTTTCATCGAAGTGAAATATTTTCATTCTCATTTCTTTGCATTGTTTAGAGTCAGTCAAAACATCATTTGGTCCATGCCATTTTCCTCTTGAGTAACAACAACCTTAAAAAAACAAAGTGCTTATAAAAATTGTTTAGACATTTTTTTTTTTTATTTTGGTAGAAAACCTACATCAGATTAGTTGTAGGGCTTTGGAATAGGTGTGAAAGATAACTTTCCAAAGCTACAAACAAACCTAGAATCTTGTGTTAGGAAGCGGTGAAATCCACTTGCTACATTTTTTCTTGGGAAGCCCTTCTAACAAAAGGGTCAAACCTGAGGTCGCATTAAGAATGGCATAGTTACTCACCCTGCTTTGTTGGTCTTGGTGTAGAGATTGTGCATATTATGGGGGTCGCTTGAAGGTATACCCACAATGATGAGTGGAAGCCTTTCAAGTTGATTTCAGGCTAGATACCCTACCTTTGTGTGTGGATCGGATTGCCGATTATTTTCCTAGGAATCACTTTTGTTCTTGGTAACCTTAGTAGCCTATATTTTTATGGTTTTACACGAGGTGACTGTGAAGGGGCAAGTCTTCACGGTACCTAGAATCGACATTGGCCAAAATCACTCGGGCTCCTTGGAGGGTATACCCACATTTATGTGTGGGATATTGCACCAAGGCCTAAGTCCATTAAGTAAGTCGTCAATGTAACTTTTCCACCCGATCTATCTCAACCCCTTCTTACATTGTTCCCGCGATGTTGTATTTCATCACCAACTAGTACATTCATTATAAGAAGGTTTTGTTTTCTTGTTTGCTTACTAGATTTTTAGCATGTGATGTTTATTTTCCCTAGTGGAATCTAGATTGGATCTTTGTTTTAATGGAGTCAATTCCCGGAATGACCAATGAAGGAACTCCTTTGCCAGGGGAACCTTTTGTTTTTCCTTCTTATGGAAATGTTGGTCCTCCTCACATCGCTACTTTGAGCCTTCCAGGTCTCACAATTGGATTACCAGTATGGTTGTTTTCCACTCAGGTAATCCCAAATGCAGCTAGTGCTTCGGTTGTAAGTACTTCCCCCCAAGAACATCAACCTCATGTTGATCATTCACCTTCTTCACTAGTAAGATCTTATTCACCTTCTCCACTTGCAAGGTCTTTTTCCATTTCATCTTCTTCGCCGAGTGAAAGCTATGAAGCTAGTAACCCGATGGATAAGAAGAAGAAGAAAAGGAAGAATAAGAAGAGTAAAAATAATCAAGGGTCCAAACTTCCAACCAATACCAACCATGTTGGAAAGAAAGCAATTATTGTTAATCATGCTGGGAGTGTTGATGATGCCAAGATCACCCAAACAACCCGTAAGCCCAAGTACCCTTGCAAACTTTGTAAGGGTATCCATCTTCTTAAGGATTTCCCTGGTCTATGCAAGGTTATAGAAGCATGGTCTACACATCCTCGCCAACCCATGTCGTCAACCTCTGAACAACATGTTGATGACCTCCTGTCAACTAGTCACGATACAGTTGGGAAAATGAAAAGTAGAGTCAAGTTCCCGTGTATGATATGAAAAGAGAGTCATATAACTCACCTTTTCCCTCGTATGGATGAAGCCTCAAAATTCCTGGAATACATGACTGTTTCAGATCCTCAACTTCCATATTCTTATCACAAGCTTACTCTTGACCCACCTACAGTTGATGGAATGATCAATATGGTCCCTTTGTCAGTCAATTCGGTTGGTCATGCAGTCAATTTGGTGACATCCTTAGTTAATCCTTTTGACAAAGTGGTTGATCTGATCCCATCATCATTCGATCCCACTCTCTTGTTAGAGACTGAAACCAAAGCGGTCGATTCCTTTCCACCCTTCAACCCCATTCTTCCCTTGGAGAATGCAACTCAAGTGGTCGATCTGATCTCGCCATCGATCGATCCTACTCTCCCACTAGAGAGTAAACCCAATTTTGCCCATTTTTTTCTCATTTATATAGAATCTACCAGGTCGGGGGGTATTCCTCCTTCTCCCATGGAACTGCCTCCAAGTAATGACATCCTTTTTTATTGCAGTGTGCTAACCAGACCTCGTCTTCCCTCTCACATTCCTTTCCAGATTACAGTGCAGGTTTGCGGTCAGGACGTTCCTCAGACATAGATAGATGAAGGTGCGTCCATTATTATTTGTCCTCTTTTGCTCGACAATATTTGGGTTGTCCTCAGCTTGCCCCGGTTACGCAGAATCTATTGTCTTTTAACAGAAGAACCAGTCAACCTTCATGGACTTTTCCTTGCTTTCCTATAACATTGGGAGGGAAAACTATCTTTATTGACATAATGGTAGTCCAAGACCCCTTGTATTTCGCTTTACTCCTTGGGTGAGATTATGTCTATGCCATAAAAGCTATTGTGTCCACTCTTTTTCGTGTGATATATTTCTCTCATGATGGAATAATGGTGACTATTGATCAACTTTCATTTGTTGGCCCTGAATTGATCATCCACTTAATGAAATCCATAAATGGTTCATCTATGCAGACGGTATCACCCCCTCCACAGGTCAATTATGTGGCATTTTCCCCCATGCCTTCACCTGTCGATGAAAATGAGCCTCTCACTATATGCTCAATCTCTTATGACTTGGATCCAGTAGTTAACATGGTGATCTCTTCGATAGGGTATTTAGAGCCTTATCTCTTTACTCCTATCGCGACCCTCGACATGGTGTCTTTCCATAGTGTTGTTCTTCTATCTAGTGAAGATCTCTTAGAAGCCATGACCTAGTTTTTTCCCTTGACATGGTGTCCTTCCGGAGCATGGTCCTCTTGGAAACCCTGATCAAGAAGAGAGCCTTGAGCATGGTTTTATGATTTAAAGTTCATTTAAAAATGAAATAGAGGTCTTGGGATTGAACCTAGATTCCCGAGCATAGTTCCTTTCTCTGTGGCAAGCTCGTTAAAAAATGAAATAAATTCCCCCCTCTCTATTTGAGTCAATTCCTGCATATAGTATTTGAAGCTTCATTCCATCTGCCTATGATGTTGGATGAAACAAAGCTTGGGGGTCAATGCTTACAACCTCTAGAATTCATGTTGAAGTTGAGCCACTAGCTTCTTAAGTTGGGGGCTAAGTACTGACCATCCCTGTGTTATGTGTTGGGAAGTCCAAGCATAGTTTTCTATGGTTCAAGCTTTGTAAAAATGAAACCACCTACCTCAATCATAGTTTCCTCTAGTTCAAGCTTGTGTAAAAATGAAACCAAGTCCAAGCATATTTTTGGCTAGTTTTAAGCTTGTGTAAAAATAAAATCTATCCCAAGAATAGTTTTTTTTTTTTTTTTTTAAGCTTGATTAAAAATGAAAACCATACCGAGCTTGGTCTTTGTTCTTTCTCTTTCTCATAAATCAATGAGAATGTAACTGAGTATACTTTTTCATTTTTTCATACTTGTCATGGTAACACAAAAAATGAAACTCATGGAGTATGCTTTAAGATATTTTCACGCTCCGTAAAAATGAAAAGATTGTCGAGCGACCTTGTTCTTTTCATGCTTGTAATGTATTTGAAGAAAACATTTGATGGGCGATAGGTTATCAATTTTTCGGTCTCATCAAACTAATTTATGAAAAAGGAACTGAGAGAGTTCTCTTTAAGTGTTTTTCAGACTCTCTAAATATGAAAAACCTATGAGTTCTCTCTCTTTGGACTCGTTAAACAAACATCGAAATACCTATATGGAACCGAGCCATTCCTTCTTAGGGTTTTTTAAACATACTTCGAGGGAATCGTCCGAAGGATGAGCTTATATCAACAAGCATATGTTATCCTCCTCAAGCTTGTGTAAAAATAAAGAGGTACTCGCTAGAAATGGTGGGAGGAAATTTGGGAAAGAAATGTGTCTCTTTATTTGTGTTAGTGGCAGTAATAGTCTCTCTTGAAAATGACACCCCCTTAATCATTGAATCCGGGTTGGTAAATTCATTTGTCTCTCGTTTGACCTTATGCAAGTACATATATTGGGTCGTCTCTGAGTCAATGCTGCCAAGACCATTGTCATTTCATTCATATTTTCAAGAGAATTACAACCCTAAACAAGAATTCTATCGAGTCGACCATCTGTTGCCATCAATTCCTACCATGTCGACCTTCCTTGTGTTAGTTTCAAATCATATTCACACTTTGATCTACCTTAAATCTATTAATTATTTCCTATCATTGATGGGGGATACATTAAGGCCCTCCCATGATGAGTCTATTCTAGTCGACTCCAACTCATTATCTGGGAAAAAGACTTAGAAATCAATTGGTACCTTAGAACCTTCTTGCCTCAATGGCAAGTTTCTTCGCTTTCGACAATGAGTTCACATCATTGACCCCATTTTGAGAGATTCTATTGAGTTCTCGACTTCAAATCATTCATTCACATTCGTTGGATTGTACTAAAGTACCTTGGGATTCATTGACATCAATGGTAATTTCCCTCGCACTTGTTAATGGTTTTCATCAATGGCCGGTAATCAAGTGGTTTCTACCATGTTCGACTTCAACACCTATAATTGCATGACTAGATTCGTACTTACGAACGATGGGATTGAAGACCTTGGATCTAATTATTTATATCCAGGTTGCGATGGAGTATTTATGATTTGTATTGACACATGGATCCACTTTGTATGTCTTGTGGCTATGTCCGAATCTGAGTTTTTCTACGAGCATAGATCCACAGTGTATTCCTGGTGGCTATGTAGAATCTTGGTGACATGGATCCATAGTGTATGATTGGTGGCCATGACTGACATTTATGATTTAAATCACTTGTAGTTTGAGCACAAGAATGCCTACCTTAAAAATGGTATAATATTGCGCAGATGCTTGGTTGTTTGCAGGTTTCCGATTGGTGCACTCCTTGTTTCTAACACACAAACATATTATACAAAGTATTTCGTCTATCACGAGTTCCAACCTCATACTTTGGGGGGAATTCTGTTACAAATTATTTTAGTCACCCTGGTGATGTTTCTACAACATGTGTTCAGGCTTCCAAAAGAACCTTTCTTCATGAGAGAAGTGACTAGCTCCCTCTTCTACAAAACTTGTTTTTAGAATGACGTTCCAGGCCAGCCATAAGATACAGTGCTGAAATGCTTGATTTCTGTAGGCTATCATGAAACTTCTTACAACGTTTCCGCAGGTTTCACTATAGCCAGTGTGCGACAACGTTGGAAGAATGAGAAAAGGTTGAAGTTCACGAAATTTCTAGAAGGGATGTTCTAGAATATGAGATGGCATCTGTATGGTTGGGATCCTACTCACTTATCTGATTTGGTGGGATCATCCTAATCTCTTTAACCATCTCTCTTTCTCCTATATAATGATGGATTTCTCATGGAAAAGGTTAAGAAAGCATTAAGTAAGCAAAAGTATTAAGCAAGAGAAAGTAAGGAATGATTAAAGTTAAATAGGCTATGAATTGTGTGAGGTACTCTACATTAGATGCTTAAAGGATTCATCTAATCTTATCAAGCTATTGTGGATCATCTTCATGCAAGCTTGGAGTAAGTGTGTGTGTCAAGAGAAAGGGCCACCAAAAGGGAACTTAGCGACATCAAGGTTGTTTGGTTGTATCTTCCACTTTATCTTAATATAATATAGTGGCATGTTTCTTTCCCATAATATTATTCTAATTTTATTACATGATTCCTTGATCACATGTATAAGTATTCATTGAATATATTATTATTGCTTTCACTTTGGTTGGTTTGTGTTCCATTGCAGGATCAATAGCACAAGAGCACCGGAGCGAAGCAGGGAAAACAAAGTCATAAGGAAGCGATATTCAAAGGTATATTACTCATCCTTTCTTTGATGGTAATTTCAATGATTATAGCTTAGGGAAAGCTCCATGTCTTGTCTTGTTTTTTTCTAGATCTAGATGGATCTAGGGAGATCAGTTTATGTCCGCATTTACCAATATTATCCAATAACATACGTCAATCAAGATTTTATTGTATGACAATGGTGTGATGACTATGGAATCAGACAACTAAAATTCCCTATATGCATGGGGGAAGGGGGGAAGCACTGACAGGAGGTTGATAAATGGAGGAAGAGATGGATAAGGGAAAGAATAAGGAGGCCATGGACCCAATCATGATGGAGGAAGACCAAATAAAGAATATAATCGATACAACTGGAACGGCACGCAGTGGAGTACCCTACCAATATATGATGAATAATAAGAAGAGATCCATAGTGGATAGAGAGGGATTGGAAAGTGATGAAGAAGAGGTAGAGGATCTCTAGGATGTGAAGCATATTGAGGAAATCCTACGCGCAACATATGAAAGGGAAACATTAGGTCCAAAGACAAGAACAAAAGGTAGAAATCCAATATAGATCACCATCACTGTGGAAGCTACAACCCCATGTGCGACTAACACACTAGAAAGAACACCAGTGTTTTGAAAACCAAACTTTAGTGGAAGAAAGATAACATGACACACATACAATCAAGGAGAAACAACTAGAGGAGATAGTTCAGGAAGTAATATTCAAATATCTACACCACACTGAGGCAATAGTTCAACACAATTCAAAATGGCAGGACATGATCCCATGATCAGATTACCAGAATTTCAGGGAGAGGCATACGAGGACCCTGAAAAACACTTATTCATTAGTGAGAAGATCTGGGAAGAAAATCATATCAAAAATGATGATACAAATATCGCGTAGCTAGAAATCACACTAAGAGACTGTGCAATGGACTGGTGTATGAGCCTAGGTGTAAATAGTACACTCGGAGTAACAAAGACTATTGCATATGTGAAAAAACTTTTGATAAACAAAATTCAAAAGACCAGTATATGAATGAAATGATTGAAATTATGCAAAATCCAAGTGAGTTTGTTTGGTAGACTGATCACAGGTTTAAGCATTTGAAAGGTAAGTTGAAATATGAAATGACTGAAATGCAACATAGGAACTTATTTTTGAACTCACTGTTACCACATTTGAAATACCCATTAAGACAACATAAGTTCTAAACTCGGGAAGAGGCTCTATAGGCAGCCTTACAACTGGAAGAGAACCATTCTCAACAGACATATCCAACAATAGAGGAGTTGAAGGAGGATTTGAAGAATCTATCATTTTAACTTAACCAGAATAAAGGTAAAGAGAAAAGAGAAGTTGTTTGTTGTACGTTATGCAAGATAGAATGACACCATAATATATGGTGATAGGGGTGCCAAACCCATTGCCAAAAGGAGGACCATGGTGTGAGATTTTTAAGACACATGGGCATGATCCATATCATTGTCCAATGATGCATAAATATAAGATAGTACCCAAAAGTTCATATTGAAATTTTAGCAAGTCAGTGGGTCATGATGATAAGGATTGTAGGAGAATGGAGTTGATGAGAGAAAGAACTTCAGATACTTATAGGGTGCAAGAAGAAATTATGACATGAAAATTTTCACCTCATTTCAACTAGGTACCACCACCATACAATAATGTGCAACAACAATACAACACTGCACAACCACAGTATAATAATTCACAACCATAGTATAACCTCACACAATATAAATAGGTACCTCAGTACAACATGCCACAAGAAGATCGAGGTGGATATAGAGTTGGAGGATGAAATAGAAGAGGATTTGTATGAGGTAGAGGACCAATAGTGTACCACAACTGCCAACAAATAGGACATTATGAAAGGGAATGTCCACTTCCACTAACCACATGTATGTACTATCGCGCAACAGATCATGACACAAAATACTGTCTAACACTCCTCGGGAAGATCCAAGAAAAAGGAACCATAACAACTGGAATGTTTAGTGGATCTCTACAGAAGCCATGGATGATGGGAGAAACATCAATATAGTCACTCGAGGAGGAAGCACGACAGGAACTAACATAGTTAAACAAGACCCAGTGAAACACCAATGGGTTAAGAAGAATACTGAGCCACATAACCAGTTTGATGCATGAAAAGAAAAGGAAACATTTAAGGAGGCCAGCCATGATTTTCTCAAGAAAAATGTTGCATCTATATCATCCATGCAACAAACTTAGAACTCACCAATGTACGAGATTCCCTCCTCAATGGACCATACCAGTAAAGGAGAACTCTTAGAGAAAGAAAGCACCATAAGGACTTTTCTGCAATCCTGTGTTAAGCTATTGAATGACCCATCATATGTTAAGGTTTTAGAAAATATGCTATAAATATGTAACACAAAGGAGGAAGGAAAGTTAGAACATAAAAAAATCAATCATCTCCATACTAGAAGAAGGACAAGCAGAGAATTCAGACTAAATGTTAATATTGGGGATTTCAATATGGGAGATATTATACTGGACTTAGGATCTAAAGTAAATGTATTACCTAAGAAGACATGGAAGTGCATGGGAGAACCCACACTAGGCTATTTACCTATCCAGTTAAAATTAGAAAATCAACACAGAGTTTTAGCAATTGGAAGGATTAAAGGTGTGACAATAGATTTGGATGGAGTGTGCACTATGGAATATTTTGAAGTAATAGAGATAGTAGATGGAACAACACCTTAACCAACATTGCTTGGACTAGATTGATAATTTGATAACTAGGCTATAATCAACCTGAAGACAAGGAAAATGAATTTTGAACCAGAGGAATATAGAGTCATTGCACCATTGGATCCTTCAGAAGGAGAAAGGTTTGTAGAGCCCACTTGGTTAGATATGGAGGAAATAAACCAGTTGTACAGAACCACCGTGTGAGAAGAGGATTATGTTAGCCCAATTGCAGATGGGGTACTCGACTGGATAAGAATTACATCATGTGCTTCTTATTTAGATACGGGTTTGGGGAATTGGCAACAACAATTACATGAAATTTTGACAAGGAGGTGTGTTAGAATAGACCACACAGTAAGATGGGTTGGTACAAAGATAAGAGAACATCCCATTTTTCATGGATTAAATGACTTAGAGGAATTTTTTACAAACTATGAAGAGGAAGTACCAGAAAATTAGAGGCTCTTAGATTTAGATATCGCACTCAAGGAAACACATGCAAGATGGTGGGGTGCACACAAAGAAAAAATTCAAGACTGGTATTGGTGTAAACGACTACTGCATATTAGATTTGGCATAGAGTAGTGGAGTAATAAAATGTAGAGGTATAATGGACACGAAACACCAGTGGAACACTTGGAGAAGTGAAAGGCATAGTGGAGGATGACACCACCATAGGAATGGACTCATCACTTTATCCATACATTGGAAGGAATCCCAGGGAACTGGTATATAGACCAAGAGATGCACAGAGGCACTATAGAATGGATAGGCTTACATCAAAACTTTTTAGTAACTTTCTCATTTGAACATGAGAACCCCAACATGGATTCAATATTGAAGCTGATACAGGAAATTGTATTTATTAATGAACCAGAAGTTGAAATCATGACAAAATATCAACAATAGAACAAACAGATAGTCAAAGAGTTACTCTCATGATATCATGTTGAAGAGGAAGCACCAGATGAATATGATCCGTGCAATATTCAGATTACATAAATTGAAGGAGAAAGAGAGGTGGAAGGTCCATCTCTGGAGTCAAAAGTATTTTTTGCACCAATCAAAGTGAATAAAGTCAACATTGAGATGAATGACAATACTAAAATGACAAGTATTGGAGACTATTGAGATGAGCAAACAATAGAAATAACAACAAAGTTATTGTGTGAATACAATGACCTATTTCTAACAACCTTAACTAAGATGAAATATATAGAAGGGGGGCTAGGTGAGATGAAGATACCCCTCAAACCTGAGGCTAGACCTATCAGAGAGAGACCCTATAGACTGAATCCAGTATATAATCATAAAGTGAAAGTAGAAATTGACAGAATGTTGGAAGCTGGTATCATAGAACCAGTCGAGTAATATGAATGGATCAATCCTATGGTAGTCCAATAAAAGAAAAAAGGGTGTATAAGGATTTGTTTAGATCTAGGAAAACTTAATGATGCTTTCTTACATGACCCTTTCCATACCCATTTTACAAATGAGGTCTTAGAGAACATGGGAGGCCAGGAAGCATATTCATTCACAGATGGATTCACAGGTTATCATCAGATCAAAATAGCCCCAGAAGATAGGTATAAGACTAATTTTTATATAGAATGGGGATCCTACCAATATATAGTCATGTCATTTTGGTTAAAGAATGCACCAACCATATTTTCAAGAGTATTCATAGCTAATTTTAAGGAATTAATACATCAATTTCTAGAGGTATATATAGATGTCTGGATTATATATAGTCTACTAAAAGATCATGTAGAAGTGTTAAGACTCATATTGGAAAGATGCAGGAAATGCCAGATCTCATTGAACATCAAGAAAATTCAATTTTTGGACACCTTTTAGAATTTTTTTGGGACATATAGTGTGTAAAAAAGGTTTACTAGTGGATCCTACTAAGATTGCAGTCATTGTAAATTTACTACCACCAAAGTCACTGCCCCAGTTAAGAGAAACCCTGGGACATACATGTTATTACAAGAACTTTATAAATGGATATGTGCATATTACTGCACTAATGGAAAACCTCTTAAATAAGGACACCATATTCCAGTGGAATGAGGACTTCCAACAAGGATTTGACACTTTAAAACAAAAGATGGTAACAAAACCTATACTAGTATTTCTATATTTGGAAAAGACATTTCACATGCATGTAGATGCATCAACCATAACACTTGGAGAAATTCTGACACAACCAGGAGCATGGGAATTAGACCATCATATATTCTTTGCAAGCATAAAGTTGTCATAATCAGAGTAAAAATACAACACCATAGAAGGAGAAGGCCTAGCCATGGTATATTCACTTCAGAAATTGAGGCACTATTTACTGGGTAAACACTTTAAAATGTTCACAGACCATTCTACCCTCAAATATCTAGTCAACAAGCCAATGTTGGGGGTAAGGATTTGTAGATGGCTATTATTGTTCCAAGAATTTGATTTTGAAGTGATATTCAAACCAAGGAAGTTGAATGCATGACTTCATCACCTGTCAAGGGTAATTAATGGAGATGAACCTACTAACTTGGAGGTCAACTTTCTTGATGCATAGTTATTTTGAATACAGGTAGTTGATGAATACTTTGTTGATATTATTGAATAATTAAGAATAGGGTTTGCACCATGGGACTTTATCATTGCGCAAAAGAAACATATGGTAGTCAAATCTGCAGACTATCAACTTATTGCATGCCATTTATATGAAATGGGCACATATAACATTTTGAGAATATGTTTATTGGAACATGAAAGGCCTAAAATTTTGGTAGAAGCTCATGAAGTTATAGCTGGAGGAAACTATGCAGGAAAAGATACCATGCATAAGGTATTTCATGCAAGATTATGGTGGCCGGCAGTCCATAAAGATGCCAATGAATATTTCCAGAAATGTGATGTTTTTCAGAGGGTTGGAAAACCCAACAAAAGGGATGAGATGGATCTAAGACCACAAGTGACTCTACAGGTATTTGAAAAATGGGAAATAGAATTTGTGGGACCTATTAATTCACCAAAAAAAAGGTCAGGAGCTAGATATATCATTATTATGACTGAATACTTAACAATATGGATATAAGTAGCATCAGTCAAAGACTATAGTGCAGAGACAACAACTCACTTCTTGTTTGAGCAAGTGATCACCAGGTTTGGATGTCCCGGGATTTTGATGAGTGAAAAAGGCACTCATTTTATCAATAATACAATCAAGTCTATGACTGAGGAGTTTGAATTCTATCACCAGAAGAGTACACCATACAATCCTCAAGAAAATGGGACAATCAAATCTTTCAATAAGATCTTGGAAAATTCTCTGACTAAAATCTGCAACGTCAATGGGGATGATTGGGACTTGAAGATACCATCAATACTATGGGCATATAGGACCACATGTAAGAAGTTTAAATGACAAACACCATTCAAATTAGTGTGTGGGTAAGAAGCAGTGGTGCCATTAGAATTTATGGTACCCAGTCTGCGCGTAGCATCAATTACCAACATGATAGAAAGGGGCGCAATACAGGAAAGGTTAAGTCAATTAATGGAAATGGAAGATGATAGGATTCTAGAAGGATTTCACCAGGAAGTACAGAAAGCAAGAGACAAATCCTAGGATGACAAACATATTAAAAAGAATAATTTTAAGGAGGGAGACTTAGTCTTGCTCTATGATAGAATTTTTTTCCAACACCCTGGGAAGTTTAGAATGCATTGGCTAGGGCCGTATGAAGTAAAGACTATCACATATGGGGGATCTATATAGCTAAAAGACTTGGGAGGAACAGATCTTAAAGGAATAATCAATGGTAGTCGATTGAAACTATACAGGGACAGTCGACCTACTAACCCTTAAAAGTTATAGTGCAATGAGAAAGGCATGGCTATAGTGTACTATAATAGATATTAGGACAAAGAAGTTATAAAAAGAAATAAAAAGGGAAAAAAAGGAGAGAAAAGGAAGACAAAAATAGAAAAAGGAATAAACACAAAAAAAAGATGTAGAAGTGGACTGGACCACACGAATGTCTGGAAAAAGTCACGCATGTTATTTACTGCAACAATATCAGAAGACAATGCGTAAGAAAAATTAGACTTGGCGCAAATGAAAGCAAAAAGTGAAAAACTGACATGACCGGATCTATAAAAGGTGGAAAGAACACATTTATTCAACACTTAGTGATTTTTAATCACAGAGGGAAATACAAAGAGTGTTCCCTAGCTATAATTTTACGAATAAGCAAGTGAGTGTACGGCTTAGAGAGAAGATGGATCCACCGAAGTTTGGCACTCTAGGCCAGTATGTATGAGTTACTCAGTAGGGAAGAGGCGCAAGGAAAGAATGAGACAACCTAAAAATGTGGTCGAGTTGTAAGATGTCACCACATCAGATACAAAATCAATCAACCTGACAAGGGTTGAAGAGGAAACATCAACAATGTAGTAAGGCGAAATAGGGAAGATTTTCGGGTCCCGGGATGATATTCCGAACCCTAACCCCGAGATTCTTGTGAAGCCGAACGAAACAATGAGACCATAATAGACCCACGAAGGAGAGGAAGTGTTAGTCAAGGATATCACTAAAAGGCCAGATTCTGAGAGGGAAGAGGACACAAACATAGTAGAGGCAGGGCCATCTTTTGTGGGAAAAAAAATAAAGGTGCAGGACGCCATGGATATCACACTCTTATATATCCTAGATGCAATGATCAATGTGGATGATATGATAGGAAATGTACCAAAACTTATGTACGCAGACCCTTATGTGCACGATGCAGCCGAATTCCCATATTTGGATGAGGAGACTTATTTAATAAACATAGAGGAAATCAGACTCCTCGGTAAAACAATAATGGAGCTCGCGCAGTGGATAACTAGGTTGTATAACTTTGGAATTATGAACCTGTTGGATATAACACATCTTGGGCACAGTAACAACGTCGGGATCTATGTCAAACAATTAGTCACCTACGTACATGGAGGAATCCTATGGATGGATATAATAATACAGATAGATGTGGCACTTATTTCCAAGATCACAAGACTGTTACACATCAAAATTACTCACTTCAATGATGACCCATTGTCGTCATTACTAGTGTCGCAAGTGTCGCAATTTTGGTCGCAAGTGTCACAAACATCATACTTCCATATTTCCTATGTCGTGTCTCTAATGACATTATAAGGACACTTAAGACACCTTCAAAGACTATTTTAAGAAGGAGAAATCATCTGATGAGAAGTACAAAGCATTTTCCATGAAGAAAACAACTTAAAAATGATTTTTGGAAGGAAACACTCCCCTATCCACTGTCAGGGAGCGCCGACACTCCCTAGCCTTCTTTGGGGGAGCATTGAAACTCTATTTTCACCCTTTTGGGGGAGCTCTACCCTTCCTGAGAAAATTTTGGTTTGTTGAGATAAATCAGAGAAGAATCCCCTCAATATCTGAAAGTGATTGGATTCGAATAAGAGGTCAAGGCATGATCTTAGGGAAGATCCACAACTGAAGGAGAAGAATCCTCAACTTATCCCAAATATATCTCAAGTGGTTGGGTCTCTTCAAGCTTATATAAGGAGGCCTTCTCATGGTAAAAATAGAGATGGAGATTGAGATATACCAAAATTATGATCTCATGAGTGGTATTAGAGATTCGAGAAGATAGAAATCATCAAAATTATGATCCCACAAGTAAGATACCATTGAAGCATAATCAATGTGGATTACTTGAGAATAGGTTGGACAAAGAGAGCTAGAAGAAGTTGTTGCACCTTCATCAAAGGTCTGTAAGTACTCTTCATTTGTTCTCATTAATATACATATATGCTTGCCCTGTTTCTTTCAAGTTTGTGTTTGTTCCACATGAAATTGTCTCTAGTAGATAGATCTGTTTTTGAGCTAATTTCAGTAGAATAGGAAGTTTATTGTATCTTTGTTTGTTATACAAGACTTATCGAGGAGCTTAGGATCGAATCTCAACTTGGACTATGTGAGAACAAACACAATTAAAAAGGTACACTTTTCTTCTTCCTCTTCATACATTAGCTTAATTAGATCTAAAAGGATGTCAGTGATCAATGATAGAAACCTTTCTGTCTTGGTTTTAGGAGTCTAGAGACCAAGAGGGAATCCAAATTTCCACAGGGGGATTCACCTGTAACAAAAATTTTCCAGCCTTTGATGATCATTCTGGAGTTAAGACATGAGATTTCAAGATGGGGGCAGAGTACCAAGCTTAGTATTTGTTCTTTCTCGTGCTCGTAAAAAAATGAGAATGTAATTGAGTATACTTTTATCACCTTTTCAGACTCGTAAAGGTTATATGAAAAGGAACCTCTTGGAGTCATCTTTAATCTCTTTTTCAGACTCTCTAAACATGAAAATATTGTCGAGTGATCTTTCTTCCTTTCCCACTCATTAAAAGGTTTGAAAGGGCATCTTTTGAGTGATAATTGATCTCTTTTTCGACCTCGCGAGACTAATATTACAAAAAAGGACCACATTGGAGTCATATATAAGTCATTTTCAAACTCTCTAAATATGAAAACAACTGAGTTTACCTTCTCTGGACCCATTAAACAATCATACACTAAAGGGCCCATACGGGGCCGAAACCTTACTTCTTCCAATTCATTAAACAAAGGAAGAGGACTTACCAAAGGTGAGTTATATCGATCATGTTTTACCCTCCTTGAGCTCATTAAACCAAAAAGAGGTACTCGTCTATCTGGATGGGGGAAAAATAACCTTACAGTCTCCCTTGAACATGACATTTTATCTTTGCA
Source organism: Picea engelmannii (assembly GCA_009831015.1). Classification (NCBI taxonomy): domain Eukaryota; kingdom Viridiplantae; phylum Streptophyta; class Pinopsida; order Pinales; family Pinaceae; genus Picea; species Picea engelmannii. The sequence goes on along the minus strand of ML780536.1, from coordinate 3,634,004 downwards.
CACATTTCGATCTGTTGAAACTCTGCACTGAGCCAGTCCTTTGAGTTTCTTCACTCCTTTGGGTCACCCGACGAACTTCACAGTATCCACTACATTATCAAGTTTTTTCCATGTCAAATTTCTTCTATTATGCCTCAATGTTCAAGGGAAATATCTGCCTCAAGAGTCAACCATCAAAAATTCCTCTTTCAATACCTGTGTCAGTCCATGTTAATTTGATCCACCAATTACATCTCTATGTCATTTTCATGTCGTTTATGGGGGATACACAAAGGCCCTCCTTCGACGAGTCTATTCTTGTCGACTTCAACACATTATAAAGGAGCTAGACTTAGGAACTAGTTAGTACCTTGGGACCTGCATGCCTCAATTGCAGGCCTCCTTGCTTTCGACAGTGGGTTTACATCATTGAACCTTGATCGGGTGATTCAATAGATGTTTGAATTCATCTCATCCATTCACATTCGTTACGATGTACTAGAGTACCTTGGGAATCATTGACATCAATGGTGATTTCCCTCATGCTTGTTAACGATTTACCTCATTGACCGGTAATCAAGTGGTTTTTTCCATGTTCGACATCAGGATATCTATTCACATGGTTAGATTCATACTACATCAGGATCAGTGAGAATACCCGCGGTTGAGTAATCAATTTTATATGAACTTTGATGAGGTTGCGACGAGGTTTCTTTGAACATTGACACATATACTGTAACATATACCCACTTTGTATTGGTCGTGGCTATGTCTTGTCGTCTCGTATGTCCACTAAGTATTCTTCATGGCTATGATCAATTTAGGTCATAGAATTATATATCCACATTGTATCTTCAATGGATATACCCTTTTTTCAATATAATTATGGATCCACAATGTATTCTATGGTGGCCATACTTTAAAAAGTCTTTATGACTCAAGCATATGAATGCTTGCCTTGGGTTTGAAAAATGTCATAATATTTATTTGATGGTTGTGTGCAGATTTTTCCAGCCTCTCTAAGTCCATACCCTTGCTCGAAAAAGTATACAAAGTACTTCAGTCATCATCATCTTTTGACTTCACACTTTGGGGGGAAATCTGTTACACATCAAAATTACTCACTTCAATGATGACCCATTGTCGTCATTACTAGTGTTGCAAGTGTCACATTTTTTCATCCCAAGTGTCACAAACATCATACTTCCATATTTCCTATGTTGTGTCTCTAACGACATCATATAAAGGACACTTAAGACACCTTCAAAGACTTTTTTAAGAAGGATAAATCATCTGATGAGGAGTACAAAGAATTTGCCATGAAGAAAACCACTTAAAAATGATTTTTGGAAGGCAGGGCTCCCCTACCCATTGTCAGGGAGCGCTGACGCTCCCTAGCCTTCTTTGGGGGAGCGTTGAAATGATCTGTCCACCCTTTTGCGGGAGTGCTACCCTTCCTAAGCAGATTTTGGTTTGTTGAGATAAATCAGGGAATAATCCCCTCAATCTCTGAAAGTGGTTGGATTTGAATTAGAGGTCAAGGAATGATCTTAGGGAAGATCCACAACTGAAGGAGAAGAATCCTCAACTTATCCCAAATATCTCTCAAGTGGTTGGGTCTCTCCAAGCTTATATAAGGAGGCCTTCTCATGGTAAACATAGAGATGGAGATTGAGAGATACCAAACTTATGATCTCATGAGTGGTATTAGAGATTGGAGAAGATAGAAAGCATAAAACTTATGATCCCATAAGTAAGATACCATTGAAGCATAATCAGTGTGGATTAATTGAGCATATGTTGGACAAAGAGAGCTGGAAGAAGCTGCTGCACCTTCATCAAAGGTCTATAAGTACTCTTCATTTGTTCTCATTAATATACATATATGCTTGGCCTATTTCTTTCAAGTTTGTGTTTGTTCCACATCAACTTTCTCTAGTAGATAGATCTATTTTTGAGCTAATCTCAGTAGAATAGGAAGTTTTTTGTATCTTTGTTTTTTATACAAGACTTATCAATGAGCTTAGGATAGAAGCTCAACTTGGACTGTGCGAGGAAAACCGCCATTAAAAAGGTACACTTTTCTTTTTCCTCTTCATACATTAACTTAATTATATCTAAAAGGATGTCAGTGACCAATGATAACACCCTTTCTCTCTTGGTTTTAGGAGTCTAGAGACCAAGAGGGAATTCACTTGTCTGCAGGGGGATTCACCTGTAACAAAGACTATCGACATTCGATGTGCAACGAGAGGAATACTTGGATAACAAGGCATGTGAGAAGGAAATAAAAGTGTTGGTCAAAGCATAGTTAGGCACTAGTTGGGGTAATAGGGGCATTGTACTCAAGGATATCAACGATAATGTGATAAGGTTCAGTATAAATATTATGGCTTGCAAAATATTGAGGAAATTATGAAAATAAGAAGGGATAGCATGCATTATTACAGTAGTCGCCTAGTTCACGAAATGAGTAATGTTTAGTTGGGAACCATACCAGATGAACCGGTTTTTGATAGATTGTAGAGACATGCAAGACAATGGAATCGGGATCCATTACTCCTGATTGATCATCCTTATATATTTGGTATGGTGGCAGGAGATAAACTTCTCATATTTCATAGATAGGAAAGGGAAATGTTATGCGACCATATATGAGTCCCTTTGGCAAGCCAAAGACAACAAAACACAACAAGAAAACAACATAGTTTTTGTAATGTTGCTGGAAGAGATAAAACATTGAACAACTAATCTTTTGCACATACTTGTGGAGGTAGTCCAAGAGACATAAGGGATACCCAAGTTCAAGGCATCCAGACACCACATATGGATCCAGGCCATAAGGGATCCAAGGAAGGTGTGGCTAGAAATGAAATATTGCATCACCAAGGAAGAGGTGGACTTAATATTCAATTATTGGCTTGCACAGTGGCAGCTGGAAGTATCAAAGCCACCAACAAGGCCAGTCATGGTGCAATCCTCCAGGCCTAAGGACAAGGCTGAAGCAGGTTCCTCAGCAAGAAAAAACAACCCAACCAATAGTACTAGAAAGGTTGCAATGCAGAATCGACCAACTAGAAGCAGTGTAGTACCGAAACGACCAAGGAGAACAACAATAGGGACAGGAAGCTAGCCGCATAACGGAAAGGGGAACACTTCACATGATGGAGAAGAGAGGGTCCAGGGTAAAACAAGTGGGGTGAAAACCTTATAGACAGTAAGGAAGCCAACATAGGAAAAAGAGGCGTACAAGAAAAGAAATTATGTCATAGAAGACCTAGTCATCACCCTAGTAGAGGATGATGTGGATTTATTCGCAGAGAAGGGCCAAGATAGGGGGAACGAAGTGGTTCGCATTGTAGAGGTGCAATGAGAAGAGATCATGGCCAATATCATTGAAGTCCAAAAAAATCTATAACAAGTACAAAGCCAAGAAGTACCATAGGCCACAATGTAGTAAAAGGAAAAGACACAGTGAGCCCCTGTGTAGAAAGGAGAGGAGACAATACAAATTGGAGTACAAGGCAAGGAGACCTTTACAATCACATGCCCAATGATCAGAATAGATTAGGAGACTACGTAGAAACCCATGGGGGACGTGGAGAAATTTGAAGTTGTCATGGCACAAATACCCACCAAGGCACTGTATGGACTCTGGGACAATGTAATGCAATAGGTGCAATCCAGGGCCCACGTAGATGAAACCAAATTGGAGTTGGGTGGAGGAGTCATTCAAATGCTACAAAGTACATGCGACCAAATAACCTCGGAGAAAGAGTAGGGGAAAGAATGCATAGATAGACTAGAACATGGATTAACAACAGTCTATGATCACATCCCAGACAACGTGCAAGCACCTCAGTGGAATGAAGATGATAATATCAACATGATCTCACAAACAATTGACAGATATAAGTAGGAAATTGAGGAGCTTAAATAAAGGCTCAATCCTACAACTACTCCGCAGGTCCGAGAACAAAGAGAACATCAATATGCACTCCAGATAATTGAGATGGAGACAAAAGCAAGGGAAATAGAATATTTGTTCAACAGAGCCAAGCATATATGGACTATCCTAGAAGAAGATGAAAAGGTCCAACAATGGGACCAAGAAGAGGAGAGAATCAACACTACCATACAAGAGCTAAAGAAACAACAGTAAACAATGAGCATCACAAAGCACTTGAAGGGAACTCAAGAAATGAATAATCTACAAACAGAATTGAAAACAACCCAGACAAAGAAGCAAGAAAGACAAGCCGAATTGGAAACCATCCAAGAACAAGCATCACACATGATCACAAAATTGGAGGAAGAGAAGAAAATTATGGAACATGCACGGTCAAAGGGTGTAGCATTAATGGATAAGGAGATAACAATGCAATCAGTAGAGGAACTCATAGAAAAAGATATGCGGATGAGGGAAAAAGGAAAGGAACTAGCAAAAAAGTTCCATAGTTTGGACAAAGCAGTATAGGGACCGCACACCACCTAAGTGGCTCGGGACGAGCCATGTGTCAGTGTTGGGGGCTTGTTGGGCACAAGCCTATTTTGAGAAGAAATGATTTTTTGGGCACATACCTACTTTTGGAGAAAATATCTATTTTGGGAAAGACCTAATTTTGGAAAGGAAGACCTAATTTTGGAGCATGTGCAACAGCTAGCAAGAAATCAACATGAAAAAAAAGAAGGAAAAGAAGCATGCAAGAGGAAAAGCAACGTGGGAGGCATGAATAAAATATTAACCATAATAGGGTTAGGTTTTTTGTTAAGGAATGTAATGGCTATAAGCCTATAGAATAGTATAAATAAGAACCTAATAGGTTTAGGTTGAGGTTGATAGGTTGTGGTAGAAGTTGGTGAAGTAGTTGCACCTTGTAAGAAGGTCGACTGTAATAAGGCCATAGAAAAGTGGAATAAAGTGGATCTTGAGGGTCAGGTCACATGAGGAGGAGCCTCATGTGATCTAGTCTGCCTCACAAAGGTTCCTTAACTTTATCATGACTGTATGATTGAATATGCAATGCGTGCAGTGCCAGCTTTTTCAGTAGATTAAATAAAAGAGCAGAGAAGCCAAATCTTTGTGGACATAGCCCAGGAGGGGGTGAACCAAGGTAAAAATTGTGTTATTTTTGATGTTTCTTGAATGATTTTCCTTCTGTTAATGTTTTGTTTATGAATGAATGAATAAATATATGTATTAGCATGAATGCATAAGGCTAAAAGACAAATGAATCTTAGAAATACTTTAATCAAGAAAAATTTTAATGCATAAAGAAAGATAGAATACACTCCCATATCCCCACTCATTCCTATACCACAAACACCTAGGTATTGCAGTGACCCATAGAGATATCTCGAGTGAGACTGCATTGTGCACTTTGCGCACAAAGTTGCCTTCTTGTTTACCAAGAGGGTCGATAGTTTTAGAGGGTTTTGTTGGAAACCTGTTGAGATCCAAACCTGGGTCAACCTAAGAAGAAGTAAGAAGTCACATATTTAACCAACACACACACACACACACACCAATATATATATATATATATATATATATATATAATATTTTTATTTATTTATTATTAATTTCATTTAAATGATATGTGAAGTGTAAGGAATATGTACCTTTTCACTGTTTACCTCTGGAGTTGTAGCAACATGAGGTGTTGCATCAAATATGAGATGTTGCGCCCATATTTATTGTGTTTAAGCTTGAATTTGCAACATTTGTTGTTGCAACAACATGAGGTGTTGCATCCAATACGAGATGTTGTGGCCATATTTATTGTGCTGAAGCATTGTTCTAATGGAAATTGGAAGAGGAATCTACAGCCACAAAAAAGGTTAATTATATATATATATATATATATATATATATTAAAATTTATTATTATGATTAATGTAATTTAAATTATATGCGAAGTGTGAGTATGTACCTTTTTCACTTCTTACCTCGTGTGTCATATGTCCTATGTGTTGGCACTCAATGGTCACACCCATGTTTCAACATGAATTCACCAATAAAACCCCCAGATATCATCCCTTTCGGCATCACCCACAATCATGTGAAGTCTCACCCGTGGTATCTATGGGAATTGTAGGAACCATGTTTCTGCAGTGATGAAGGGATGGGAGGAAATCCTCATAACCATTATACTTAACATTTTTTCATTATATCTTATATCAAGTGAGAAGAAGCATAATAACATGTAACATATTCATATAAATAGAACAATGACATCATAATACATAGATACCATGATTTAACGTGGTTCACCCAACATGGGCTAGTCCATAACGATCGACTTCTTATTATATTATTCAGAACTTCCATTACAAAATATATGCATTGCGCTCATACATTATTCCCTTATCATTCTCCTATCCCTCTATCTCTCTGTGTCACTCTTCACTCTTACCTATCTCGCATACCTTGCATACATTCCCTACTATATCTTCATACATTCCATTCTTTCTCTTTTACATTCATTACATTCTATTTACCCCAAAAACCTTACATATTTATAAAATTATAATAGGGATTAGCCCATATCAATGGACCCAAAATTCCTAATGAATTCCAACAATATTCCTTCCTTTGTACACATTGGTCCATGAAGGTGCTCCAATTGTCTTTCCTTTCTTTGGGAACACTACATAGTTCCCAAAATGGGTCCCAAAATCTTGTCCCAACAGGCCCCCGACACTCAACTGTGGTTCATCCCGAGACACTCAACCCTTTCACTACACTTCTTATCACGTCGCAATGAAATTCTAAAAAGTGTCCTTGGTGGTTGCAGCCTTCTCTCTTGCATGTTATTATTGCTCCAAAATACTTTATGTTTTCTATGCGGTAATGGGAGTCTTAAGCTCTACGTTGTATTGTACTTATTTATTTATTTACTATGCCTTATGCAACCACAAGTTCTTTTGTCACTCAAATGATTCCTCCTGCAGTGACTCAAGATTCTATGCAAGAGTCTGTTGTTTAGCTCTTATCTAGTTGATCTCAAGGTATGACTGCCTATTCTCAAATGTTGTAGTCATTTCTTCTGTTGGAGCCAGAGTGGTCATTGTTTCTTTTATTTTTTGCGCCTTCTCGTGCACAAACTGTAAATTCTATTCTAATGCTTGTAACTATGCATCCTCCATCAAATGAGATCAATATTGTGTGCTTTATTCATATAAATTTGTGCATTCCTCATCCAAACTCCTAATTATCTCCACTATGGTCATGGATGTCTTCTCCCGCTACTCCCTTTCTTCTAGTGGGGTACTCAGTGTTGTGGGAGCTTCCAAATCAACTATCTTTTCACGTAATACCTAAATGGATTGACATATATTTGTCACATTATCTTCCAAGGGAGTATATACTTCCATTGATACCTCTGGAATGTTTTTTTATGGATCATGAACTTCCTATTGCAACCTTATTGTTTTCTGCACAACCTTGTCCCATTCTAGAATGAGTTTGTTGTATTTTACGTGTAGTGCATCATTGTCTGCAGTTGCTTTGACCAACTCCATAAAAGTTGATTATGCGTGCAACTGGATCTCTTGTGTAACACTTTTCAGAAAGATATGTATCACATTCAATGGTAGCTATGAAGACACTAAGTCAATAAGAATTAATTCTTGTGTGCACTCCTGCATTTTTGTCTTGCGGAAATATATGGCGCCTTTTTATACCTTTATGATCCAGTGATCTGTTGTTGCTAATGATTGTTGAGATGTTGTCGGTTGTGACTCAATTGTATTTTTTATGCTCTTTGTCTATTCCTCTTTTGTAGTCTGGACTATATCTATCCTATTCGATTCCAAAATTTGACACAATGTATCTATCTGTTCCTGCACATTCGTGTGCATATCCTCCTATTTATGTGTAGCTCGCTGAAATAATTCTTCAGTGAATTCTTTCACCTGATCTGCAATATTCTCCAAGTCATATTCAGTTAATGCCTGCATATCAACTTACTTTGAGGCTTTCCTCTTCTTGTGTTTATGTGTTGAGCACTCCTTAGGATGATTTTTCACTTTTCTCCAGTGCACGATGTTGTTTGAGTGTCACCTACACCATTCCCTTTTTCTTCATGTTCATGTTCTTCTTCTTGATCCTTCTCTTGGTGTTGTGTCTCCTTCTGTGTTATTTCTAGCACTAGGATTTTCCACTCTTCTTCCCAGTCGTTTACAATGTGGATGACATCATATTATGTCAACTTGTAGTTAGTCGATAACCATTGTTGATCCAAATCCCTCTTTGCTTGTATGTACATGTGGTGCCAACATGCCTTAAATCATGTGATTTATTTGTATTCTTCAATTGTCTGAGGTAGAATGCACGACGCGTCCTCAATAAATTGTCGAATTGTCTCCTTATAGATGTAGAAAGTGATATTTTTGTACATTTCCATGTTCTTGTGCATGGAATTCCACAAATAAACATACCTCATTACTGGGAAGGGTTATTGCATACCTTCCAAGAATTGGTTTTCTTTGGGCTCCCTCCAAGCAACCAATGAAATAAAAATTAGTAACCATGCATAGTGAAACTATGTTCCTTTTTCCCACACTTCCCTATAATCAGTTAAAAACTAATTCACCAAAAATGTCACCCAATTCAACTACACTCCTACTGCCACTATTACTCCTGGTGGCACCTGATCTCTGCTACATTTCCTTAGTAAATTGCAACCCATACATGTGTTACAAACCTAACAGAATCATCGTTGATGCACGCGACATATAATATGTGCACTCCTCTATATGTTCCATATTTATCCTTCATCCTTTTCGCTAACACTTTTTTCTATGCCTTATCTGTGAACAAGGGTAGTGGGGCTTCCCCTACTGTTGAAAATCCTGTAATATATACTATAATTTTTATGTCGATCGTAACTAACTTGTGCAACTAGAGAAACCCTTCGTGGATGCAACTCAACAATAATAAGACGTAGATGTTTATTTATGCACTTCTACCAAAATGTGGGATCTCCAATACATTCAATATGTCTTCTCGTTGCAATATTGTTTCCCACTCTCGTGGCTCAACTATGACTGTCATTGAGTCTGAACAGATTGCTATGCACAGATAGTTCTATGGCGCTAAATCCAAAAAAAAATTCATGTATGCCAAATCATGGTCTAAAAACCACAAACTTCTTATTGTGCCCAACATATCTCCCTCAACAATGACCCCAGGTGGGATCACTGGTGTAACAAGATCATACTTGGACTCTTTGGGAATTCTATCTTTATTTTCTATTGGATTTCTATGTGGAACATATGACCTGGGAAAGTTTATTGGATCTGATGCCTTTCCTCTTGACTTTTCTTCATGTACTAGTATTGATGCCTGCTTAGTGTGTGGTTTCTTCATTTGCAATGTGGATTCTCCTTCCTTTGGTGGTTCCATGGATTTATACAACTCGACTCTATTTTAAACTTACTCAGTTATTTGGTCTCTTCAAATATCCAAACAACAATAACCCTTTCCCGTTTCCCCTCGTCTTATTTTATAGGTTGTTTCCAACTATTATCTCCCTCTTTGTGAAAAAATTCTCAGTCCCATTTGATTGTTTTCACATTCAATTCTTGTTTGGATACTGCATTAATTTAATATTTTCCAATGGATCTTGGTCTAGATTTTTCATCCTGTCAAAATATGGCCATCGATTTTCATTTATGACTACACGTTTCCATCACCCTGCCATCATGTTTTCTCTTTAATTGTTATCTCGTCATCTGTGTAGGACCTTATCCATACTATTTTTGTGCACAGTTCGATTATGCTTTCAATGTGTAATTCAATTCTCCTTCATGCGTTCCTTCTTCTTCCTTTCTTCATTTCCGTGAAATTTTCTTGTTCATCTATTTTTCTGGTGATTTGACTCTTTGAGCAATGCTTGATTCATAATTTCAAGCTTCATGTCTCTTCAAGTGTTTATTGTGGCTTGCCTCAAGGTTTTTTGTTGATTTGTTTTCATTCTATAATACAAATACTATAGTACATGTACTACACATTCAATCTAGTGCGTGAAAGAATGATTGTCCCTATACAGTTTCAATAAACTATCATTGACCATTCCTTCCATGATTTCCCCATTCAATTTATCCAACAAAACAACACCTGCCTTTGTCATATATATTATCACACATGGATGCAACCAGTGAATTTGGAACTTTCCAAGGTGTTGCAATTTATTTTTTCATAGAGAAAAATCAAGTCTCCCATCTCAAACTTCTTTTGTTTAATATGTTTGTCATGCCATGCTTTTTCAAATTATTTTTGAACCTAGTGATGAAATATTGCGATGAAACGATCTTCCTCCAGTTCCACTAGCTCTGAGAGACTTTTCTCTACTACACCAAAATCATAGAGATCTGTCAGCATGACAATGCATAGACTTGACACTATGAATTCCATGGGCATAAATACTTCCTATCCTTATACTTATCGAAATGGTTTATTCCCTATCAACTTCTTACATGTAGTTTGGTATTCCCATGGTACTCTAGGAATCCTCAGGTCCCAGTCATATTGATTTACATTACATATCTTCGTTAGCGCATGCTCTAGGATATTTTTAAACACTTCCATGATTCCATTCACATGGGGATGATAAGGTGTGATATTTTGGTGATATATCTAAAATTATTCCATCAAAGAAGCAATCGTTTTATTCAGAAAATGGGTCCCCTAATTACTCATAAGGATTATAGGATATCGAAACCTTGTGGAAACATTATCAAATAGAAACCACACAACAATATTCGAGCTACAATCTCTAACAGGTTTTGCTTTGGCCCATCGGGTCAAGTAATATGTCACAGCGATTATATATCTTTCTCTTGATCTTTTTGCTTGTGGGTTGATCGGTCCAATGAAATCAACTTCCCCTTTATCAAAAAAATGCAACTTAACTTGTGGTATTAGAGGCATCTCGTCTCTTCTGGATGGCTTCTTGACTCACTGAAAAACATCATAGGTCTAACAGAACTCCTTAGCATCCTTATGAAGGGTGGGCCACCAAAAACCTCTGTACAACATTTTCTGAGTCATCTCTTTCCATGCATAGTGGCTTCCCAAAATTCCTTCATGTTCCTTCTATAGTACCATAGGTCTATCGTGCTCCAATACACATCGCTGAAGAATACCATCTGCACCTAACTTATACAAATTGTCCTCTATAAGTTGATAATTTGTTTCCTTTACTACTAATTGTTTCTTCTACGCCATTGTAAACTCGGGTGGGGATACTCCTATGCTCAAGAATTGAAAAATATTTGCAAAGTGATCATCAAACATCTATAATGAAAACAAGTGCGCATCTGGTAGAATTTCATTCACATTTTCTGCATCTTCCCCTATTAATTGCGTGACAAATGGTCAGGTCCTGTATTTAATTTTCTAGGTTTCAAAATCACTTCAAAATCATACTCCTAAAATAATAAAATTTTGAGTAATCACAACCAATAAAATTTACGCTTTAAACTAAAATTGATTAGTCACGATTTTATTTTTAGGGTGCACAAACTAGTCTAGGAATTAGTGCCTTGGAATATGATTTTGTGAGTAAACTTCTCCAAGGCAATTAAATCAAGATATGTGTATGAGACAGGGAGTTGAGAAGTCCATTGTATCATTGGTAAGATCAGGAGGCTCCGCTCACATCAGAGTTAATCACGAGGTCACGCAAAGTTAGTTGAAGGGATAACCCCCGTATACTCGCCTAGAGTCAGAGATATTTCTGTGAATTTTTTCGTATTTGGGGATCTTACTAGTACCCATAACTCTGTGAGAGGTGGGGCTTTCAAGGTTTTGGGCTTTTCTACCCTGCCCATACGGTAATCCAGACTTACGAATGCTCGCATGTGCATCAGTTATACAATGGTTTATTAGTTTCTTGACTTAGGTATCTCATAGGTTACTTGCAGGGCTTATTCTTCTTGTACCCTGGTTCAGATAGGGATCGCACAACATACAAACTTTATGGAAGATTACCTCTCTGGGGGGATCCGATCGCCTAGTTTTTAACCCCACGAGGCCCCCTATAACTGATTCTGTTACCTCCAAACTTTAGCGGGGAGTCTCAAGTCCCTCTTGGATGAGACATACCTTCTTTAGCGAGGGAGGCCACTCAACCACTTTAGCCTGTTTGCATGCATATTGGTTGTTTGAATTTTGGTATGCTCTTTGACTACTAGTAGGCTTAGGATACTTTTATTTTGTAGAGTCATAAGTCATCGTGGAGTCAGACCGGAATCCCCATCGGTCCCGTTATTTGTTATAGTTACCACCGGATTTCGATTTATTACCTTCTAAAAGGCGTAGAGTGTACACACATGTCCACATTTCATACTTGTGGTTCCATAAGGATGAGTACTGAATATAGTCTCCAGAACACTAGGAGTTCTTCGACTCCCATACCCACTATAGTTAATGGCACTCCTTCGAATCCTGCAACCACCAAAGTTTTAGTGCCGGAGGCACATACTGGTACTATGGCTCGGCCTGTATTTAATTCTTCGTCTCTTGCCTCGAACCCTTTTTCGGGTCTTGATCATTCATTGGGTTACAATTTTTAGTCCATCCCTATGGCTTCTAGTCCATTTTCTTATGGTATGCCTAACTTTACTTCGCAGTTTTCGACTGCCATCCGAGTTGTTCGCCATAACACTAGCATTGGACTTGGGGGAACTACACCTCCTTACACTCCATTTCATTTTTCCGGTTCTCATATCCCTCAGACGAACCCCAATATACGAATTGTTATTGCTCTTAACCCCGGTTCTAATCCTTTTACAGCTAGATGGAACAACCAACCTAGTGGACAAGTTTCGTCCTATATCCCTACCTCCTCAGTGCCGATTCTGACCAATACTTTTGGCATGATGAATCCACTTCAATCCTCCAAGTTCCCACCTGGGGGAGGTCAGTCTTACACTTTGGGAAACCCCCAACCCGGATCCAATACGGTTGGGGGCAATTTTTATAACCCTCAGCCCGGATCTAATCCGACTGGGGGGAATTTTCATAATACTCATCAGAACATTCCTGCTGGAATGATTCCCAACCCACCTTATACAAATCATCCCGGTAGAGGTCCTTATAATCCCAGGCATGGCTATGGTTCTTACCAGAATCTTGGGTGGAATGTAGTTCCCAATGCATAATCTTTCATGGGAGGATGGGTCCAGATGTTGCAACCCCATCTCCCTTTTCTGTCCACACTTAATCTGCCAGATTTGACTAAGTTAATGAACGAACTAGTGAGTCATGATCCCACGTGGCCCCCCATCCCCACCAAGCTTCCTTTGGACATCCCAAAGTTTGAAGACAAGAATGGAGAGGACCGTGGTGATCACATCACTACCTTTCACCATTGGTTCTCATCAAATTCCCTTAACGATGATTCTATTAGATTATGATTGTCTCAACACACTCTCATTGGATTTGCAATGCAGTGGTATACTGAGCTACCTAGGGGGACATATGGGTCATTTAATAAGTTGGTGATGGTATTTCTTAACCAATTTCAGTTAACCATTCGTTATGATGCTGGCCTCGAACGTTTATCAATTTTATGCTAGGACACCTCCACTCATATCTCGGATCATATCCAAGAGTGGCGTAGATAGAAGAGGTTGATTAAGACCCCTATACCCTTGGCCTTTCTTTTATAATGGTTCCTTAAGTATTTTCACTCTCCTATCTCGAAGGACGTTGCTACTTCTGGGGTTATCACTGAAGAAGAAGCTATCTTTAGATCCCAACACTTAGATTTGATATATGCTCAGTGTGGGATGTTATATTACCTTCTTCCAGAAGCACCATGGTCAAGTTACAACCCTAGGAAAAATCTTAGACCTCATGTCAATCACCTTGTAGGATCCACCAATGTAAAATTTCCAGACTTAGAGAAACGACACTTGAAGACTTTGTCTCTCAACCAGTCTGCTGGAGGACCAACTTCGTCTATGTCTTCCAATACCACTCAGTCGGTGGATGTACATTATGTGCAATCGTCAAAAAACCCAAATGGTGACCAACAACCAGGTGGGAATAAGAGGAAATGTCTAAATAATTGTAAGGGTGGAAAAAATGGTAATAAACCCAAGGACAAACATAATAATGGGAAATTGAATGATAATGCTGGAGAGGGAAAGAAAGAGAAATGTAAGGTGAAGTTTCCGTGTAAACTTTGTACCTATGACCACCTTACACATTTATGCCCCAAACTCACGGAGGTTACGAGGCTTTTCAATCTACCACCTGTTGTGCTGGCGAATCAATTCCCACATAACCAACACTTATCCTCAAGCTCTTAGAACACCAGAAAGGAGGCCGGTGGAGGTCAAATACCATCGTCGCAAGATGGAGACCATGTATGTATCAATATGGTCGATGCGAAAATCGATGTAGCCACTCAATCTAGATATTATAGATCTTCATAAGCTAACTCTAGTCTAGAAGCTCCCCCTCCTCCTCCAAAGACGAACTTACAGATTGAGAAACTAGAGCCATTGCCTCATATTCCAAAATGAGTACTTAAGCGCTCTACCCACAATATTAACGCTAGAGGCACCCGAAACTACTCTATTTTTTATTATTTGGGCCAAACTCCTTGTGCGATGTCAGCTTTGGAGGTACTCCAAACGTGTCCTTCATAGGAATGCCTTACTCTCTGCCATAGGAGATCTAGAACCCAGTGGCTCAAAAGTCATCAAGTTTGATGTCGCGGATGTGAAGCCTTGCTTACCTTACCATGTGGCCTTCCAAATCCACATCGAGTATTCCAAGTATACCATCAAACATGCATTTTTTGATGAAGGTGTTGCCACCTACATGATGTCCCTGGTCTATTGGAAAGCTCTCAGTTCTCCGACCCTTTCCAAGTCATAGAACATGTTGAATCCATTCAACAATCATTCCTTCTTCCCTCATGGTATTATCCCTGCCTTTCCAGTCCAGTTAGGTGGGAAGATGGTAGAGGTGGAAGTATAGGTAGTTGATGCACCTCTTATTTATAACCTATTACTAGGTCACAATTGGACCTATGATATGGTCGTTGTCGTATCATCTATATTTCATACGCTTTGTTTTCCTCATCAAGGGAAGATCGTGACCATCGACCAATATCCTTTGCGTACTCTAGTTCTAATGCATCTGTCGGGCCGTCGGTCCCTATGATCGACAATTCTCAGCTGACAACTAAGAATATCATTGTTAGAATGTATTCTTACCTTATGGGTACTTTCGACTTCTCAACACCGAATCACCACGTTTACACCATGTCTAGTAGGATTGTTTCCATAAGGTGGTCCATCCCTTTCCACACTTCCTATTTTAGTGATCCATGGACCCTACCTTCCCCAAATTTGTTGTGTGAAGTTTAGTTTAATGTTGTCCACGCCATGCCACTATCGACAACAAAGGTTGCGTATCAAGTTGTTCTTGACTCTTTCGTCGATCTCGATCCTGTTACCTCGCCGATGGACGAGGAGGATCCTATTCTTAGGCCTGTATGGGCCACCTCGTTGTCTTTTTTGCATGATTTCCTAGATGAGACTTTTCCTTTGGACGAAGCCATCCTTGGATCCATGAATGGTTCCGATAGACCTTGGGATGATATGCATCATCGATCATATTTTCTCCCAAGTCTAGAAAGAATCGAGCAAGATGATTTTCGGTCTACTTTGAGTGAGATAGTCTGTCATGTTGTGGTTACACTTGATACAAATGACATTTATGCCGAAAGAAACATGGCGAGTATTTATCCTACCATCTCGATTGATATATATCGTACCCCTGCAAAGGTCAAAAAAATAAATATAGGTGTGGATTGTTCCCTAGAAGAAATTCTTATCTACACCAAACTCTTCAAAGAATTTCGAGATGTATTTTCTTGGTCATATGAAGAGATTCCAAGGATCAACCCTCATATTTTCAAACATGAGATTAGAATTTATCCATATGTTGAACCTATTCGAGAATGTCTTAGAGATGTGAATCCTAGGAAGGACCCTTCTATTAAAGCAGAAGTGGAGAAACTGCTTAATGTCGTCTTCATCTACTCGGTTCCTTTGACTGAATGGGTATCCAAACCCATTCCTATGAATAAAAAGCAAGGAACCATCCATGTATGCATGCAATTTTGTGAATTGAACAAGGCTTGTCCTAAATATAACTTCGCCACACCTTTCATTGATCAGATTCTCAATGAGTGTGCGAGAAGCAAGATATTTTCTTTTATCGACATATTTTTAGGGTATAACCAAACCCAAATCAAGCCTAAGGACCAACACAAGATGACATTCATATGTCCTTGGGGTACTTTTTCATATCAGAAAATGCCTTTCGGCCTTAAAAACTCCAGATCAACCTTCCAACGTACCATGACGTTCACTTTTCACGATCTTAAGCACATAGTCGAAGCCTCCCTTGATGATCTCACTGCTCACTCCCGCAAGAGAGTGGATCATGTTATGCACCTTCGGCTTGTATTTGAAAGATGTTGTTACTATAGAATCTGGTTGAACCCTCATAAATGCATATTTTCCATTAAGTCTGGTCATCTTTTGGGAATTTTAGTCTCTGAGACCGATATCATGGTAGATCCTCTTAAGGTTGAGGAAATACTTCAATTGCCTCCCCCGTGCACAATTAGACAACTTTAAGGTTTACAGGGGAAAGCTAACTTTCTACATCAGTTTATAGTGAATTATGCCAATATCACTAAGGGTTTCATGTGCCTCTTGAAGAAAGACACCCCTTTTATCTGGCATGA
This sequence comes from Picea engelmannii, assembly GCA_009831015.1. NCBI lineage: Eukaryota > Viridiplantae > Streptophyta > Pinopsida > Pinales > Pinaceae > Picea > Picea engelmannii. Next base: position 3,617,241 of record ML780536.1, on the reverse strand, counting down.
GCGAGCCCAAGAGTCTTTCGATGCTTTGAAGAAAGCCTTAGTATCAGACCCTCTACTGAAGTCTCCTAATTATAGTAGAGATTACTTGCTTTATATTTCCACATCTAAAGAGAAAATTAATATGGTTCTAGTTCATGAGGATGATGAGCTCCATGAGCACATCATCTACTATCTTAGTCGAAATTTAGTCAGTCCTGAGATTAATTATTCTCACGTTGAAAAACTAGCTTTAGTTTTCATTCACGTAGTCCAACATTTACGTTACTATATATTGCTTTGCAAGACTACTGTGGTTGTTGATGTCAATCCGTTTCAATACGTCCTTACTAGGTGTATCATAGGGGGGAAATATAATAAATGGATTGTCATTTCACAAAAAAATGATCTCGACTTCGCTTCAGCAAAGTCCAAGAAATCACTAGTCTTTGCGGAGTTAATATTTGATTTTCCATGATTAGATGAGGATGTTATCCATGTTTATTCGTTTGTGGACGAACAAATTTTCCTTGTCTCATCGTCTGACCCCTGGTATGGAGACATTGTCTTATATCTTCAAACCTTGAAGTTCACTCAGAATCTCTCGTGAGACGACTGACGATGTATTAGATACCAATGTTGAAGGTGAATGCCCCTACAGACAAGTGGATTTCCTCTTGGTCTCTAGACTCCTAAGGCCAAGACATAAAAGTTCTTAACATGGAAACTGACTTCTTTTTAGATCTAATTAAGCTAATAAATGAAAGAGAAGGAGAAAGATATGTACCTTATAGCGAGGTTTTTCCTTGCAAAGTCCTGGCTGATATTCGATCCTGAGCTCCCTAATATATCCTGTAGGACAAACACAGATACAATGGACTTACTACTCTACTGAGATTAGCTTAAATATAGATCCATCTACTGTAGACAAACTCATATGGAACAATCACAAGTTTGAAAGAAATAGGCCAAGCATTGATTATATTAATGAGAACAAGTAAAAGTACTTATAATCCCTTGAATGAAGTTGCAACAACTTCTTCCAGTTCTCCTTGTCCAACCCATTTTCTCAAGTAATCTACACTGATTGCTTTGATGACATCTCACTCATGATATCATAAGTTTCACATCTCCAATATTTTCCATCTACCTTTCACCATGAGAAGGCCTCCTTATATAACCTTGAAGAGGTCCAACCACTTGAGAGATATTTGGGATAAGTTGAGGATTCCTCTCCTTCAGTTGAGGATCTTCCCTAAGATTGTACCTTGACCATCTATTCGAATCCAACTACCTTCAGGAATTGAGGGATTCATCCCTTATTTGTCTCAACAAAACCAAAACTTTCTCAGAGAAGGGTAACGCTCCCCCAAAGTGGCGCACAGGGTGCTCAAACACTCCCCCAAAGAGGCTCAGGGTGTGCCAGTACTCCCTGACAGTGGGTAGGGGAGATATCCTCTCCAAAATCCATTTTCTAGTATTTCTTTCAGTGGCAAAAGGTTTGTACTCTCTGTCAAATGATTTATCTTCTTCCAAACTAGCTTTTGAGGTGTCTTAAGTGTCTTTGTGATGTCGTTAGAGGCACGACATAGGCAATATGGTAGTATGATTTTTTAACACTTGAAACACTTGTAGTGAAGATGCGACACTTGCGGACAAGATGTGACACTTACAACACTTGTAATCAAAACACTTGCGACAATATCAAAGTGAGTAATTTTGAGGTGTAATATATTGCTCGCCAAAGTACAAAGTTAGAAGATGATGATGACTGAATACTTTGTAGAGTTTTTCGAGCAAAGGTATGGAAACAGAGAAACTAGAAAAATCTGCACACAACCATCAAACAAATATTATGACATGTTTCAAACCCAAGGCAAGCATACCTATGCTTGAGTGATAAATACTTTTTAGGTATGGCCGCCATAAAATACACTGTAGATCCATAATTATATTGACAAAATAGTATATCCACTGTAGATACAATGTGGATCTATACTCCTATGACCTGAACTGATTGTAGCCAAGAAGAATACACAGTGGATCAACAAGATGACAAGACATAGCCACGACCAATAAAAAGTGGATCTATGTAACAATATATTTGTCATATTTCAAAAGAACTCCTTCGCAACCTGGGAAAAGTATACATGAGAGTGAAAACTCAACCCAGTGTCTCCTTACTGATCCTGATGTAGTACGAATCTAACTATGTGAATAGATGTCCTCATGTCAAACATGGCAGAAACCACTTGATTACCGGTCAATGATGTAAACCTTTAACAAGCATGAGGGAGGTCACCATTGATGTCAATGATTCCCAAGGTACTCTAGTACATTCCAAGGAATGTGAATGAATGAGATAAAGTTGAAAATTTGTGAAATCGTCCGATCAGAGGTCAATTATTTAAACCCACTTTCAGATGTGAGGAGGCTTGCCATTGAGGCATGCAGGTCCCAAGGTACTAACTGGTTTCTAAGTCTAGTTCCTGGATAATGTGTTGAAGTCGAAAAGAGTAGACTCATCGAAGGAGGGCCTTGATGTATCCCCCATCAACGACACAAAACTAACACAAAGATGTAATTGGTAGATCAAATGAACATGGACTGAGATGGGTATTGAATAAAGATATTTTTGATAGTTGACTCTCAAGGAAGATACTTCCCTTGAACACTGAGGCAGAACAATAGAAACTTGAGATGGACCAAAACACGATAATGCAGTGGATGTTGTGACTTTCGTCAGGTGACCCAAAGGAGTAAAAGAAACTCAGAGGATTGGCTCAGTGTAGAGGTTCAGTAGATTAAAATGCATGCAAAGACAGGGAGTCATGTTCAAGGGTGACTTTAAGGGCTACTGGTAGTTTTCTCAAAAAACCGATTAGCTTTCTTCTTTCAATTTTTCCCCCATCTAGATAGAGGAGTACCTCTTTTTAATTTAACGAGGTCAAGGAGGGTAACACATGATCGATATGACTCACCTTCGGCAATTCCCTCTTCCTTTGTTTAACGAATTAGAAGAAGTAAGGGTTCGATCCCATATGGTCCCTTCAATGTATGATTGTTTAACGAGTCCAGAGAAGGTAAACTTGGTGGTTTTTTATATTTAGAGACTCGGAAAACAAGTTAAAGACGACTCCAATGTTGTCCTTTTTCATAATGTTAGTCTCGCAAGGCAGAAAAAGAGATAAATTATCACTTGAAAGACTCCCTTTCAAACCTTTTAATGAGTGGGAAAGGAAGCAAGATTACTCAGCAATCTTTTCATGTTTAGAGAGTCTGAAAAGAGCTCAAAGAAGACTCCAGGAGGTTCCTTTTTCATGTAACCATGAGGGTCTGAAAAAGAGATAAAAGTTTACCCAACTGCATTCTCATGTATTTACGAGCATGAGAAAGAACAAACACCAAGCTCGGTATGCCCCCATCTTTCCAGGGGGTTCCTTTTTCGTGTAACCACGCGGGTCTGAAAAAGAGATAAATGCTTACCCGAATGCATTCTCATGTATTTACGAGCATGAGAAAGAACAAAAAATAGGCTCGGTATGCCACCATCTTGAAAGCTGGGGGATTAACTCCAGAATGATCATCAAAGGCTGGAGACATTCCCTCCAAGCTTCAATTCATTCACCGACTTTGAGGTTGTCACCAATTTATCTACTAGATGGAGAAAAAGGATAAGAATGGATGAAATGAAGGTTCAAGAGAGGTGACTATTTCATTTTTTAATGAGATTGACATAGGGAAAGAACTATTCTCATGGCTCTGGGTTCAATCCCCAGATTGTTGTTTCATTTTTTAACAAGATTTCCACAGAGAAGAGAAACTATGTTCATGACCTCTGTTTCATTTTTTAACAAGCTTGCTACAGAGAATAAAAACTATTCTCGTGGAATCTTCTTGATCATGGCTGCCAAGAAAATAACGTCCTGGAAGGACACCATGTCAAGGGACAAAACTTAGTCATGGATTCCAAGAGATCTTCACCGGATGGAAGGAAATCACTCTGGAAGGGACACATGTCGAGGGTCTTATCAAGGGTAAGGAGATCAGGCTCCAATAGCCCTACCGAAGAGATCACCATGTCAACTACCAGATCCAAATCATCGAAAGTTGAAGGCATGGGAGATGATGGAAAATCGACATCAGGAGGGGAGATAGAGTGTATATCTTCTCGAATTTCTTCACGAGGGGGAAGAAAAGAGGATTGATGATGGTTATCATCATGCGGTAGCTCATCAATGTTCAACATTTCCATAATAGATTCATCCGAGGGAAAAATTGGGGAAATGTAGTCGATCGTAGATGACAAGGAACTTAACCGAGATGGCATTGAGTAACTATTGGGTGCCAATAGATGTTGGTCATCCAAAGAGGAAGAAGTGGATTGGATAGAAATGTATGATGTTTTGGCTGGACTAAGTGGCATGGTGTCACCTAGTGCATCGAATTCCAACGGACTAGATACAATCCAAGGGTCAGATGATTCCAAATATTGATAAGCCGCAGTCGAAATCATATCGACGGTGGCAATATGATGTGTAGTCGGTGGAAGTGGTGTAGGGAAGGTACCCATAAGGCTAGAATATTTCAGTAATCCAACACCAATGCTTTCATACGTGATCTTGTGATCTCCCAAAAAAGGAAAGTTTTTGGTAGCGGGAGCGCGAGCATCGGTCGTGCAGAAATCTAACTGATCAACAATGACAATTTTGCCCTGATGAGGAAATTGTACACATCAAAAGACTGATGAGGCAATGACAGTCATAGCATAAAACCAACTTCTTCCAAGTAACAAGTTGTAATTGAGGGGAGCATCGACCACCTCGACATCAACAATGACAGTTTTTCCACCCAATTGGATGGGCAGGGACAGTAAAATCCCATGGGGATAAAAACCTCACCCATTGAAGGTGCGTAACATCGTTGGGGATTTTTTAAGTGCGAGTGATTTTAAACTTTTCCAACATGCTAAAGACATGACACAAGTTGAGGCTCCCTCATTCAGAATAGTTTGGTGGATTCGTTGATTGTGAACAACAACATCAACTTGGAAAGGAAGTTGGTGGGAGAGTCGATACCTATAATTGTCCAGGTTAAACATGATATGGTTGGATGAATTAGGATCAACAACACCAATAGCGGCCAAGAGTGTTCTATGTTAACTAGGGAAGTGTTGTAGAACTTCTAATGTAGACATAACACATGGTGCTTGAGCCAAATCTTCAACAATGTTGTAGTTCTGGGCAACACGTGAACTAGGATTAAAGGTAGCTTTGCAGATAGTGCTCTTAGGAGGGCGTAAGATAGATTTGAATGTAGGTTTCTCAATTTGAAGTGGTCCAGACGGAGGATTAACCGATGGAGGACTAACAGAGGACGACGATGGATCCAGTAAAGTACCGATACCATTAGTGACCTTTCCTTTGTCAGGGTTACCTGGTGTGTCATATGTCTTAGAGAGAGTGGTCAAATTAATCTCATTAAACATATAAATATGTGCACTCATCGAGGCCTCATCATGAGGATGGCTATAATTTCCCTGAGGAGAGGGGGTTTGAGCAACCATGGGTTGCTACTATGGAAAAGGCTAAGTAAGCACAACGGGTTGTGAATTTCCCAATAAATGTTTGGCCAGTTCATTGCAATGTAGACAGTATCGAGTGTAGTGATCATCACCACAAATGATACACGAGAATTTCAGTTTCTGTTGTGGTTTCTTTTCTGTAGAAGGTGTGTGAGCTTGATTTTTTGGTTGTTCATTGTTATTAGTATTTATTTATTTATTTATTTTCTTCTTCTTACCTCCAGATTGTTGTGAAGGGGCAGATTGAACTACATTCACCTCAGAGATCCAAGTTTGGGGGGAGGTAGAGGAGAGTGTGGTCGATGGGGAAGTAGATTGAGTTTTGATGGAACTGATAACACCGTCCACATGGGATAAGAATGACGGCTTGGATGGATCGGTATTAGCTTGAGCAACATTCAGAAGCAAATCATACAAAGTACCAGATTGTGAATAAACCAAATCTAAGTACTGATCCCGAGTAATGGTTTCTTCCTCAATGACCGTGCCACCCATAGTGACATCACGAGTGATTGGGGGTAAAAGTGTTTTAGTAAACCATTCTGCCAATAATATGTTAGAAATGATTACCTTGATCATCCTTCATCATCGTATCCACTCATGAATATGTTCAGAGATATGCACGGATTCAGTTTGACGAAGAGAGGTCAAGATTTCAGTACTCATCTTGTAGCGAATAGGTAGTTGAAAGTGTGTGAGGAAAGACATGGCAAGGGAGTTGAAATCATGGAAAGAAGCACATGGTAGTTCAATATACCACTTTGCTTCTGAGCTCATAAGTGTTCTCTTGAAAAGACACAAACGTATAGAATCATCCATGAGGGAGTTTGATGAACACCACAAATGGAAAGTCATCACATGGTTATTTGTATCTTCTCCAAATTTTTCATCAAATTTTGGAATATCAGAAATAAGTTTAGCTAGAAGAACTGGCCAAAATGGTAAATGAAAAATAGGATCATTAGTTATTCGAGACAAATCTGGAAGATCCAGAGTCGCAAGGAAAGGTAGTTGTCAGTTAATTTGCAGATGATACTGGTGTGGCATAGGAACAATAGTAGGACCAGAAACTGGGTTAGGTGGATACTTGTAACTAGTAGGTCCTCCTACATATGGTTGTTGTTGACCAGGATAAACGGGATTCTATCATGGCTGAGAAACATTTGCATAACTCGGTGGGTTCTGAGCATTATAAGCCGGGTGATTTTCTTGCTCGGAAAGAGGATGAACATTGTGCCCTTGAGGAGGGTAAGCAGTAGATCCCAAAGGTAGATACACATTAGAACCATGGGGAGGATAAGGTTTTTGTCCTTGAGGACTCCAAGTGGTGTTTGGGATGTCGCCCTGATAAGGTTGTCCATAAGATGGTCCAGAAGGAACAGGATTTGATACTCCTCCTTATGGGTTATGATAAGAGTGCCCCCAAACATGGGGTTGGGTAAATGTGGCTCTGGAAGATACTCCCCAGGATTGTGAAGGGTTTTCAGCAGATGAAGGTTGCCCCCCTGCCAGTGGTGGATTAATGACTGGGGTATGACTGGCAAAGGGAGGTTGTCCTCTGGGAAGAACATGAAAAGGTGGTTGTCACCCGGGAGGGGTAGGACTACCATAGGATGGTGGTATTCTAGGAGGGATAGGTCTGATAGATGTTGGTTTCCCTCTAGTCATATGTATGTGGTTGGTAAGGGTCTGCATTCTTGGTTGAAATGATGTCCCAGCAGGATCGTGAGGAACATGTGGGGCTGTAGAGTGAATGTTTGTAAAAGCGGGTGTAGGGATCGAAGTGCCTTGGGAATGAGTAGAGAAGATGAGTCCAACATTAGGATAGACTTGTGTTGACCCAATAGTAGGGTTAATGACTTGATCGATGGAGTGATTCATCATTTGACCAGATGGCCCACTTTCAACAGGAGGGTCATGAGGATTAAAAGGTTTTTGAAAGGATTCAAAATGCTCATAGAGATTGCGTCCTGATGAACTCCTCCATACAGAATGAGCAGGTGTGGGATTTGTATATACTGCAGTGGTAGGATGAAAAAGATTCATATACTCATCACCAAAGGTTGGTTTTGTGGATCCCATATATGTGTCGGTAAAATTTCTCGCAGGTAACTATGGGACCTCTTCGTCTATGACGTTCCCAAGGGAGTTTAAATGAAGAAAAAGTAGTTCGAGAGGGGTTACCGACACAGATGTAGTGTGAGGAGTGGGATTCTTAACCATAACCAAAGCGCCTTCTGAATTTTCTAACGGAGGAGCAACAACACTCCCAGCGCCAGATTGATTTTCTACCTCTCCACGATAGTTGTCTTATGGAGGGTCACCAGGTAAGCGTTGGTAGCCTTCCAGAGGTAGCCCTTGCATCCTACCTGATCGATGAATACCTTTATCGTCTACATGCTCAATTTTGGAGAATAATAGTACATGCTGAAAATCTAGGGCCAACTAACAAAAAGAAACAGCATATGCTAAAAAATCTAAGAATCAAACTAGGCAAACAAGACTTCTCTTGATGATCGTACTATTTGGTGATGAAATCCAACATCGCGTGATCAATTCAAGAAGGGTCTAGGATATGGTGGAATAGTTACAATGGTGACCTGCTTAATAGACTTTCACCTTGGTGCAAGCTTCCATGCAGTAATTGTGGATTTACCCTCCAAGGAGCCCAACTGAGTTTGACCAATGTCTATCCCAGGTACAGTGAGACTTCCCTTCACTGTCACCTCATGTAAGTACCTAAGGATTGTGACGACTAAGGACACCAACTCGTAGTAAGCCCCTGGGCAGATACAGTCGACAGTCTGATCCGAACGTATGGGCAGGATAACAAGTCTAAAATCAACTCGAGAGGCTCCCACACATAATCATGGGTATACCTTCAAGTGACCCCCAATATACAATCTGAGCACTACAAACAGTTGAACCATGGAGGTATAATCTTCGTAACTCACTCGAATGCAACATTGTGCGTAACCCCTGTGTGAGAGGGGGATCCTAGAAAGCCTATACGACAATTTGATTTGACTCTCCCTATCTCAGGATGCTAATGTTTGCTACTGTTGTACTCACAGCCTAATCCAAACTGCTAATCCTAGTCTAATGTTGGTGGAAGATCCTAAAAACAAACATGTTCTAGATAATTTTTAATTAGCATTGATTTTATGGTTGTTCTTTACTCAAAGGGTGTATGACAATGAAACTGATGGTATGATGACTCAATTCCCAAAAAATATTGACAAGAAAATGATAAACAATCTTCTCTTTCAATGAATGGCTATTTAAGGGAAAGAGAGAAAGTTGTTTTCACTATCAAACACTAATATGCAATGTCCTCAATCAATTTGTTTCTCACTCAAATCCAATGTAATGCTAAAAATTTCAGAAATTCCTTCTAATATCCAAACAAATCACTAAAATATGTCCTTTTATTTTATATGTGAATGATAATTAGATGTAAAACTTCTAAATGTCAATCAGACTTCAAGATTAAACAATCATAAGAAAACCTCACACAAAACAAAAAATACACTCTCGTCATGAAATAGACAAGAAGGACAAAGATAACCAAATTGCAAACAAGAACCAAAAAACCTCAAAAAAAGAGAAATGATGGAAAGTTTACCTAAAATATCAAATGAAAAGGTTCACATGCCTTTGGATTTCCTCACAAATTTTTTCACTCAGTCAGATAAAGGAGAAGAAAACAACAAGTTAACTCTAGGTCAGCAAAGACAAAGAGTGACTTCAAGGCAAGGAAAGAAAATGCCAAATTCCCAAACAAAAGAGGATGAATTCTTAGAAATAAGGGTGTTTAAAAGATAATACCAAGATGGACTGAGAGTATGAGACCCTGAGCAAGTGCCAAAACCAACAAATAGCTTCAGAGGATGAAAATTATGGATAAGTTCTCATAAAAATGGGGTAGCGCTTTGGTGTAAGGGGCACCAGAGCGTTCCAGTGCTCTGTGTAAGGCTAAAGGGGAGTGCTAGTACTTAGACATCAACAGGAGGGGAGCGATCTGCTCCAAAAACTCAGAAAAATGCCCAGAAACTCAGAAAAATGCCCAGAAACTCAAAAATTCAAATAAATTTAGTCAATCAGGGTGATCATGATGAAATAAAGAGGCAATCAAACAAATCTAAGAATCCAAATGAAAATATGGAGAAGGTAAAATCAATGAGAAAAGGGAAAAAACAAGATATGGGAATGGAAACAAAAATAAGAGCTCCTCCCCAGTCGAGTCGCCAATTTCTGTTGAAGGTGAATCCCCCTAAGGAAAAGTGGATTCCCTCTTGGTCTCTAGACTCCTAAGGCCAAGACATAAAAGTGCTTAACATGGACACTAACTTCCTTTTAGATATAATCAAGCTAATAAATGAAAGAGAAGGGGAATGATATGTACCTTATAGCGACGTTTGTCCTTGCAAAGTCATGGTTGAGCTTTGATCCTGAGCTCCCTAATAGATCTTGTAGGACAAACAAAGATACAATGGACTTCCTACTCTACTGAGATTAGCTTAAATATAGATCCATCTACTGCAGACAAACTCATATGGAACAAGCACAATATTGAAAGAAACATGCCAAGCATTGATTATATTAATGAGAATAAGTAAAAGTACTTACAATCCTTTGAATGAAGGTGTAGCGACTTCTTCCAGTTCTCCTTGTCCAACCCCTTTGCTCAAGTAATCTACATTGATTTCTTTGATGACATCTCACTCATGAGATCATAAGATTCACATCTCCAATATTTTCCATGTACCTTTCACCATGATAAGGCCTCCTTATATAACCTTGGAGAGGTCCAAACACTTGAGAGATATTTGGGATAAGTTGAGGATTCCTCTCCTTCAGTTGAGGATCTTCCCTAAGATCATGCCTTGACCATCTACTCCAATCCAACTACCTTCAGGAATTGAGCGATTCATCCCTTATTTCTCTTAACAAACCCAAAACTTGCTCAGAAAAGGGTAGCGCTCCCCCAAAGGGGTGCACAGCGTGCTCAAACACTCCCCATGTTGTTCCTGAGTCTGTACTAAGGCTCAAAAGTACAGTGTCAAGGCATCCGAAAGTGGTTAGGATAAGGAGAAGGGAAAAAATCAACCTTCAGAGAAGAGTCTAGGGGAGATTTTTTTTTTGGGGTTGTCTGGCTTCGAACTGCTCCTGAATAGTTATGTCACGTTCAATGGCTGCCCATGATTGTTCAAGCTCGGACCGGTTAGTGGTTGTTTTAAGGATAGTGTTGAAGAGGTTCAAGGCGATATGCGTTTGATTCAATAATATGGGTTCAACGTTAGGTTGAGTTGGTGTAGGAAATGTCATGGGGGAACAGTACTGGTAATAGAACTGTTCAGAAGGATTGAGTGTCGTATCAGTTGAGTTTTATAAAAGAGAATTCACGGTTGTAGTATTAAATATGTATGCAAATCTAAGGCTCGTTCCCGTAACTGTATTATATCTTAATCAAAGGGGTGAAATGGCGGAGAAACATTAAGCCATTTACAGTGTCAGGTTCCTATCAAGGGAAAATCTTACGAAATAAATGGAAGAAGAAATTATTTAAGAAAATAACCGATGTAACAAAAAATGCATGTAGAATTCCAAAACTGCAAATTGGTCTTACACAACTGATAGCTGGTGCAGAGGAAAGGCAATAAACAATTACAAAAAACCCAAATTTATTTTTTATAGTATTGGTAGTACTAAATTATAACGAAGCACATCAATTACGAATATGAATTGAAAATGAAAAATGAGGAACAAGAAAGCAAACTTGGTAATACATAAGTGACAGAATTGAGAATCTCGGATCTGCTTGTATTAAATCTCAATGCAAAAACTCTATTACAAAATCTCAAAAAGGGTCCAGCCCCATTTATTTCTCTCTGGGGTATATTTATACAATTTCTACAAAGCAAGTAGAATCTCAATGGTCGCAAAAATTTCAGTTATGACAGAGGAGAGAGAAATCGCTCCATCTCCCCTATTCTGTCTTCATCTACTGCCAGGTGCTCGTCTTCACGTGGCCTCAGTGCAGGCGATACATCTTTCCATGAGTTGAGATACGAGCTGTGAAGGTTCCGCTTGACAGCTGGCCTCGGTGAAGTAACATTCTCGGGCCAATTGCTGTATCTTGTCCCCCATCTGTGCATCAATGATGTCTAGGGCACTTAGTTGTGCGCTGGGATGAATCAAGTGCTTGTCAACTCGAGCCATGTCCACCCTGTCCATCTGAGAGATATCGGTCGAATCTCTCTCATCCTTCTCTTTCAGATCAAGCGAGATTTGTTCTACATTCATTTGCATTAATGTTTCTACGTCGCCTCCACTGTCCATACCCAACAGCTCGCCCTCTATAGAATTGAAGGCTTCTTCTAATGAATTGGTCACTTTTTGGGCCTGTTCCTTGCCCAGGGCAATGTTATGCTCCCAATCCTTCAACAAAATGTTACCTCTAGTTTGTTCTGGAAGGGTGAGTCCAGGAGAACCTACCGAAACTCTATTGTTCGTGGCTATCACTGCCTCCTGGAAGGCGACCCGAGCCGCTTCTGCATCTCTCTCTCTGATAGTCAGGTTCTCGGAAACCCGATGCATCAACAGACAATCCTCTCGGATTGTTCCCACTTTGGCGAGCAAACTCTGTTGTGCAGAAGAGATCCTGCTCCGAATCTGGGTCGCTCAGGATTTAAACCCCTTGACATCGATCACCTTGCTCTCAGCAGTTTCTACCTGAGCCTGTAGCTCTGCAATCATAGTCCTATGTTGACCCGCCTGTATCCGACCATCTCGGATCACTAGATGCGCTTGCTCCAGCTTGGCTTTGAGTACTTCTATTTCCTTTTTATCAGCTAGTCGGGCCAGTTCTATCTCCCCGCTCACCTGACCTTTAGTGTTTTCTGTGGCCGAAGCTACTCTGGCTTCAAGAGTCTTGATCAGGCGATTCTTTCTTTTGAGCTAGTTTTTTAACACTCTGACCGAAAATTGATTTGTCAATGCATACGCTCCTAGCATTCCTACGATCTCCGTGGCAAATTACTCATTCTTTTTGTTCTTTCCATCGGTCATAACCTTGAACTTTTTAGCAATTGATCCTTCCTCTTGGTAGAACTCCCTTTTCACCACCGCTTTTCTCTTGTTGTCAAAGAAGAACTCGTTTGGAGGAAGTTCTTCTACTCTGATAGGCCTCAGTTGCCCATTGAAAATCCATCCTTCTTCTATATTTCCTTGCGTCAACTGCAAGGGGGTGACCGAAGTGATGGGTTCCCCGATCTGTTTCGCTGCCTTTCCTAGGGTGACGACCGGGTCCTGCTTCTTCAGAGGTTCAGGGGTCTTCATCTCAGTTTCCAGATTCTGTGTCTTTGGCGGGTCCAGATTCTGTGCCTCTGCTTCAGTCTTCTTCGTTCGCTTCTGCTCATACTGGCTTTTTCCTGAACCAGAAGTTGCATCTTTGGGGCCTTCATCATCCTTCGGCTCTGTCTCAGAAACACCCGGGCTCCCTCCTCGCAGCACAGCGGGAAGACAACTTCGTCTGTGTTCCTGAAATCTCAATACAGAAGCTGTGTCTTCTGGTGCTAAAGATCGGATCGGAGGTAGCACCTCCTCATAAGACCTTGCCCCTCGGAAAATATCATCCGTGGGTGAAAACTCATGTTCAAACCTATTTAGCCCACAATTAGCCAAATGGTTGCTCACAATTTTTTGGGGATCGTGTTTTTTGTACTCGATGGAGACCAAACTCATGTCTTCCAGGGCTGCAGCCTCAGCTTTGGTGTGCCCAAAATCCAATAAAGAATAATAATTTAGCCGAACGGGAAAAAATGGCCATACCTTCTTTGAAGATGCTTTGAGTTCTTTACTCACCCCGCCAATCACTGTTTGTCAGGCGATCTCACGACAAGCCATCTTGTCGGGGATGAACAGTGGTAGTGCAAGCGGGGGAACAGTAGCTCCGAACACTCTGAAATAGGAGAACTCTGCCTCCATGTACCAGTCCGCTATACCACTCATATTTGCAACAATGTTGTCCGAGATGTGTGGTGGCAGGTGACCAAAAATGGTGATGTGCAAGGGCACCATCACCCAGTTGAAAATTTTGTACATGAATTTGTCCGCTTTATTCTCCCATAGTTTGTCGTGATACTCATGTACTGGTTTTTCTTGGACTGGATTCCAAGCCCAACTCATCAAAGGGAATGGTTGCATGGAACATACCGCATCCATAATATATGCAGACATGAAAAATGAGGACAGTCTCCCACTTTCCTTCTGCTCCTGATACTCTGTGACCCGATTGGCCAGGCTGTCCGAGAGTATCTTTGCCCAATTAAACGAGCAACCTTCTGCAACCTGAAACATGAGAGGCACCCATGCAATGTAGAAATGTGATGTGTCCTCCCTTCTGAATAGTCGGCATGTCATCATTGCCACATACTTTTACTGTGGCTCCAGTGAAGCGATTGAATAAACGCCTTGGTCATTTGCTCTGAATTTCGCGGAGCGCGAAACCCAATCCTTTATCAAACCGGGCATGGTTTTTTCATATTGAGTGCACTCCTTCTCTTTGAATTCATCCAGGAATTCAGCACCATACGTGTATTCAGATGTCGTCGAGAGTTTCTACATGGTTTGGATATGCTCCGGTCTAAAAGTCTCGACCGTGACCCATTGGTCGTTCATGATAGTTCTGGTGGGTAAGTATATGTGATCCAATGCCCATCGGATCATATCATAATATGGAAGCAACCGTGGTCTGGTTGCTACCCTGTGCATTCCAGATTGAACAACTATCTTATATTTAGTGTTCAGATCGTCCTTTTCATTGTCGTCGGAGTCTGAATAATTCACCAACTCAGATTGCAGAATATCTGAAACAAACGACTAGCTAGGGACTGAGTCGACACTCCCAGGTGAAGTATCCGAGACATTGTCCAAGCCATGCCCTGCAACCTCGACATTTTCCTTTGCTGCTTTCTGTGGAGCCATAGCTGAAGCTTGCGTTTTCGCCCTTCTGCGGTAGAACTGTGTATACATGCAAAAATTAGTTTACTCAAAAATGACGAGCTCTGCATGCTTATGAAAATGCTTTCATTATAATAAAATGAAACTCTTACATATATTTAAAAATTCGGTACTTTTCGAAATAAGCCTGTCAAATCGTAATTAGAAACAAATTAATTGCATAAAATCTGATCTTATATGCGTGGATTTACCCTTATTCTCCATAAATGTCATAAATTTCTGGCGGTTTGACAGTCAGTCGAAGTATGGAGAGAAAATGGCTATCTCGAGAAACGTGCAGGCCTCGGGGCACGGGACATATCTTTCTTTATCTTAAAATATCAAATCTTACCAACGTTAATCAATTTCTCTCCGTTCGCCACATCGTGGAATTTCTTTTAACATTTTGAATCTCCAACTCGTGAGATCGCGAGGACCGACTTTGGTTTAATTAAAGGTAATCGCGATTTAAGGCATAATTAATTTTATAATCATTTTACTCGCCGTATCGCGACTCGGGACTTCGAAGATAACTTTTTGGGAGACTAGTATGCCGAGCCACGAAACCACGAGATGGCGATAATTAAGACTCAATTAAGAGTAAGAAAACTTGGATTAGGAAATTAATTAATCATGCCATAATTTCATCGCGACTTCGTGAGTCGGGGTTTTCAACGCTGTAACTTTCGAAAAGATAGTGCCAAGTGGCGAAACGCCGAGAATGGCTTTTAACCAGGGTTAGCTTTTTGCCTTGGATCCTCGACCAGGGTTATCCTGACAGGGCCTCGTGTCCTCGGATCTCGGGGTTGTAAAAATGAAAACTTTGGTTCGACAGATGCCAAGGCGCGAAACTCCGACGACGTCTAATCACGAGTTAAAAGACTTTACCCTGATTATCGCTTAGAGTGAAAATTTAAATGACTTCGTCGTTTCATAACTCAGGAAGTGTGAACTCATGGATTAAAGTACCCGACTTGCGAGATCCCGAAGCAAACAAAAAGGAGTGAACAATTCTTATGAAAATGGGCTTGTTTCGCGAGTAGAGAAGCATTGCTTCTCTCACGACCAAATCTTAGAGGTCTCATTATCTCGGAAGGAAGAAAGAAAATCAACTTTTAGATTTCAAGTATCGAAATGTAAATTGTGATAGGCCAAAAAACAAAGGTGGCTCCAAAATAGGCTCCAACTAGGGATCTCGCCTTCCTATGAGGCGGGAAGAATAGTAGACCATGTGCCAATATTGGGTAAATGGAGTCAAAAACTCAATCCTGCGAAGAATTATGAGGAAAAAGGATTAAAGGGGGGAAAAGACTCCATTTTTACCTCAAGAATTTTTTTGAAATCAGATACTCTTTCTAAGCACATCTGTAGTCCCTTTCACAATTTTCCCTTTCCCACTACTAACTTTGGGTATGCTTCAAGACAGTCTAAACGACCCCAGGAGACTCAACAGATCTTGTGGCTCTAGCCTACATCAAAAGAATGAAATTATATATTTTTTAACCAGGAAAACCCGTCTGAACTCGGAATGTGGATCAGGTTTTTAGAAATTATTGGTTACCAGAGTAGAGTGATATTCATGTATAACAAACTTACAGATATCTCAGACATTGCTTCACTGCCAGCGAGCCTGTTCAGTACCCCGATGAAGTTATCTGGCCCCTTTTACTGAATTTCCTTTCACCACTTCCGAAATTATTTATGCATTTAAATGCTAAGACGAGGGTAATCATTTCTGAATTTCCTTTCATCGTCTTTTTGGACTATGTGGGGGCAAGCATTCCTGAATTTCCTTTCACCACCCGTCTTATAATTCATTTTTTTGTGTGAAGATGGGGGAAATCAGTTTATATCAGGGCTGATATATGTGTAATATTTTGTATTAGAGGTCTATCAACTTACTTTGATTACTCGGTATCAATCTTCCCTTGACCTTCACAACACCTTCGTTCTTAGGGAGACAGGGGAAAATAATTTCTTTAAGGGGCATCCTGTTTGAGCAAGCTTTGATTCTTTCGAAGCTGTTGAAAAACCTAGGAAAGTTAGGATCGCTCTAAATGTTCCTTCGCTTAGCAGGGGATCAAGTAGTTGTGGAGACCCGCTTTCCTTTTACAATCTGTTTCGAGACTTAGGAGGATGAAAATGAAAACTTTTATTCCTTCGTAATGAAATGAAAGGATGGTGTCTTTGTCAAAAGTTAGATCTAAAAGCAGGCAAGATACAAGGCAGTGATTCATTGATAAAAAATGTAGAAGGTCAAAACAGTTCAAGACTGGCTCTTGTAGATGTCTTAGGAGATGGTTACTTTCGACTGACTTTTCTTAGTTTTAGTGTATCATTCAAACCAATTTAAATCAAAGGTTACCAAGCCAAGCGATGATCCTATTATTTAACGATTTAGCCGTTATTTCAATATGAAATATGTTACCTTGATTTAATTTTGACAGTCTTTGACAACATGTGTATTGAGAAAAACCCACCTTTACCTTTCTTTTCAATTTATTTGTGCACTACGAAACTACTTTTTGGGTATCACCTGTTTCATGCCGATTTATTTCTGGTACTGCTTGCGAATCACTCCCCCCACTAGCTCGTAAGCGGCTGGAATCCTACAAAAAGAAAATACAAACTTTATTCAAAATATGTCTAAAAATTATGAACAGAAGGAAACAAAAAGTCTAAAGGGAAATAAAAATGCATGTATATACAAATATTTTTTTTTTTTTTTTTTTAAATGGGGACTGCTATGTCATGTAATGTTTCAGATATCGCCCATTGACAAGGGCGCTGAGGACTTCTCCGTCGATGTTTTCCAGTAGGAAATAATTTTCTCCTACTGGCGCCGAAACCCTGAACGGTCCATACCAGAGGTGGTCAAATTTACTATGCTTTGCTGCCTCTTCCCTTCTTGCATCCCATCTTAGCACCAAATCACCTGGAGAGAATTCTCTATCCTTCACTTTTCGGTCGAACAGTGCTTTCATGTCATCTTGGTACCACTGCATCTTTTCGTCAACCTTGGTTCTCTGTTGTTGGACCTCAATCAATTGATTTATTCTCCTGGTGACAGGATTGGGTTCTTCGTTTTGGTCTTGCCACAACTTCATTACCGGTAGCACCAGGTTTATGGGTAGAATGACATCTGTCCCATAGACCATTTGAAAAGGTGAAACACTGATAGCTCTTTTCGTGCTTATGCAGTTTTCCAACAATGCGTATTTTAAATGTACATGCCAAGACCTATTGTTCTCATCCAATACCTTCTTGATAATGTTTACCAGGCTCTTATTTGACGACTCGGCCAACCCGTTCCCTTGGGGGTAGTATGCAGTGGAATGTCTGAGAATGATGTTGTATTTCTGACAAAAACTAATCATAGCCATAGACTTAAAATCTTGGGCATTGTCAGTAACTATCTTTCGGGGACAACTGAATCTCGACAAAATATTTTCCTCCAAGAAGTTGATTACCACCGAGTCTGTTGCCTTCTTGGTTGGAATGGCTTCCACCCATTTAGTAAAATAATCCATGGCTGTCAAGATCCACCTGTGTTGAGCACTGGAATGAGGATTGATCTCACCTATGAAGTCCAGACCCCATTGTTGAAATGGAGCCTCAGTTGTGACTAGAACGAGTGGTAGTGTAGGGATTTTCTATTTCCCAGCGAATATTTGACAAGGGTCGCACGCATGTACTTTGGCATTTACGTCTGAAAATAGTTTCGGCCAATAGTAGCCTACTCGCAAGATCTTGTAGGCTGTGGCTCTCCATGCGTGGTGTCCTCTGCAGATACCTTCATGAAATTCCTCTAACCCGAGGAGTTTCCGACTCAACCAAACAGACTAGTAGGAATCCGAGTGGATCCTTCCAGTATAGCTGATTTTCAGCGATGCATTATTTTACAGCATGGATTTTTAAAGTTCTACATTTGGCTGGTGATAGTCCATCTGGGAATTTCAGGTTCAATAAGTAGAACACTATGTCTTTATACCAGCTTGATGATATGAATTTTTCCTCGATTTTGCTTGGATCTGTCTGGTCATCCGGCTCGTGCAGGGGTGTGTCTCTGTCTTCTTCTTGGAGACATTTTAATATCAAGAGCTCTAAGATTTGACTCGACCAAGAGTTTGGCCAAACCCTGTCCCTTTATCAATTTAGTCGGCTTAACTTCCAGATCGAATTCTTGTATTTTAGTGAGCCATCGTCCTCTTTTTCCGTCACTGTCCAGTTGTACCAATATGTCTTTTACAGAACTGGTGGGTACATACGCGATTATCTTTGAATGTAACACATAGGTTCTAAAAGTTTCAATGCTTTTACCATTGCGTATGCTTGTTTTTCCATTATGTTATATTTCAGTTCTGCATCTCTGAGGCTTTTGCTGAAAAATGCTATCGGCTGTGCGAACCCCTCTTCGTTTTTCTGCAAGAGTACCGCGACAATGGTATGTTCAGAAGCAAAAGAGAAGATGAGAAAATCTTTCAGATAATCCGGACTTGCTAACACGGGTGCCTCGCTTATAACTTTTTTAATGTGTGCAAAAGATGCCCTGGCCTCGACGGTCCAATTTACCCCACTGTCCTTCTTCAACATTCCTGTAATCAATTTGACAATCTCAGCGAAATTGGGAATAAACCTTCACAGAAAATTTATCTTACCTAAGAATGATTGAATTTCTTTTATGTTTCTTGGGATAGTGATAGTGTCTATTGCTTCAATCCTCTTAGGATCAATTCTGATTCCTTCCTTAGATACGACATGGCCTAGAATCTTACCTTCCCGCATAGCAAAATGAGATTTCTTTGGATTCAGGGATAGACCAAACCTGCGACACTTTTCGAACGTCTGTCTTAGATGCATCAGATGTTCTTCGTCAGTTTTCGAAAAAACCGTCAGATCATCAAGGTAAATGACTATGAAGTTGTCTCTTTCTCCCACGAAAGCGATGTCCATAGCTCGTTGGAAAGTGGCCCCTGCATTCATCAAACCAAAAGGCATTTTGTCATACATGAAAGTACCCTAGGGCATGGTGAATGCAGTTTTTTCCCTGCCTTGTTCATTCATAGCGATTTGATTGTAACCAGAGAAGCCATCTATCATTGACATTCGATTAGCTCTGAAAACCTTTTCTAAAATGTGGTCCATCTTGGGAAGTGGGTAATTATCTTTAAGAGACGACTTGTTTAAGTTTCGGAAATCCACACATAGTCTGATTTCCCCATTCTTTTTCCTGACTGGAACTAGGTTAGCTACCCAGTCCGAGTATCTCAAAGGTACGATTATCTTTGCATCCAAGAGTTTTTTGACTTCCTTTTCTATCACGGGTAACAGAATGGGGTTAATTTGCCTAATCTTTTGCCTAAATGGTTTGACCCCGGGCTTCAAAGGTATATTGTGATCAATAATGGAAGTGTCATATGTTTTCAATTCATCATAGGACCAGGCGAAAACATCTTTGTATTGCCTGAGCAAGTCTTGGTACTTCACTTTCATTTTGGGAGGGAGGAATTTTGATAGTTTTACCATTCAGGGTTCTTTTTCGGTCCCTATCTCACAGTCCTCCACCTCTTCTGGCTGGGGCTGCAAAGTGGCCTTTACAGGTACATCGTTCTGATCGAAAAGTCTTTCCAAAGGAATCAATTATTTGGGAATCTGATTTTTTTTAAGGACCAACATACGATGATCCATGATTTTTTCTCGAAAAACTTCGGGTTCCTCTCCTTCCTACATGATCCACATGGAATCATTCCGGTTTTCTTGGTCAGCGTGATTTTCTGAATATTCGCCTACTGCAGTAAGGAACTTTTTAATCTGTTCATCATCTTCGAAGAGTTTCCAGTGTTAGATATTGTCTGGTATGGAAGGCTTGTATCTGATTTCGATATGATATTTCAGTTTGAAACTCGTGGGAGGAGAAAAGGTTGAAGCTGCCTTTGCCAATGCATCAGCATGTAGATTCTCGGTGCGAGGGATAAAATGGATATTTACAGATGAGAAATTTTTTTCGATGAGATCCCAAGTACAATTTCTATATGCTCTTAGTCTGGGATGCCTGGCTTGGTACTGTTAGTTCACTTGTCTTACTATCAATTCCGCGTCACCGTATACCTCCAAGTTTTTTATATTCAATTTCTTGGCAGCCTCTAATCCTAAGATCAATGCTTCATACTCGCATACGTTGTTAGTGTAATATATGTCCCACTGTAAATGATAGGAGAAAGGAACAATGAACTTACCTTCAGGTGCTACCAAAAGTAACTTAGCACCAGCTCCCTCAGAAGACGAAGCACCATCGAAATACATTTTCCACAGACTAGTACTACATAGCTCTTATGTCAAGGGGCTTAACTCTTCTTGCTTGGCATCGATTTCTTCCAGGAAACCATCCAAGCCATCATCAAAAGACAAAATGCAGTTTCCCAGATCTTGGTCTGCGATGTAAATGGGGAATTTGTGAGGGTTTTGAGGGTCACTGACCATGTATGCTAATCTTCTCTCTCTGTATAAACAAGTGAACTGACCCCCGAACACAGGGATTGTGGCATAGGACATGTCTAACTGAAGGGATCCTCCCAACTTGTCCCCCCATGACCTGGATAACAACATACCGTACTTAGGGGGAATATCAGCGATAACCACATCCATTAGAATACTTTTAACAGGGACCTGAGCTAAGGTAACTACCAGATCCTTTATCATCCCCATGCATTTAACCTTCCTTGAATCAAATGAATACAGATTTCCATAAGGTCTTGTAATCTGGAGACCCATGTTTTCCATTATAATCTTGGGCATCACATTATGAGAAACTCCAGAGTCCAACATACAATTATGCAACAACTGATCATGTATGTTCAAAGTAATATAAAAAGGAGCGATGTTGTCTTTGGACCCTTCGAAATGGGGACCAAAAGTGATGTTAGGTCTATCATCTTCCAAGTTTATAACATCAGAGTGGCTTTCTAGTTCGGAGACACCTATCATTTTGGAAATTTGTTTGCGATAAACAGGGTTTTTCGCTAATTCCACTAAAGGGTTTGGTATCTTAATTTTGTTTAACTCATTTTCAAAATTGAAAGCTCTACTCACCTTGTCTGTTTCCCTGGTCGATACTTCCGAATTTTTCTTTTCTGACTGGTTTGTTTGGGCAACTTTATCATTTATGGTCTTAGTTGAAGAAGTATTTTTGTTTGCGGGTTCGATTGGCTGTGTTTGAGCTCTGACTTTTTCTACCTCGGATTCCTGAGTGTTCACTCTTCTCGTTTTGTTGTTGGGTGGTGGAGTCTCGTACGGAGGAGGCTCGTAAGCTTGACCTCTCTGAAGGATTTTACTGGGTTGAATTGTCGAGGTAGATTTATTGTTAGATCTCAGGTTGTACCTTGGTTGAAGCTCAACTATCATTATCTCAACTTCTGGTTGGGATTCACAGATCTCATTGGGATCACCCTCTTCGCTCTCATTTGGCGTCTCCAATACATTCAAAGACTTTTCGTAGTCTTCGCGAGTCAGATATGGTTGACTACAATCATCACCAAAGTTTGCAATGTCATTATCTGAATCCTTGAAGTCTTGAAAATCGTTAGCTCCTATAAAATTTTCATTCTTCAAGGGAGCTTGTATTTTTTGATCTTCCTTTTTTATTGGTCTTTGCTGATTGGGAGGGTTTTGAATTTTTTTGAAATCCTTTTTTGGGTAAGAGTCAGACTTGGACTGTTCGAGTTCCATCCAGGTTATTTTATTTGACAACTCTTTAATCAATCTAGCCATGTCATCCACTCTATCGTCAGAGGATCTATTGGACCCTGAAGGGCCAACTAGTTCTCTATAGCGTCTGGTATCCCTGTTTCCAGTCTCTACTCTAGCCTTAAGTTTACTCGAAGCCATCATGTTAGATTTTATCTCTACCGCATCGTCCTGCATACGGTTTAAGGTGGCTCCCCTTCGTTCTCGCAAAAGTAATGCGAAATCTGGCTCGAAAGCTCCGACGGAAGTCACTTTGGCCGAGGGTTGAGATGGTTTGACTTCGGCTGGGATTTTATTGTATAGTTTATTGAATCTCAGAATGAATTCCATGACTGATTCCAAGTTATTTTTCTTCAAAGACCCATATTCGGTTAGATAATAGAGATGGTCTTTTCACTCACCCCATTGTCTGAGGAAAGCATCTTCCAAGGCATCATATGATGGGATAGAGGCTGCGGGTAGGCTCCGAAACCAAGTCCGGACCTGACCTTCAAAAGTTTGAACAAGGAGTCTCGAATATACATCTGTGTGCTCGATACCAAAGACATCTGCGAATTGGTCGAAAAAATTTATATGTTCGACCGCAGTCAAATCTCCCTCCCCGGTGAATTTTGGTAGATTTTTTATATAGTTTTCTGGAAGATTGTGTAGGGGGGCGGGCAACACTAAAGGAGCATATCAGGCTATGACTTTCACAA